>OX467714.1:16770578-17330578 GCA_950111635.1 Agelastica alni | reverse complement strand
AGATTAACAATTATATTCGAACAATTCGTCTTATGGGTGATAGTTTATCGAACTTTGTTCTTTCCGCTTTACTTCTTATATCGTCGAATCGAAAAGCTCGTAGAAGTAAATAAAACCGGTTTTTGGACATAACCATTTTGAAAAATTCTGGGGCAGTTCCATCAGAATTCCATATATCGGCTAAGTCGGTATGGTTTGCCTTGAAAACTCCTGCCATATACATTAGGCCAAACATGGCTTTGATTTCATCGACATCGGTATTCAAAACATCTCGAGAGCGTGAGTAGTTGTTACGAATACTTTAGATATAAATATTCGTGTACGTTATAATATCTTCTATCATGCTATCAGTAATTAGCAAACTCCAAGTTTCATAGACTGATTGAGCATTCTTTGCGTACGGTTTGGCGCCGGGTAACTTGTAAATTAAGTTATGGCGCTTTGTGGGACTGGTTTTTACTGTACGATGAACTTTCCACAGAGTTTTGCCGTCTTTTCCTACGTAATTTGGACCATCTTCTGACCGACGGGTAGAATTTAGCTCACCTAATTCATCCGCAGACATTTTTGAATCTGTTTCATCATTTACTTTACTTTCAAGGCAGTCTTCATTATTTTCTTTATCTTCAAGTACTTTTCTCGGAATCTGACTTTGTTCTTGTAATAATTCTTCTTGTTCTAACCCTTCAAAAATTTTCAGGAGCCTCTATTTCCTCTTTAGGATCCATGATTTGTAAAATATTGGTCTAAAAACAAATCAAAACAATAAATTTCCCACATTTACCTTAGAAAAATCCACAAAACTTACTCAAACTTTATCGTCGACCGTATATCACCGTTGCACGCAGGTGAGCCGGATGCTCAGTTACTCGCACGAACAATTTTAAACGGCTTTCAAAGGATGGTTAGGTTAGGTTAGGTATCATGTGAGTGGTGCGTGGTTGCCCTTTCACCGCGACCATTAGTAGGTCTATTGTGGCTCACCCCTAGAGGCTACAGTTCACCGCACAATCCAGCCCTTCTTACGAAGTTCATGGTTGTATATAGTGAGATTTTTTTAAAATCGGTAGGTTCTAGGTTAATGTAACCAAATATGTTGAACCTTATTCTTCCCGGGCCGGGGCATGAACATAGTATATGTTCAGCAGTTTCGTCTGCCACGCAGCAAAACTGACAGTTCGTTTGTTGGTTCAGACCTATTTTTCTGAGGTGGTATCTTATACGACAGGGTCCTGTAAGCAGTCCCGTTAAAATACGCAGGTCATTTTTGCTCCATTTTAGGATCTGCTTAGTTGTGTTTCTCGAGGGTTTAGGTAGAAACGCCTTCAAGTGGGTTAACCCTGGTATATCGGACCAGTACGTCAGTATTTTTCTCTCCGCCCAGTCCGAAATAATTGTTTTGGTGGCACTTGTGGTGACTCCAAAAACCGGTTCTGGTCCAGTAAACGCAGATTCGGCCCCCTGTTTTGCAAGGGTGTCGGCTTTTTCGTTTCCTTTCACCCCCTGGTGTCCAGGTACCCACAGTAGGGTTACCCTGTTGTTCGCACTAAGGTACTCTAGGGATTTGATGCAATTCCATACAAGTTTAGAATTTATCTTGTGGGAGCTCAGTGCTTTTAAAGCAGCCTGGCTGTCTGATATTATACTTATGTTTTTGTTTGCGAGAGGTCTGTTGGTCAACCCTCTTGCATACAATTCGATAGCGAAGACTTCAGCCTAAAAGATTGTAGCATACCTGCCAAGACTGGTAGATATTTCAATCTTTTGTTTTCTGCTGAAAACACCGGCCCCAACTTTATCAGGGGTTTTTGAGCCATCTGTGTACATTACGTATTCAGTCTCTGGGAAGAGGATTTCTCCCCTCACCATCACCTCTCTCTTCGGAAAGAGGACTTTGAACGACTTTTCTACGTGTATTTTTGTGGCTAGCAAGTCAGGAATCATCCCGAGAATTTGGTGGTTTTTTGTTTCACTCAGTATCTCGGAGTGATCTCCGAGTTGCTCTCCATTGATTTGCCTTTCCAAAGACAGGAATCTGTAGGAAACTATCCTGGCCTCCCTCTCTAAGAGTATATCTAGGGGAAGAAGATGTAGGAGATATTCCATCGCTGCCATTGGTGTGCTGGACATAGCTCCAGTTATGGCCAGGCATGCCAGCTGCTGAAGGCTAGCTAGCTTTGCTCTAGCTGTCTGTTGTAACCCTTTGATCCACCAGACAACTGAACCATACGTGACCATAGATATTATCAGTAAATCTGTTTGAAGTTCATTCACCAAGATTTTCCACATACTCTTCTGAGATTCCAGAGAGAAAACCTGGCTTTGTTTATTGTTTTTTTTAAGTGGGCGTTTGAGGTGAGTCTTTTATCCAGAACTATACCCAGGTATTTCACTTCCGCCGCAAATGGAATGCTCTCTCCGTATAGGACAGGCTGCCGAAGCTTTTCTAGCTTTTTCCTTTTTGTAAAAGAAATAATTACAGTTTTCCGGGGGTTGACAGACATCTGTTCCCTCTCGCACCATCTGTATACTGTGTTGAGGGATTCTTGAAGGACGTTTGAGATCGTCGCTTCAAATTTTCCTCTAGTGACTCTAGTGACCACATTAGGGGGGAAAGTACCCCACCTTGTGGACACCCCTTCGCTGCCCTGTACCTAACCGACTCTCCATGCAGTAATGATATCCAAAGGATAGCAAAGGTACTTCAAGCCAGAACTCTCATTAACAACTGACTCGGAACATATGATCCGAGGATTACTTAGATGGATGCGTACGATGTGTGTAATTGTGCAAAATATCTCACATTGTTTATTGGGGTTAGCGACGAGCTCACCCCACGGGCAACGCAGGGTTAAGTGCGCATCACTTAATTATAAATAATGAACAATAAAGTCTATCTGTATCTATTTATTTATAATTACGTGATAAATACCGACAAATAAAACAATTTCAAAATATGCTCAAACAATTATACTATCAACAATTGCAATTTACACAATTTTAACATTTTAAAGCTAAATAAAATCAATTACTGATTGTGTTAAATGTTATTTTATCGAGAGAAAAAATATTTCCTCGCAAATTCATCACTCTAATATTAAATGATTGTTTTGCAAGCTTGATTAAACAAATGTCGAGAGGGTTTTAAATATGGATGTTGATATGAGCGGATTAAAGATCACACACTTTCGTGATAGCGTGTATTCAATTGTGTAAACAAATACCTGTCTCATCAATTATAATTATACAGTGCTGTCATTCCAAAACCAGCCAGTATAAATAACTTTTGATATTGCGTAAATGTAAAAAAAACAAAAAACTCGTCAATTTTTAAAACAAGTGGGAGGTTTAAAAATGTTATTCTGCTGTTTCCAAGTGGCACCCCTTTAACATCCTTCATCCTTTTTTTAAAATGTCAAATAGCAATATCAATAGTGATATATCAAATAAAAAACAGGAAGAAGAGTTGCAGACCAGTCATTGCTCTACAGATATTTCCATAGCAGATGCTCCAGAGAAATAAAAACTCTTGTACCACCATTGGCCACATTCGGCCGAAGAACTCGGCACGCTGATCAGTCTCACCCATTTACTCTAAAGATTGACACTGCAAGGACCAATCTTCATCAAGAATCCTTCTTTTACAGGGCTGCTACGGAATGGAATAAGCTTCCAAAATCAGTTTTTCCGGGGAACTATGACCTGCAACTTTTTAAAAAGCGTGTCCACAATCATTTCCTTTCTATAATCCCTTTCCCTTCTAATAGTCGCAGTGCGGGCCGTCCGCGGCCCACACGATAGGTCTACCCTTTTTGCGACTATTTTCAAAAAAAAAAAAATATTGGATTGGGTGAATTATAATTTATAATTGGAACTGCGCACATGCCTACCTCATGCAGTAGTTCTATTTATTTTACTCTTATGCAAAGGATCCCTAAAAAAATTTATGAATCCTGGCGAAACTAATCGGTATAATCGGATATTTTAACCAAATTATTGCATTGTCGTCGGTCTTTGACAAGTGTGCGAAGTTTAAATTAAATCTGATTGCTTAAAGTAGGACAAAATCAAGTCGGTCACAAAAAAACATATAAACATACAGGTGAAACTAAAACTAATAATTCTGTAAGCGTGTTAATAACTTATGTTCCACAAATTTTTTTTCACATTTGTAAATGGTCATAATATTTTATGTAAACTCTAGATTTTAAAATAAACTTTTTATTATATTTTTTTTATTTTTTAAATATTTAACCCTTTAATAATTATTAACCAACACTGACCTTCATAAGGACGTTAACCAGTAATAATTAATCCTATTATTCTTTGTGAATAGTTATCATCTTGAGAAAAAATTAAAAACTTTTATATTATAAATAATTTTTGTGCAAAAAATTAAATCCAGGTTAAAAAAAAAATTAAAAAATTTAACTGAAACTCCACATTAAATTAATATTTTAAGCGTTTCCACACGAACAGAAAACATACTTACAATGTTGTTTGCTTGATAGCTATGTAGTTACTAAATGAAATAACAATAATTTATTACAAAATAACCAACTGCTTCGACAAATGTACATGATTTTCAATTACCGTAATGAGTTTGTGGGAAATACTATAATTGCAAAATGCGTGCCTTTGGTCTACGGTATCAATAAACATGGTCACGAAAATTACCGATTCGTTGTGAATATAAGTGTTAAAGGAAACGTGTACATTAATTATCTGATTAATTTTAATTTAAATGCAAATCTACACTTGTGTGTTGTATTTGAGAATTGAATCGTGAAAATAATTAATCGCATTCTACGTCAACAAACATATCTATGGCAAAAGTAATAATAATGCCTAACAATGAAAATTGGTTAATTTTAGTGATAAGTTTACAATGGTTTCGACAACAAATCTCCAATTATCATTAAAATATAGATTATATTTAGTAAAATTCACAAACCTAAAGCCCCAACTCTGAATAAAACTCAGCTTACTTTTTCCAAAGAAGTTAAATATTTGGGCGTAATAATAGACCAAAAACTGACATGTAACAGCCAACTCAAACACATTCTTTCCAGAGCTATAGCGGCAAGCTGGACATGCCGCAGAGTCTTTGGCAAGACATGGGATCTGAAACCAAAAATGATCTACTGGTCATACCAAACGATTATTAAACCAATGGTCACCTATGCTTCATTTATATCTTCTTTTTTTTTAGGTGCCCTGTCCTCCTCGGATGTTGGCAATCATCAGCGCTATCTAAACCTTGTCTACAGCTCAGCGGAACAATGTGGTATTGCTCACTCCATACCATTGTCTTAAGTTTTTTAGCCAGGTTATATTTCTTCTACCCGGGCCTCTTTATCCTTTGATCTTTCCTTCTATGATAAGCTTTAAAAGTCGATACTTGTCAATCCTTAAGATGTGACCAAAATACTCCAGTTTGTAATCAGATGGGGACAAAAGCGCAGAAGATACTGGCAGGACCGCGTAGAAAGAATAAACCCTAAAAGAATAGCCAAAATTATGCTAAATGGAAATACAGATGGTGAAAGGCCAATCAAAAGACCACCAAAAAGATGGAAAGATAGTTGGACTCTCTATCACAGAACACTGACCAGCCTTCGAAATAAACAGATCAAAAGGTCCTTGCAAAGAATAAGAAAAAGAAGAATATTAGTACCATATTTTTTGTCATTGTAAATGTAAGCAAAACGAAAGTAAAGGTTTTTGAAAGGGAAGAAAGCATGACAAACTATGTTTTTTCGATTGAGGAAGAAAGAGTGGAACAAGTAAATGAATGTGTACTTGGGTTCAAAGTTTACGAGAAATGGAAAGTATGACAGTGACATTGAGCAAAGGGTGTTGGCAGAAAAACGAATGAATGGGGCTTTATGAGCAGCAAGAAAGTGTCAAAAAGGCACATCTGGCTGTGCATGTAGGTGTGTTGGTTCCCACACTTAAGTATGGTAGTGAATGTTGGGTTTGGCAGAAGAAATAGGATTATTGCTGCGGAAATGAGTAGTCTGAGAAGTGTAGCCGGAGTGACTCGGTTGGATAAAGTAAGGAATAGTGAAATAAGAGAACGCTGTGGTGTAAAAGAAGATGTGGTTACAAAGATAGATAAAGAAATGCTTAGATTGTTTGGTCACGTAGAACGGATGGATGAAGGAAGATTGACGAAACAAATTTATAAGGCGAGTGTGAATGGACAAGTCGGTAGAAGTCGACCTCGGCGAACATCGATCTCGATCAGCTTAACATTGTTTTGAAGAAAGACCAGGTCAAGAGTACCAACAACCGACGAGCATGCATGAGAGCCCTGATGAAAGTAGAGGAAGCAAAAGGTGTGTAAGAACATTGGCAAGTGGAAGGAAGTGGTCTCTCCCTACCCCCACGGGAAAAATACGAGACTATATGTTTGTATTTATGGATGTTTGTCAATACTATTATTAAAACGTAACCTAATTTTTGTTTTGTACGCCACGCCTATAAAAATCCTATATAATATGAGAAATTTAATAATTTTAATTTGCTACAAATTTAAAAAAAAACAACTACAGTTTAATCACTTTAAGCGGGGGTAATTTAAATTTTTAAGTAAAAAAAAAAAATGACTTGCATTTTTGGGAAAATGTTTGAAAACACTTTTTATAATTAAAAATATTAAGCTGATTTACAGGCATGATTTAAAAAGTGAGTCAAGGTAGAAATATTATTTATATTTTATCACATAAAATTTTATAGGGTAATTCTATCGACATAACAAATGGGGGTAATGTAGACAAAAACAAAAAAAAATTGCTGTAATTAAATATTTTGTCTAAAACAGGTAGTCGTATGCGGTTAAAAATATCTAGTTAAGAATACAAATGATCCCCGCAGCGACCACCCGAAGCGTTTAAATGACTGTTGACTCTGTTAAAAATATCCATGCCATTGTTTTTAATGTTTTTTAATTGGAGAATTTACGAAAGGTTAGTTTCTTATGTTAAGCGTTACGAGGGCACCTTTGAGTCCTTAAAACAATCAACAATTAACGCTATTAATATTTGATAAGAGGAGCTCATTGTTATAAATAATTGACACTCATAAACGTTTAACATATACACTGCGTGCATAAAGTAACGCATGAATTCATTATAACCTTAACAATAGCGTATAGAGTGGGGGCATAGGGGGCATCATGCCCTGGGCGCTACTCACAAAGGGGCGCCAAATGGTTTGCAAAACAAAAATTTCTGGATACAAGCGGTTAAAGTTATCTTCGATGGACTAGAAAATATAGTAGAACTATTAGAAAAATTGGCAGAGGACACTACCACTAAAAGTGACACCAGAAGTGAAGCTACAACTCTGTTGCAAAATATACTAACTTTAAGTTTCATACCTTTAGATCATTTCTGGTATAAAAGAGTTGGGATCATTCTCTCGAAATACGTTGTCGAAGAGAGAGGGCTCGTGCTGCAATCCTTAAAATGTCGTAATTGTTTAAATGTCACTTTCTGAACTTAACAACTAAAATACTACTTCTCCGATGCTTTCTGAACTTAACAACTAAAATACTACTTCTCCGATGCTATGTGTTTGCTGTGCTCCTATAGGGAGTTAAGTCATGCACTGTAACAGATGCAGTCAGTAAGGTTGGACGCATTTGAGATATGGCTGTATCGACGTATACTAAAAATCCCTTAGACAGCCCATGTTACAAATAAAAGAGTACTCGACATTTTAAACAAAGAAATGGAGATCATGAGTAAAGTCAAAAGTCGGAAATTGGAATATTTAGGACACATTATGAGAAACAGCGTAAGATACGGTCTGTTGCAGCTAATCCTACAGGAAAAGCTACTTGGAAAGAGGAAACCAGGCAGAAGGAGGATCTAATGGCTTAAAAACCTGAGAACTTGGTTTGCAAACTCCACCACGGGTCTATTTAGTGCCGCAGTTAATAAAATAATCATTGCCAAAATGATCTCCAACGTCCGGTAACAGACAGGCACTGGAAGAAAAAGAAGATTGTAGGGGGGGGGGTCGTAAAGGCTATGCAACCTCTCAAGCACCTCGATCTATCAGATATTTTGTTCATAACCCTTAATCTATTCGAGGCCCGGGATTCCGAGATTTCGAGCAAAGTTTATCAGTTTCCTGGGAGCCAAGTTTCTGACATTGTAGGCCTTTAGGAAGACCCCTTCTAGAAACTTAAGCCTCTACAATACGTGTAAGAAGACGCCGCAAAATTCCCGGAGAATCGGCTAGAGATGTTGGTCTTTCCGCAGAAAGTGAAATTTCTCGCGTTATAAAAAACGTTCCTGATCGTCTTCAACAAGAAATATGTACACGATTTACACGATTTAGTGACCTTAATTTTAAATTTGGGTTTTGTTTTAGACGTTGAAAACTTATTAAACAATGATTATGTTAAAAAAAATTGTAAAAATTTGGTTAAATTTTGTAATACAGATTTTAATGGATATCAAAATATGTGACTGCAAAATGTTACTCTGCGGTAGAAAAGAAATGGAACCTAAAACTCCATTAGAACTTCTTACTTTTATAATCTCGTGTGGAGAAGATGTTTTTCCAAACTTGAGAGTGGCACTATTTTAGTTTTAATAGCTAGCTGCGAACGTTCATTGAGAAAATTAAGATAAATTTTGACATATCTACGATAAACGATGGGACAAGAGTATGCAGGCATTTTTAAGTGTGGAAAGAGAAAATTTGAAACGATCAACTTTGATAATATTCATAGAAGAAGTAACATTCATGAATTCGGGATACAAAATGAACAAAAGGCATGGTCTGCTACGCCGACGACGCTGCAATATTCGCAGAAAGTGAGAATGACCTACAGTTATTTAAGTTCTACCAGATCAGTCAGCAACTCAACCTCAGACTATCATCAAAGGAAAAAATCTGGTCCTTACAGAACATGTCCAAGGTGTTGAAGAACATCGTCAAAGTAACAAAAGTTATTTGATAAAGTCACAAATTATTCGATCAGCACTACTTCTTTAAATATAAGTCAACATTAAATGATTTATTTTATTAATAAAAATTTTAAGGATCAAATAATTTATATAGCTTAATTTTTTAATTTTAGATAAATTAAGCTCGATGTGACACTGATGTGCTGGAATTGCGTTTACAATAAGAGTTAAAAATGCCGCATTAATTTACTTCATTAATAATGAAGAAAGCGCATCTTAAACTATTATCGAGCAACAATGGGGCAAACCCAGTCCTCGGCAATTTGCAAAAAAAAAATTTGAACGAAGAATATTTTAAAAATATGTTTCCGCATAAATACAAGCAGCTGCAAGAACCACAGGAAGTCCAGATTTCCAAATTGATCTCAAATTCTCCTTTTAAACAAATTTTTGGACCCCGAGGTCCAAATATTTGGGCGAGTACAGTTGCTGTTCTTGCTGCCTTTTCTATTGCAATGTTAAAGAGAACAGTAGAGAGTGCATCTCTCTATTTTAGACCTGTTTTTATGGCAAATACCTCGCTGTATTCTCCCTCCACCTTAACTCTGCTTCGTGAACCCTCTATACTTGGCTCTTGTAATTTATTAATACTTATAATAATAATAATAATAATAATAAACGAATGTATTGCTTCCATATTTAAATAAAAAAGAATACATATTAATATAAGGTTGACATAAAAGCAAAATGTGAAATTTAGTTTATAAGATAATATAAAATTAACTTACAAACTGTTCTTCCACTTAACCCTCCGCCAGGTGTTATGACTCAATTTTGTTTTTTTTTTGGTGGGGAAGGGGCATTGGTGTTATGACTCAATTACTTTTCATTTTATGACTTATAAAATAAGATTAGTTAAAAAAATTTTAATTTAAATTTTTTTGGGTTTTTTTGGAGTTTTGTAAATTTAAAATCCCTTTTTAAATTTTTATTTTATTTTTTTTTACTTTTTCTGAACTATTTTTTTTTTATGAAAACGTTTCTTAATTTTGTGCAAAAGATCACTACTGCAAATTTTGGAATAAAAACACACCGCATGAATAAATCATTTGAATAGTCAATGTAAAAATTATTTGGGCCAAGGAGACAAATCAGCATATTTTGTAATACTACAGGGTTTTTTGTTATTGATTTATTTATAGTATCAGCAATACCATTGAAAGTTTATTCAAAAGAGTGAATGTAACAATCTAATTTTAATTTTAAACCGGGCCTTAAGCGTTAAGTTTATTCAGAGTATTGAAAAAAGATTTCCCGTGAAGCACATAAATTAGCATAGTTATTGAGACAATGCCTCTTTTATTTTTGTTGTCCTTTCTTGCAGACACAAAAAGACGATTTTTTTCGTTCTAATTGGATAATGTTTACAGGACCAAAGAAATTTTGTATTGAATTTGTGTATACGTTTTGTAATAAATTTGTCCGAGAATTTAGTATACAGATTTAAAAATTTTTTGAAGCAATACAGAAATTTTAATGCAAAATTTTAAAATGAACGAGAAACAGTCCACCAGCACAATTTTCACGACAAACACTCAAGTTATTAATTAGACGACTTTAATTTGATTTGTCCCCACCTAGTCGACATTTTTATGTCGCTAGAAATTAATGAAATATCTTAGTACAAAAATTTTAGCAACCCGTGTGAAGTTGCTAGTCCTCCATCGGGCGCCTCCCCAGGTGGCGGATAGAGGAATGCCTTCCAGATATGGGTGGTAAATAAGATATCCGAGGTGGACAAAAACCAACCTCAGGCAAGAAATAAAAGTATTTCAATTGGTTGTGGTCTAGATAACAAACGGCGCTGGGGCAACCACAGAAACGGCATTTGTACAGCGATGAGAAAGGCAAGGGAAAACCACCTTGTTACATTTTCCCAGTATAATCACAAAGCTCATGGATAGACACAAAGAAAAAACGGCCCACAGTCCCGGGCACCCATTAGATGGGAGAGGGTGCAAAAAATCCACCGGATCGAAAAAAGGATAGGAACTTGGAACGTAAGGAGTCTGTATCAAGCCAGAAAGGCGGCAAACTTGATAAGGGAGATGAAAATAATAAAAATAGACATCTTGGGATGCAGCGAAGTCAAATGGCCCAATACAGAATCAACTGTAATAGGAAAGCACTCAGTCTATTATTCTGGCGATAGCACAACACAAAACAAAAACGGCGTTGCTATTATAGTAGCGAACAGCGTGGTTAAGGTAATAAAAGGTTTCGTCCCCGTCTCAGATAGAGTAGTTCTGTTACAGATAAGTTAGAAGCCTGTCGATCTAAATATAATGCAAGTATATGCACGTAGAAAGGATGGATGAAGGAAGATTGACGAAACAAATTTATAAGGCGAGAATTGACAAATTGGTAGAGGTCGACCTCTGCGAACATATCTCGATCAGATCAACATTGTTTTAAAGAAATGTTAGGTCAAGAGTACCAACAACCGACGGGCATGTATGAGAGCACTGATGAAAGTAGAGGAAGCAAAAGATGTGTGTTAAAACCGTAGCAAGTGGTCTTTGCCTACCTCTACAGGAAAAAGGCGTGCTTATATGTATGTATGTATGTATACGCACCAACAAGCCAAATAGTGAAGAAAAAATTAAACAGTTTTACGACGATGTGAGTAAAACAATGGATATCCTAAGAAAAGAAGAGGTTAACTTTATACTAGGAGATTTTAACGCTCATGTTGGTCAAGGTAAAACTGAAATTGTAGCAGGTCAACATGGCTTTGGGATACGTAATAAAAGAGGTAAACGGTTAATCCAATTCTGCCAGGAAAAATAAAACTGCATAATGAATACCTTCTTCAAGTTACCTCCTAGAAGAATTAATACGTGGAAAGATACGGCAGACGGAATAGAAGGCCGACTTGTCAGAAATCAGATTGATTATATAGGATTATTAGGTCATTAATTTGAACATTTAATCAATTAAGTAGCAAGTAAGAAACTAAAGTAATTGTAATTTTAACCAGTAATTTTTTTCAAAGTATTTGACGGAATTTTAGAATTTAAAGACTTTTGTATGGAGAATTGTAAAAGCTTTTGAATGACATCTTATTTGACCCAAATGCCTTTTAAAAATTTTGGGGTAATTTTTACCCTCGCTTGGGGTTGAAAGAAGTGGAGTCAAAAATACCGAAAAAGAGTGTCCTCGTTTAATCACAAATTGATGGGTCTGAGCGTTTTTCTAAAATGTTGTCGAGGTTCCTGCAAATGGCTCTGTTTCGTTTTTGGTTAGCCACCCTGTGTAGTCAAATGTGTTTAAAATATCGGAACCCCAACAAAGAAAGCTACAGCTCATAATTATTAATCCCATAACTGCATCATTACTGCTCTTTTTATTGATGTTCTACGTTTCTACGTTGCTTGCAACATTTATTATAACATTCCCTGCCCTACAAAATTAATAATTCTCGCCTCTTATTTATGTTAACCCTACATGAGGCATTTTGTCAAATAACCTGAAAACGTAATTTTTTAAATTTATAACAATTTGACAAATAAATAGAAATATCAAGAATACAACAAACATTTATATTAACTTTATATAACTGTAACTGTTTCGGTTCCTAAACACATTGATCTTTTTTTGCATATTATGTTTACAAAAATAAATTTATAAACAGCCAGAAGGTGTCAAAAAAGGCACGTCTGGCTATGCATAGAGGTGTGTTGGTTCCCACACTTATGTATGGTAGTGAATGTTGGGTTTGGCAGAAGAAGCATGAAAATAGGATTAATGCTGCGGAGATGAGTAGTCTGAGAAGTATAGCCGGAGTGACTCGGTTGGATAAAGTAAAGAATAGTGAGATAAGAGAACGCTGTGGTGTAAAAGAAGATGTGGTTACAAAAATAGATAAAGGAATGCTTAGATGGTTTGGACAAGTAGAAAGAATGGGTAAAGGAAGATTGACGAAACAAATTTATAAGACGAGTGGGAATGTACAAGCCGGTAGAGGTCGTTTTTGGCGAACATATCTCGATCAGATCAACATTGTTTTGAAGAAAGGCCAGGTCAAGAGCATCAACAACCGACGAGCATCTATGAGAGCACTGATGAACATAAGAACCGTAGCAAGTGGAAGCAAGTGGTCTTTGCCTACCCTTACGGGAAAAAGGCGTGACTATATGTATGTAAATAAATTTGACATAATAACTGTGTGATTCAATTTAATTTGGATTGTGAGAATTTTATGCAAAGTTAATTACATTTTATAGCCAGAAAAATTATAAAAATAAGTCTTTATTAAATAATTAATTAAATTTTTTTCTGCTTATAATGTAATATTAGTTTAATTTTTGTAACCAATAGATAAATGATTGTCTTGGACAAAAATTTTATATATATATATATATATATATATATATATATATATATATATATATATAAATATATAGTTCTTATTAGATTTACTACACACTTCCCACAGTTTGTAAACATTTCGAACGAAGCCACTTCAGGGAGCTGATCAATTTTAAACTTAAACTTTTACTTTTACAACTTAAAGTTTTCAACAAACAACAATAACAACTTGTTTACAAACTTAACTAACGTGACAGTTAAAATTTTACTTCTAACAATGGTAACGAAATATTTCAAAAGTCTAAAATAAAATTTATAAAATTACTTTTTAAAAAATGGACAACTGCACGTCAAAATGACATTTTATTTAACACTTTTTGTACAAAATTAATCATGGGCGGGCGAATTCTTTTCTCACAAAAAAATTAAAATTATTATGCTTTTATTTTGTGCTATTGCCTTTTATAAAAATAATATTACAACAATTATAAAACGTTTTAACAAAGATACATACATATAGTCACGCCTTTTTCCCGTAGGGGTAAGACAGAGACCACTTCTTTCCACTTCCGCTACGGTTCTTACACACATCTTTTGCTTTATATACTTTCATCAGTACTCTTATGTATGCATCTAAGCATTCCTTTATCTATCTTTGTAACCACATCTTCTTTTACATCACAGCGTTCTTTTATCTCACGAGTTACTCCGGCTATACTTCTCAGACTACTCATCTCCGCAGCATTAATCCTATTTTCATGCTTCTTCTGCCAAACCCAACATTAACTACCATACATAAGTGTAGGAACTAACACACCTCTATGCACAGCCAGACGTGCCTTTTTTGACACTTTCTGGCTGTGCATAAAGCTATGCAGTTTTAATAATAACTATTATTGTAAAATAAGGATAGTAGTAAAAGCAAGTGATAATTCAAGATATTAATAGTTAAAAAAAGGCTATAGTACACCAAAATTTTCTAATTATTTCAAATCAATTCTCAAACGTTTTCGGCGTCAATCTATCATCAGTAGAAATTTCTGAAAGTGAGTAGAAGTAATTCAGTACATTGATATTTAAAAATATTTTTGAAATTAATTATATTAAAAAGTTTAACGCTACTCACTTGTCACAAATTTGTTTACTAAAGACTAAACATGAAGAGGACATGACTATAGCTTGACAATAAACATTTCTAGATGAACAAAAATTATATAATTGTTACTAAACTACATCTTTTAAAGGACATGTACATTTTAAAAACTTTTTAAAAACATAGAAACATTAAAATTAAAATAAAGTTGAGGGATGACTACTGATGATTTGACAAGGAGACATATGACAGCACTGACAATATTAACAAATCGAGATAGTTGACACGGAAGTGTCAACCTAAGTGTATTACAAAATAAATTTATGTAAACAAAGAAAAAACGATGTCTGATTGGAGATATAACAATAAATGATTGGAATTATACATAAATTTATTTCAAAGATTTAAAAATTGATTGGAATTTTGTTTGATTTAAGTGTATTTGTGTACTAGTACACAATTTCTTTAGTTATTTCTAAATTCTCCAGTAGATCTAATTGTATGTTTTGACCTTTTACATTATGTAATATTTTAATTTCAGATTCTATATTGAAGTTATAATTGTTTATTTTCAGATGGTCACCAAAGGTAGACGTACTCGGTTTATTGATATGTTCACGAACTCTCAACGATATTTTTCTAATTTTTATTGCCAATATATGTACTGTTGCAATTTTATACTTTTATAAAAGTATTTTATTTTATCTTTATTATTAATTAATGCAGAACCTAGATTATTAAGTGTTTTAAAGGAAATTCTTACGTTATCTACATAAGAATGCAAATTCGCAATGATCACTATCGCTATCGCCGCCCCCAGTCCAATCCAAAATATAGTGCTGGCTCCCACCAATCACTACCGCTTCTACAAGACAAGTGCTGACAACGAGGAAATCATTTTGGTAAGTACATGTTCAACTAACGTGCCATTCTCATTTTCTCTGTAACCTTCTAATTTTAATATTAAAAAAAAACCACCAAAAAAAAACATATTCCAATAATTATTATTTAAGAACGAAAAAACTGATTAAACATGTTTTTTTATTTATGAATAAAAAGAGTTTAAAAATTCATCAAAATCGAGAAAATAATTACAATATTTTTTTGGAACTGTGTTCCTTAACGCGGATTACGGTTAGTGCGATTTAGTAGGAATCGCCACGTAACGAAATGCATCGGTATTTCAGTGGTACAATGCTCGCCTACCACGCGGGCAGCCCGGGTTCGATTCCCAGCCGATAAATTTTGTTGTGCTTTTACTATTTAGTACAAAATTTTTTTAGTGAGTAAAACAAATCGAATTAAAAATCGAAAAATAAAATTATAGTTTGAAAAAACTAAAAAACACGCTTTTAGAGTTAATCAAAATAAAAAATTATTTTTAACATAGAAATAAAATTACTGATGGGAAAATGTATGTCACCGTCAAAAAAAAATTAATGTCACTGCTTTGATAGACATTATTAAACTTACTCCGCGTTTTGGAATGAAAGAACAGTGGCATTCATTTTTTCGTCAGTAATTTTATTCCTATGTAAAAAATTATTTTTTACTTTTTAGTTTAATTAACGCTTAAAGCGTGTGTTTTAGTTTTTTTAAACTATAATTTATTGTGTAAGATTATACGTAAATATTGTTTTATTATTGAAATTAAGTTTTGAAAAATGGAAACTGCAGCAAATTTGTGTAATACAGATTTGGAAAAGTAAGTTGATAAAATTGTATAACTTGATACAAGTATTTACTGTTTACATTCGTTTATTGTACGTAATTTAAGTGTTAACTGTTTATTTTACTATTTAAATTATAGGAAGACAATAGCGAAATCATGTCTCTAGAGTCTTAAAGAGTATGCAAAGCGCAAACGTCAGAGTGCAAATAAAATAACAAAAACCATTACTTAATGCCAACAACAATTCTTGCAGAATTAAAATAAAACGAGTGAGCCTTACAGTAGTCGCATATGATGTGTACCATTTGACATCTCACATTAGTAATAAGCAATTTTAAAATTAGATTTTAAAAAAATTGGTCAGGTATTATTTGAAATAATTTTTCATAACAAACAATAATTCTTTTTCATAAAAATTATATTTTATTTAATTGACACTAGGAGTGATAGAAATCAACCTCAAAATTTAAAAAAGCTTAATACTTAAATATTTTATTTGAATAATTATTTATTATTACTTATTTAAATTTTTTATCAATGATTTGCATTTTATTGAGACTTATTATCCACACCAAATATTTATTTATATTTACGCATATAACAGCAAACTTTATACATAATACTGTAATTTAAGTGCACAGCTGATGGCTGACAGTACCGACCTCTTGGAAAATTGGTTGACGGCTATCTGACGGACAACTCTACCACCACGCGCTTATTCGTCAAATCAAATAGCACGTGCTTTCGCGACTTTCTTTTACACACTTCCTGTAACATTTTACGAAATAACTTCCACAAATTGCAAGAAATCGAGATGAATTACACAACTGTTACACACACCCGTTCCATTTTACAAAATCACTACCACAAATTGCAATATTGAATGAAACTTTCTGATGTAATTCATTCTTTTAGATTATTTGCCTTGAAAAAATAATCTAAAATAAAAATATACAGATTTCATTTCAAATTACATTCGGAATGGAAGAAAAAACGTAAGGAACTTTATTAAAAACGGTTTTTTTTGTACATTCAAACTCAACAAGCAATTGATTCAGTTAATTTTTTTTTATATAAACCCGCCATATGGATTATTAAAGAAACATTTAAAAATGTTAATTTTTCGATGTTTACTAGCCAAAAATATGGTGAAAACTACTTTCAAATCACCTAAAATATTAACTTACAATATCATTTAATTTTTCGGACAAAAAAAATAGCCCACAGGGAAATATACAGGGTGAAAATTTAAAAATTATTTTTGCCTAGTACTTTTACAGTAACCAGAGCTTATGTTGAGGGTTCTAAGTGTAGGGTAAAGATTGATGATGACCTCTCAGATGTGTTTCAGGTGAGCACAGGTCTTTATCAGGGAGACGCACTATCACCCACGCTTTTTAATATCGCATTGGAGAAAGTAGTAAGAGAAGCCAAAATCGAAACTCAGCTGTTTGGGGCTAGTGGATCAAACTTGCTGCTAGCATATGCCGACGATATAGACGCAGTGAGCATAAGCGTCATAAAAGTAAAAGAACTATTTAACAAAATCTAAAAAAAGCGGCATTTATGGGGCTTAAAGTCAACGAGGTCAAAACAAAAGACCAGGCAGAGCTAGGGTAGGACAAAATGTGACCATGGACAGATACAACTTTGGGAATGTAAGACGATTTAAATACTTAGGGTCCACAATCACATCCGACAACGATATGAGTGAAGAAATCAGAGAACGCCTGAAGTCAGCCAACAGTTGCTGATACGCCCTAAAGGATATACTAGAGTCCAAATACGTGACTGGGAGAACGAAAATCAAAACGAACCAGACCATAATAAGACCCGTGGTAATGTACGGCTGCAAAACCTGGACTCTTACGGTGCGAAATGAGAAACTCATTCAAAGATTCGAGAGAATAGTGCTGAGGAAAATTTTCGGACCCACCGAAAACCACGATACGTGGAGCTACCGAATCAAAACAAATGCAGAACTAGAACAAATATACAATCAGCCAGAACTGATTAACCTCATAAAGGCACAAAGGTTGAGATGGGCAGGGCACGTACGAAGACAGCCAGAGGATAGAACGGTCCGCTTAATATGGGACAAAGCACCAGAAGAAAGACGACCACTTGGAATACTAAGATTAATGTGGCGTGATAATATAACATCGGACCTCTGAAAAATGGGCATCGGGAATAGTTTAGAAGTTATGAAAGACCGAGATAGATGGAGGCAAATTGTTGCCTCAGCCAAGGCCCATCGGGGGCTGTAGCGCTACGGAGTAAGTATAAGTAAGTACTTTAACACTATTTGAAGTATTATTGCCATATTTGGTGGGGAGTGTAAGTACTATACACCCTGTATAATAAAAAAAATATATTTTTAAAGGAATTGATGGATTGTTCATTTTTCGCTGATGTACTAGACAATCTGCGATGACAAATAAAAACCTTCTAATGCCCGAAAGTATGTTTGTCGAAAAAGCAGATGGTCACTAAATTCTAGTGGTCGGTTAAAATTGCCGAACAGAAATAGGCGAATTACACGCTGGTACGATCAATCCTTGTCATGTTCGACCGGCACTCACGTTGACAAATATCCTGTCACCAGATAGTAACGTACACGAAAATTAAAAATCGGAATGTAATTATTCAATCCGCGATAACAGCTACTTAGTGGAAAGGAATTCATTTTACGTCTTTAGAATTTTTCATATTTCCGAGTCACAAATTTCTTATTTATTTTGTTCTTTGCTTGATCGATAATATTTTTTTTTACTTTTAATTTAAACAATGGTTTTTAAAGTTTCTTAAATTTTTTTAACAAATTAAATATATTTTTTTTAATTTATGACCGAAATTATTTATTAATGTTTGGGAATATTGTGTGACTAGTGTTAGTGAAATGATGCACAATTAGAACCACTGCTAACTACGTGTATTTATCGAAATGAAGGAAAAACTTGGCAAGCGAAGTAATGTGCGCCAGTATTGAAGTTCGTCGATGGACTGTTGGAGTTTGTTGAGAGACTGTCGAAGTTTGTTGAGATTCCATTCAGAAAAGAGCCATTCTCTTGATAAACAGCTCAACTCTCACAGATACCCTTCACCCTCTAGAACATAGAAGAAGAGTTGCAGACCAGTCATTGCTCTACAGATATTTCCATGGCAGATGCTCCAGAGAAATAAAAACTCTTGTACCACCATTGGCCACATTCGGCTGAAGAACTCGGCACGCTGATCAGTCTCACCCATTTACTCTCAAGATTGACACTACAAGGACCAATCTTCATCAAGAATCCTTCTTTTACAGGGCTGCTACGGAATGTAATAATCTTCCAAAATTAGTTTTTCCAGAGAACTATGACCTGCAACTTTTTAAAAAGCGTGTCCACGATCATTTTCTTTTTATAATCCCTTCCCCTTCTAATAGTCGCAGTGCGACGATAGGTCTACCCTTTTTGCAACTATTTTCTTAAAAAAAAAAAAGTTTGTTGAGAGACTGGTGAAAATTGACTCACTGTCTGAAGGCGACTCACTGAAGACGACTGAACTTGTGTGCCTCTCTCCGTTCTTTTTATCTACTTTCCCCCACGTCGGTCAGTTTTATGTCTGTCGATGATACATAATTTGGCAAAAAGGCCTTTTTAGAATCATCCCGATTTACTGTGATTGTACGTGAGTAGCTGAAGAGGAAAGAAGATTCTGGTCACAAAAGGTAGGATCGTAAACGTGCGTTATTGCAAAGGAGCAGAACTTAGGGTCGTAAAGATTAGGATCGTATACGTGCTTTTTTGAAAAGGACACGACTAAGATCAAAAAAGTTTTTAGTGAAATTAGTCGTTGGAATTTTAGAGAATTCACTTTCTTCCTTTGTGCATAAACTGTATGTATGGCCGCAACAAATGTTAAATTTTTTTGCTTTTCTACATAATTTTAAATATTACAAAATAATTACCTTTTTGATGTGAAACAACGACTGGCGATGTCGCGATGCCGTGATGCGAAAGCTTCGGACAGACCTTAACTTTTTTTTTAACCTCCTTGCGTCCGTACTTGAACATAGGTCTCCCTTAACAAATTTCATCTCTCGCGGTTTTTAGCTATTTCCATCCATTTTAGTCCTGCAATTCGCTTGATAACATCGTACCATCTTGATCTTTCTCCCAGCCATGGTCTTCATTGTATTATTTTGGTGTTCCATCTCTCGTCGTCTCTCTTTGCTACATGATCCGCAAAGTCCCATTTTATCTGGGTTACCCTTTCTATTACATCCTTGACCTGTGTATGTTGTCTTATGTATTTGTTTGTCTTCCTATCTCTTAAAGAAAGCCCCGTAACTACTCGGTTTAATTAAAATTTATGTAAACGTTATTATAAATATATTTATTAAAATTTAACATACGCTTACATGACAAATAAATGTCATAAAATAAGATTGTGTTCAGAATTCAAATATGTTTAACAAATAAAATTATTAAATTTAAAAACACCAAATTAAAGAAATTCCATTAAATTAGTATGTGAAAAAGTTTTAAGAAAAAACAAAATCTATTAATGATTTAATTGTCTAAAGATGAAATAAAAAGTTAATGTTTAAAGAAAAACAGTTTTGCTTTTTTCCATTATGTTAAACAAAAGTTTCTCGAATTAAACCCCAACTATAACCGCCCATTATGCTTTCAGTCTACTGGCCTTGATACGTCTCCATTATGTCCTGATAGAAGCGTTCCCCTTGTTCTTCTGAAAAAGCTCCCATATAATCGTTAAATTTATCCAAATGAGCATTCATTATGCGATTTTTAAGAACTTTCTACATCCCACGATACAAAAATCCTATCAGTAATCAGCTCGTCACAATTTTCATTTCGATGGTTTTTGAGAAAACCATGAACTACTGCCGTAAAGCTGCCCAGAAATTTTTCCTGAAGTTATCGCGAGAAAATTTTGCAATCCGTAATTTTTATTTGAGGGCATACAAAGGTTTCAACTTTAATTTTAGCCTCTGAAACGTATGGAAAAAACTCTTTTAATATTTGAAAGCTTTGGATTAAAAGCCTTAACAAATTGTTTCATAAGGCCCAATTTTATGTGCAATGGTGGCATCAACATATTTTTAGAATTAATAGCTTTCCAACTAACGTTGCATTTTCCCACTTCGTACTCAGTCCGTTTAGGCAAATGTAATATTCCAATTAAAAAACAACAATAAAAATCAAGTCCTTGTCACAAAATTTTTTTAAATGATACATCAAGCAATTTAAAATTTTGTCTCCCACTGATCTTCCATTAATTAAAGAGGCAAAAATTCTTTTTATTACTTTTCTACACATGTACACTTCGTGACAGAAAAAAGTAGAACGTGGTAATAGTAATTTTCCTAACAAGTGCGGAAAGTGATGCTTTCCCGCACGCGACTGCCGTTAACCCGAACGACGCGGAGCGGAGTTCGGGTAAGCAGTCGAGTGCGGGAAAGACACTTTCCGCATGAGTTAGGAACAATACTTTTTCTACAAGCGTAGGAAACAAATTCATTTTTTCAATTATTTATTCATGCAAATGGAAACAACTAACAAGAGTAACATTTTCTATCCACTAATTATTCGTAATATTTATTGTAAATGTACAATTTGATGCATTATGTAAATTTATAGCGGAAGCCAGCATATTTTTTAAAGATGGCTGATTTCCTGAAGAAGAAGGTAACTCGGGCAATACATTATCGAAAGAAATCGAATGTGCAGGCACAGGCATCAAATCGTCGCCGATCGATATAGACGTGGATGGTTCTAAAATGCACCCGGAAGACGATGTAGTGTTCAAATTGAGAATTTTGTTGGACATAAAATAAGCCAAGAATACTTCTTCTTTATTTGGTGTTTTCACTTTTTTATTGTTGCACCATTCAATAAAACTCGTGTATTGCTTCTCATACCTTTGTTTAGATTTCGTTGGCAATAACTCTAAGTTCGCATCTGTAGCTGCTTGCACGATTTCTTGTGGAAGTTCTTCATCAGATGAATAATCCATTGTGGCAATTTCACTGAATCGAAAATTTTATATAAGTAACGCTTTGTCTGTCACTCTGACAATTACAAACAAATTTGTGTATTGATCGGCATGACAACATCAATTGTTACCTACTCGTTATCAGATCAATCAAAGCCTATATATAGGGTGATTTTCATAACAATACATTTTTATTTATCAATATTTGTTCATTTTTTCAATAAATAGTGCAAAATGATGGATGATTTTGAACAAACTCACTTAGTATTGCAACAAAAAAGCTTGAACTTTCATATTTTGTCACCCACCACTTATATTTTACGAGGATATCATATAAATGTTTTCCCGCACTAGTGTGGGAAAAATTTCCCGCACTAGTGTGGGAAAACTTTTCCCGCACAACTGTGTGAAAATGACACTTTCCAAACTGAATTGCGTGCGGGTAGAGGGTGAATCACGCACACTTGTAGAAAAAAATATATTACATTTACCCAATTTTTGATTAAAGCTACACTAAACAATTGCACACGATTACAAAAAAAAATATCAGTGGTCTGGGTGCGACCCGAGAGGTCCACACGACTAACTTCCCAGTGAAAAAAAAGAAAAAAATACTTTTTGTTGTTATAATTATTATAAATATTATTAAAATATTGTCATCATAGTTTTCATTTATAATCTCACTAGCGGCAGAACTGTTACCGATAATTTTTTTTAAGGTCTTCGACTCGGGATAATTTTCCATCAACAAAACATGAGTAAAACCGAGAAAAAAATTATCGGTAAATAATTCATTCTGCTGCGTGGGAAATTTGGTAAGAAAATTTCATAAATTATAGTTGCTTTTAATATGAGGAGAAAGAAGTTCCTGGAAAGGTTTCTGTCAAAGTATATCAGATTTACCTGCCAACACAGGAATCCACAAGGATCTCGCCAGAGATCCGACGGAAGAGATTTGATCGATAAAACGACCACATAGCTCTTTTACGGACTCTGGTAGGCAAAGGTTAAAGACTCTCTTGCAGATCCACTTTCCCGGCAGTCTGCTTCTGAGGGACCAGGAACAAATTCCGCTTTTAATGGGATCGACATCACGATCTAAAAGGACTGGAGAAATATTTCAAAAGTGGTCACCTTAGCGCACACACACACACACTTCACTTTAAAAAAATATAAAAACCTTTAATTTAGTTGCATTGTATTTTGTTTTGTAATAACTTTATTAGTACATTTTATTTTACAATAAACATTGTTTTAAAAAAATTGTTGTGGTTTAAATAAACTTTTAAAATTACTTTACCTTCTTTACCTTATCATCTGCACAACCCTTATTTATTTTAAAATATTCAGCTCAGAAGATAATATATCTATATTATTTCTATGTATGTGTATTTTAATGTGGTGTTATTTGTTTTTAATTAACTTCTATTTTAATTTAAGTAATTATGTTTTATTTTAGTAACTGCAAAATATTACTTAAGCTAAAATTATACAGCTCATAAACAAAATATCCTTAGATTATTTCTATGTATTTTAATATGTTACCAGTTTTTAATTAATTTTAAAATTATTTTTTTTTAAATGTTAATAATTTAATAATTTAAAAAATGCTGAATAACCACATAAATACAAATCGTATTATTTATGGTAGTAAATGCTGGGTTTGGCAGAAAAAGCATGAAAATAAGATGAATTCTGCGGAGTTGAGTAGTCTGAGAAGTATAGCCAACGCTGTGGTGTTAAATAAGATGTAGTTCGAATATAAATAAAAAATGGCAGAAAGGATGTATAAAAAATAATTAACAAAACAGATTTATAAGGCAAGTGTAAATGGAAACAGCAAAAAATACGGTCTGTTGCAGCTTATCCTACAGGAAAAAATGCTTGAAAAGAGGGGACTAGGCAGAAGGAGGATCTCATGGCTTAAAAACCTGAGAACTTGGTTTGCAACTTTCACTACGGGTCTATTTCTGACATTTTTACGAAAACGGAAAATTTCAAGCGTTTTGCGAGCTTAACCAACTTATTTCTGAACCATAAGAAATTCAGTTAAAAAACAAGATTTTTTGTGTAGTACTTTATTTAAATACTCCTGACGTACTCCATATAGGACGGTGATACTTAAACCCATTTTTAGAAGCAAAGCCATGCATTTTTCAAGCTTGCGATAAATAAGTTAGGACGTAAGGTGGTTTTTAACATTCTACGTATGAAAATGAGAAATAAAAAATATCATTTCGAGTTTTTCACCTACCCTGAAAATCTAATGCTCATTCTTACGAGAATTTGTTACTAAATAAAACTAACTCCAACGCAGCTATAAGCATACTGGTCGAATATAACAACAGCATTAAGTATTTAGAATCACACCCACGTATCGCGCAGCCGCAATATGATCCAGGGGCGTAACCAAAAATTTATTAAAGTGGTGTTCTTTAATTAGGACGTTAGGGATATCTGGGTTAAATAAAAACAACTTAAAAAAATAGGATTAAAAATAATTTCTTATGGTTACACCCTTAAAATATAGTATTTAAACGGATATAAAAGATTAAAAAAAATTCAATAAGATCAAAAACAAATTGTTTTAAAAACTTTTTTATCAATTTTTTTGGGGATATCCAACAAATGACTATGCGTATAACACTATTTTACTCACACACATGAATATTTTCACTTATTTGTTTCCAAATATGTCAAATACTTATAATTTTAACAATAAGTAACAATCTCGACCAACAGTGTTAATGTAGATAATAAAAATAAACGTTAGGTAGTGCTAAAAAAGGTAATACTGTGACCAGTTAATTGATGTCTCCTTCTTCAAGTGCCGTCTTCGTTACGAAGGTTGGCAGGGCTATTCTTATTTTCAAAACTGCCGCTCTAAATAGATTGTTGTTATTGCAGTTGTACCAACACGTAGATTCTTCATCTATGAATGAATTTTTCCTCCTACTGAACGCTTTCTGGCTATTCTTCACTGCATTATGTTTTGTGGTAGCTGGTATTTCTCCCCTCTCATTATATGGCCCAAAAATAATAATTTCCGCTTTTTAATGTTAAGGATCACTTCTTTGTCTTTTTTCATTCGTCTCAATACTTCGATGTTCGTCACCTTTTCCATCATAGAGATTTTCAATATTCTGCGATATTGCCACATTTTAAAGGCCTTTACTTTCTTAATGTCGCTCTTTTTTATTGTCCACGTCTCCATGCCGTAGTACAGTATTGATAGTATGTAACATTTCATGAGTCCAACTTTGAGTTCTAGGCTTAAATCCTTGCTGTCGAATAATATTTTCATGAATCCACTCCTGGCTTTTAGAATCCTTATTTTTATTTTTTTAGAACTATTATAATTTTTATTGAGAACGGAACCCAAATAATAGTATTTTTTCACACTTTTAATTTTCTAATTTTATATATACATTTATTTTAATACCACATAAGAGATTTACGAGAGCTTTATTCATGATCTCCTCTGAATATAGATTACTCCTCTCTTTATTTTAATATCATCGGTCCTTTCTTCTTTTATTTGCACTACTGCACGTTGTCCGAAATAGAGATTTGATATAATAGTGATGTCCCTTGAATCCATGTTTTTTAGTTTTAGTATTTATATGAGTTGTTTGTGACGTACCTCGTTAAATGCTTTATTATAATCGATGAAACATACATAAATATCTTGATTCATATTGAGACATCTTTGAGACATCACATTTAATGCAAATAGTGTCTCCCTGGTTACGATACCATTTCTAAATCCAAACTGATTCTTGCTGATATCTTGTTCAAGTTTACGATATATTGTGTTGTAAATCACTTTTAGGAATGTTTTAAGAGTATGGTTCATTAGGCTTATTGTACGGTAATCTTTGCGATATTTTGGAGCCACTTTTTTCAGTAAAGTTATAAAAGTTGATATCAACCACTCATCTGGTATAATTCCTGTTTGGTCCTGTTGGTCTTCTTCTATTAGCTTTAGGATTTCTATAGGTAATTGGTCGGGTCCTACTGCCTTTTCATTTTTTAAGTGACTTAAGACGTATGAAACCTCGTCTTTCATTATATCGGGGCCTTCATTTCCCTGCATATTTTCTAGGTTTATTTTGTGTCTATTCTCTTCGAAATGTTGCTCAATATACTCCTTTTATGTCTTTAATTTCTTTTGCAAGTCTATTATCATTTTGTTATTTTTGTTATAGAGTACATTGAATTGTCTATGATTGTTCATTCTTTTACCATTTTATTGCAAGTTGAAATGATTATGTTTGGCTTGTAGCGTCTCTATTTCTTCGCATTTTTTGGTGTAATTGTTTCCTTTGCAGCTCTGCACTTTCTTTTTAATTCTTGTTGTATTACTCTGTACTAGTCGTTGTCGTCCCTTTAAGCGTTCTTCTCTTTTCCATCAGTTAAAGAATTTTAATCAGTCATCCACAGTTGTTTTGTTGAATTTTTTTGCTTGTTTAAAATTATGTTTGTGGGTTTTAATAATGCTGCTTTAAAGTTTTTTATGTGTTTTCTTTAATAGTTTTCATTCGATTTAAGTTGTTTTAAGTTATCGTTTATATTTTTCTTTATTTGGTGTATGTCTTGTTCTTGTAAATGAGTTAAAACTATTTGACCATGTTACTTCATTAGTCGTATTCTTTTAAACCTAATCTGAAATCAAAGTATCGAGGGATTATGATCAGAGAAGACATCTGCACCCGGATATGTTTTGGCTGATTTAATAGAGTTCTTGTATGTTTCGTTTTTTAGGATGGAGTCTATTTGATTTTTTAAGGTTCTTTTCTTTCTTCTTTTTCCAAGTATACAATCTTTTGTTAGAGACTTTATAAAAGGTATTTGTAATTATCAGGTTGTTCTCTTGACAAAACTGTAAAAGTCTATCACCCCTTCTTGTTCCGAGTCCGAATTCACCCACCCATCCAATCTTTGAGTTAAAGTCACCTTAGATCATTGTTACATATTTTGACATTATGAACTGACTGCAATATATTGATGTACATGGTTTTATTTATGTCTATTTAATTAACGTTGTTAGATATTTGAGTGCCAATGGATATAAATAGTTAAAATTAAGTAAAAGTACGAGGGCAGTTTGATAAGTCAGTGACTTTTTGAATTTCCCGCGCAGTTACTCCAAATGCAACAGTGCTGCCGTCAACTATAATCTATCAGTGGGCAACTTTCTAATTTTGAGCAAGCTACGTCGTGCAGTTGGTGTTTGATAGCCGTTTAAAGTAGACGACCTCGTGAATTTTTACGAAAATGGAAAAAAGTGAATTTCGTGTGCTGATTAAGCGTTACTTTTTACGTAAAAAATCCATCACCGAAACTAAGGAAAGACTTGATAAATACTACGGGGACTCGGCACCATCAATTTCAATGGTTAAGAAGTGGTTTACAGAGTTCCGTTGTGGTCATACCGGCACTAATGACGCCGAACGTCCAGGTCGCCCAAAAGAAGTGTTACTGTGGATGAAACATGGTTCCATCACAACACGCCAGAGACCAAGGAACAATCGAAACAGTGGGTTGCTCGGGGTGAACGTGGACCAAAGAAGGCGAAACAGAGTCTTTCAGCCAACAAGGTCATGGCCACAGTTTTTTGGAATGTACGCGGTGTCATTCACATCGATTACCTCAAGAAAGGTAAAACGATCACCGACGAATATTATTCAAAGCTTTTGAACAGATTCGACGTTGATTTGAAGCAAAAACGGCCGCATTTGGCTAAGAAGAAGAAAGTGCTGTTCCATCAAGACAATGCACGTGTGCATACTTGTCTAGTCACGATGGCCAAAATCCACATATTGGGATACGAATTGCTACCCCATCCAGCATATTTTCCAGATTTAGCTCCCTGCGACTATTTTCTGTTTCCAAACCTAAAGAAATGGCTGGGCGGTAAGAGATTTGAGTCGAATGAAGAAGTCATTACAGAAACAAACGCGTATTTTGAGAGCTTTGAAAAAACCTATTATTTGGAGGGAATAAAAAAATTAGAAAAACGCTGGACTAAATGTATCGAGCTAAAAGTTGATTATGTAGAAAAATAAAATGTTTATTTGCGGAAAAAAATTGGTTTTATTCAAAAAGTCACTGACTTATCAAACCGCCCTCGTATATTGAACCAAAGTTTCACAAAAATATTAATAACAAATACTAATAAATAATAACAAGACTGAAACGACATAGTTTTAAATTGATTTAATAAAGTATTTTTCTTCAGCAGACGTCATCTAAAAAGGGATCATATTATCATTTTTAAAAAAATAAAGTGAGTTAATTTTATAGTGAATGCTGCATACGATTAATTTATTTTATGTTAAAAATGATTTAATTGTATGTTCTTAAAAATAATGGAATTACCAAAGTTACTTTTATTTAGATTTTTGCATTCAAAAGTATGCGGTTTGAATTTAGAAAACGAATGCTTCCATTATGTCGCATGCTCCAGATTCGGTAAACCATCTAATTTTTATATTTATGGAGAAAACAGACAAACAAACAAAATTCATTTACAACTAAACACAGCAACGCAAAGTGGGGTATTAAATTATTTAATGTGTTTGTAAAACTGTTTTATTATAATGTGTTTACTTTTAGGTTTAGGCTAGTTGTAATTATTAGTAAATAAATTATAGAGTTATTTATAAATAGGTATATTTTATTAAAAAAGTTTTAAAATACTTGATGATACCCATTATTCATTAAATAAATTAGTTACCACTGAGTCACCTCGTACATTAAAGCTAAATTGGTGCGATTAAAAAAGTAAGTTAAATTTTTTTTTATTTATTAAAACGTTCTTTCATCAATCACTAATTTCAGATATAAAAGAATTTTTAACAGAATACTGTCGAAAGATTTATGAATGAATCCCTTATAATTTTCTCTTGAATAGGTGCTCGTTCAATTTTACATTCTCCTATTTTTAGTAAAACTACCTATAAATTTCCCCAAGGCACTATGAAGCATCACGGAATACAAAAATGGGGAATAATAGTAATGATATGCGACCGACCTGCCGTATGTTCTATACAGAAGCGCACAAAAATATTTTAATTATAGGTTAAAACCCAAACCAAAAATGAATTTTTAAATATATTATTTCTACTACTTAAATCCTACTTAGGCAACAGATATATATATATATATATATATATATATATATATATATATATATATATATATATTATAGTTAGTAAAATCACATACACTACTAAAAACCCAAGACATAAGCTGGTTAATTGGACCTCAATTACAATTATCACTTGAAAACAAGGTACTTCTACATAAAGCCATACTGAAGTCATTATGGACATAGGTACAGTATAAAGCTATGGGGTTGAAGCAAACCATCAAACACCAAAATATTACAATCTTTCCAATCTAAAAAACTTCGAACACTTCATGGTTCGTAAGCAAACATACAATTTTGAAATTTGGTATAAAGTAATTTAGACCTTAGCCAACAAAAATAAAACTAGTTAAAAAAATAATACAAATCAATTGATAGCTAACCTATACACTGATCATATGGAACGCATGCAACCCTCTTTTCTGAAAGTGAAATAAAAGAAGTAATGTAGACGGCAGCTCTTCGTCGGTAGACACTGGGTCCGTTTAAAAACAGAATTATATCAGTGAGCAGTAACAGAATGGTCGTAATAATAAGAGCGGGCGCCACTGCAACTTTTTCTGCAGTTTTAGTGAGATCAAGTTAAAAATGAAAAAGTTATTAATTATTCTAAAAGTGCATCACAGAACTCATTTCCCAATATCTTTGTAGTAAATTAGAATGTAAATTAATAAAATAAGTGTGTTTATGAATTTATATTTATCATGCAATGTTGATAAGTTTTTAATTGAAGCTAGAAAACCAACTATACAGCTTCATGTATGCTGCGTTTCATATCATTGATAGTGGTTATCACAGGGTGAAGTCTATATTGCTTCACTGAAAATGAACATGATTAAGTAAAGAAAATTTACATGCTACAAGCAGAAGACTTTTTAGAGTGGGTAAACCCCGAAGACCCCATGCCACCTAGCAAGAAACCAAAACATTTACTTATTACCTACTTTGTATATACTTGAGTAGATTGTAAAACATATTTTTGCTCCGATTGCTAAACGTGATTATATTTCTCTAATGAAATTAACGTCAGCAGACAACTAAATTAATTAAAATAATATTTATTTGATTATTTTGATAACATTAACACACTATACAGTATGTATCACTTAAATGAAATAAATTCGATAATAAATAAACGTGGGTGTGTTTAAAAAAACGCTTGGACACGTCAATTAGTATTTTCAAAAGCGCATTGTCTTCACCAAAAGTTTGATATGTCATGTAACAGCGGCTAATACCAACTTTTTTATAGACATTCCAGACATAACATAACCCTCCCGAATAATATTATTTCATGTGAAATGTCCTATACAACTGTTTCGGAAACAAGTGTTTTTAGATTTATTGCAAAAATTAACATTAATAAAAGAAAATCATTTGATTATGGAAATTCCCTTCAACACACTTAAAAACTAATAAGTACTGTTTATTTTTTGATAATGTAAAAAATGAAAAATGAAAAAAAAAAAAACAATGATGTGAATGTAAAAAAAGTTTAAAATGCTCGTCGCAAATGTCTTGGCAGCATCCTAATCCTTATCCTAATCTTGAGACGTTAAAATAAATGGCGTTTAGAATGAAATGCTTTGAGTGCCATTTAAATCAAGATTTAACACTGTTTTAACTAAATTTGGTGGATTAGATTTAACAAAACACAAAAAAACCATGCAATCATATGAGAAAAGTAGAAAAAAAACTTTTCATCGAGTTATCAACTTATTTGGCACAGCACTGATTTAACCGAATCAAACTTTATGGAAAAGGTGAGGAAAGGAAAGGTCAATATATCCCGTGACCCGGCCAGTGTGTAATTTCTACCTTATCAAATGGCATTCAAGGAAAGCGATTGGAAAAATATCAGATGTGTTGGGATAAAAATAACTATCGGGTATATAAGATTTGAAGGAGAAAGATAAAAGTCGGTACAATTTATTAAATAAAAAAATCTTTGAATTTTCTTTTAGTCGATAACATTTTTGTATGTTTCGAGTATCAATATTGTAGTTGCATGAAAATAAATAACCAATAATTTTTACAAGTAATATTTTTAAAAAAATATATTATTAAAGGCCAATTTTTCTTTATCGTTATTAAAAAGTGTTGCTATTTAACTTATTCTGTAAGAATCGGGGGTTTGTAAATTCACTTTTTCTACAAACGTCAAAAAATGACAAGGTTCGCGCATTGACAACAATATGCGAAGTGACCCTTTTTTTCATTTTTCTTCGTTACCATGACACCGTGCACGAAGTAGTGTGCGAAATACTTACTTCGCACACTGCATGTAAACTATATGGGATTTTATATTTTAACCTTTATGTTCCTCAATCAAGCAAAAATCCAAGAAATCATTTATTTATTACTGTATAACAATAATTAAGGCTTTCAAATTGTGAGAAAATTTAACACTACCTGATTTTGTTTATTATTTACAATGTTAACATTAATGGTGCATTCTACACAGGGAAAACGCAGGACCTGGTCAAATGTGGACGTTCTCAATGGATGAGGTATCCATTAAAGATTTGGAGCGGCTAAATTTCCGCCCATATTTTGGCTTTGGACAGGTGCAATTCCGGTCCAAGGAAGCCAAGAAAAATCCATTATCGGTGGAAATTCCAAAGTCTTCGGAGGTAACCGTTAGAACCAAAGAGGGAGGTAAATCTACCTCGGTGGCGACAGCGGGACTGAAGAGGCCGGCCAAAACCAGCAAAAAAGCCGGAAAAGGGAAAAAACCCCTTCATGGTAAAGCGCCGACAAAACGACCTACACCAGGGAAACAATACGGGGAAGGAAAGTAAACCTCCCCACTCTACCTTTAAGTAGAAATGGCTAACCACATCCAATTTCTCCAGGCGAACATCCAACATGCTAGAGCGGCTTCATATGTCCTCAGCAGGAGGTTCGCCAAGGAGCAACTCGATGTGGCACTAATCCAGGAACCCTGGACTTCCAATACAGGCAGAATAAGCGGCCTAGGAAACTGCTCCGGTAAGTAAATAGCGTGTACTCTAGGTGGTAAGCCAAGAGCATGCATACTAATCAGGAAAAACATAAACTATTTTATGTTAACAGAGTTTTGCACCCCTGATGTGGTTGCAGCACAGCTTTCGATCTCAGGAGGAGACAGTAGTGTAAATGTAGTCGTCTGCTCTGCTTACTTCCCTGGAGACCGAAAAGAACACCCTCCTCCAGCAGCAGTGCGAGATCTAGTCGCCTTCTGCAAGAGGAACAACAGGCAACTGATCATTAGATGCGACGCAAATTCCCACCATTTGGATTGGGGCAGCAGCGACATCAATGAAAGAGGTGAGTACTTATATAATTATATAATAGGGGAAGGGCTAGCAGTCAACAACGTAGGCTCGGAACCAATCTTCGTGAACAGAATTCGCGGAGAAGTTCTAGACATAACTATTAGTACACAGTTTATGAGTACCAAAATAGTTAACTGGCAGGTATCTACCGAGCCCTCATGCTCAGATCATAGACACATACGTTTTGACGTGAGAATAGGACAACGTCCCATAGTGCAAATTCGAGATCCAAAATGCACAGATTGGAAAGGGTATTTTGAATCCCTTCAACAGCACCTAGGTAACGGTAATAGCACTATACATAATAGAGCTGAAATAGAAGCGGCGAATGAGCATATCACATCCGCCCCTCTAACGGCCTATAAGGAAAACTGCCCATTAAAGGAGAAGAGGGACCATAGAGGTACACCATGGTGGAGTAGAAGCTTAGACAAGCAAAGAAAAGAAGTTCGACGTCTCTTCAATCGAGCTAAAGAAACAGGTTGCTGGGAAATCTATCGTACAGCTCTAACGACTTATAACAAAGAAATAAGGAAAGCCAAAAGAGAATCCTGGAGGAGGTTCTGTCAGAGTATATCAGATCTACCTGCCAGCACAAGAATCCACAAGGCTCTCGCCAGAGATCCGACGCAAGAGATTGGATCGATAAAACGACCAGATGGCTCTTTTACGGACTCTGGTAGGCAAACGTTAGAGACTCTCTTGCAGACCCACTTTCCCTGCAGTCTGCTTCTGAGGGACCAGGAGCAAATTCCACTCTCAATGGGATCGACATCACGACCCAAAAGGGAGGACTGGAGAAAGGTTTCAAAAGTGGTCACCCCAACATCTGTACAATGAGCGGTGAATTATTTCTCCCCATTCAAGTCTCCAGGGGAGGATGGTGTTTTCCCTGCCCTCATTCAGAAGGGCAGCGAAATTTTACTACCTCTTTTGGTTAAACTATTCAGAGCGAGTTTGGCGTGGAGTTATATTCCGCTGGGCTGGTCAACGGCGAGAGTTGTATACATACGTAAAACGGGTACGGTGAATCATTCCCTACCCAAATCCTTCCGGCCGATCAGCCTTACCTCATTCTTAATGAAAACTCTGGAAAGAATTATTGATAGACATATTAAAGAGGGTAATCTTAGGGAACATCCCTTAAACCCCCACCAATATGCCTACCAAACAGGCAAATCTACGGATTTAGCTCTAAACAATCTAGTAGGAAAGATCGGCCATTCCCTTAAACATAAGAAAATTGCGCTGGCAGCTTTTCTAGATATAGAAGGAGCGTTTAATAACGCCTTACCACAGTCACTCCATACATCAATTAGGGATAGAGGGATAGACGGTAAAATCTGTAACTGGATCAAAAACATGATTGAAAACAGATATATAATATCATCACTGCATGGAGAGTCGGTTAGGTTCAGGGCGGCGAAGGGGTGTCCACAAGGCGGGGTACTTTCCCCCTAATGTGGTCACTTCTAGTCGACTCTCTGCTGAGCGAGCTTTCCATGCAGGGAGTAGATTTTCAATGCTATGCGGATGATCTGGTTATAATAGTTAGAGGTAAATTTAAAGCGACGATCTCAAACGTCCTTCAAGAAGCTCTTAACACAGTATACAGATGGTGCGAGAGGGAACAGATGTCTGTAAACCCCCGAAAAACTGTAATTATTCCTTTTACGAAAAGGAAAAAGCTAGATAAGCTTCGGCAGCCTGTCCTATACGGAGAGAGCATTCCATTTGCGACGGAAGTGAAATACCTGGGTGTAGTTCTGGATAAAAGACTCACCTGGAACGCCCACTTGGAAAAAACAATAAACAAAGCCAGGTTTTCTCTCTGGAATCTCAGAAGAGTATGTGGCAAATCTTGGGGAATGAACCCCAAACAGATTTACTGGATTTATCAAACAATGATAATATCTATGGTCACGTATGGTTCAGTAGTCTGGTGAACCAAAGGGACAGCTAGAGCAAAGCTTGCTGGCCTTCAGCGGCTGGCATGCCTGGCCATAACTGGAGCTATGTCCAGCACACCAACGGCAGCGATGGAACACCTCCTACATCTCCCTCCCCTAGATATTCTCTTAGAGAGGGAGGCCAGGATAGCTTCATATAGATTCCTGTCTTTGGAAAAGCAAATAAATGGAGAGCAACTCGGAGATCACTCCGGGATACTGAGTGAAACAAAAAACCACCAAATTCTCGGGATGGTTCCTGACTTGCTAGCCACAAAAATACACGTAGGAAAGTCGTTCAAAGTCCTCTTTCCGGAGAGATACGAATGGATGAGGGGACAAATCCTCTTCCCAGAGACTGAATACGTAATGTACACAGACGGCTCAAAAACCCCAGATGGAGTTGGGGCCGGTGTTTTCAGCAGGAAACCAAAGATTGAAATATCTACCAGTCTTGGCAGGTATGCCACAATCTTTCAGGCTGAAATATTCGCTATCGAAATGTGTGCAAGAGAGTTGACCAACAGACCTCTAGCAAACAAAAACATAAATATAATATCAGACAGCCAGGCCGCTTTAAAAGCACTGAGCTCCAACAAGATAAATTCTAAACTTGTATGGAATTGCATGAAATCCTTAGAGTACCTTGGTGCGAACAACAGGGTGACCCCACTGTGGGTACCTGGGCACCAGGGGGTAAAAGGAAACGAAAAAGCCGACACCCTTGCAAAACAGGGGGCCGAATCTGCGTTCACTGGACCAGAACCGGTTTTTGGAGTCACCACAAGTGCCGCCAAAACAATTATTTCGGACTGGGCGGAGAGGAAAATACTCACGTACTGGTCCGACTTACCAGGGCTAACCCACTCGAAGGCGTTTTTACCGTTACAACCCTCGAGAAACACAACTAAGGAGATCCTAGAATGGAGCAGAAATGACCTGCGTATTCTAACAGGACTGCTTACGGGACACTGTCGTCTGAGATACCATCTCAGAAAGATAGATCTGAACCAACAAACGGACTGTCGGTTCTGCTGCGTGGAAGACGAAACTGCTGAACATATACTATGTTCATGCCCCGGCCTGGGAAGAATAAGGTTCAACATATTTGGTTACACTAACCTAAAACCTACCGATTTTAAAAAAATCTCACCCTATACAACCATGAACTTCGTAAGAAGGGCTGGATTGTACGGTGAACTGTAGCCTCTAGGGGTGAGCCACAATAGACCTACTAAGGGTCGCGGTGGAGGGGCGACCACGCCCCACTCACATAAAACCTAACCTAACCTAATGGTGCAGCCAGTGCACGAACCAATATTTATTCCTAATTATTCAGATAACTCAGATTCAGCTCGTGATATCGTAGTTTTGGGAGTTGGAAGACTATCCATTTTTGATTTGCAAGCAACTGCCGTAGAGGTGACAGCACTTGATCCTGAAATTTCACAGCCTAAAATTTTATTTGATATTTGAATTTTATTATTGATAGAATCTTCCACGTATCCTTCGGCCACAGTCGAAGATTTCCATCCTCCATGTCGTTTCAAAACACATATATCGGCCCCCGTATTAGCAAGGAGTGTGGCTGATGTTCTCCGAAAACAATGGCCCGTGTAGGCATCAGGATTTGGTAATTTTAGGTGTTTTGCTATTAAGCTAGGCATCTTTCCAATACTATTTATTCCAACAACTTGGTTAAAACATCTCTTATTTTAATACTTCAAAAACAATCGGCGACTGGTAGCATAACTTGGACGAAGAGCCGCATATTTTCGGTAAATGTCAGTATAATCTAAATTTGAAACTGTAAAAATTCGTTGTATATTCGTTTTTGTATCGGGTACTTTAACAATTCCTCACGGCGGCAAGCACCCGAAATACCCAGTATTAAAACAACCTAAAAGGAAATCAGTAATTTAAAAAACACATAAAACAATCATCAAAAATCTACCTCAACCAAGAAATAGGTTTTATCATCTGCCTCTCTTATAAATTGTTCAACTTCCTCTCTAGTCAATACCTTAGATTTCTTAGGATGGTTTCCAACTGACTGAATTCTTTCAAATATGGAACCAACTTGGTAAATTTCTTAAAATCCACGTTTTCTTTAACATTGAGTGTTGATTTCAACATAGAATATATAGCCCATAACGTGGAAGACTTCAGCTTCTTAGACTTCTCTGCAAAATATGCCAACAGCACATTTTCGGATATTTTTCTGGCTTTATTTGCTTCACACCACTCTTTAAATTGCTGATATGCATTTTCATACTGGCGCCTCGATTTTTCCGGTAAAAGATTTGAAATTACTGAATTGGCCGCATCTGTCAAGTTAGGTGGGGTACTGCTTACTTCGTCGTCGCTCGAAATTTCCATTATTTTACAGTTATAAATATCACACACGAAATTAACGCGAATAAAAAGTCACTCCAAAATAATTATCAAGAAAATAATAACACTCGCTTTATAAATTTGTTTCGTCAATCTTCCTTCATCCATTCTTTCAACGTGTCCAAACAATCTAAGCATTCCTTTATCTATCTTTGTAACCACATCTTCTTTTACACTACATATATATATATATATATATATATATATATATATATATATATATATATATATATATGCAAAAATTATAAAAAACTGTAATATTATTGCAGTAAACGTTAAAAGTGTTTTAAAGTATGACAGCGAAAGTTATAGATATAAGTGAGTCGATTATATATCAGAAAACAAAATACTTTTCTGGCTATATGCGTACGACAGGCATTGAATTACATCTGATTTATAACCGTGTATACTACCCCATCACAGGAAGCAAGATATGCAGGTGCTTGTTAAATAAGAACAACATTCTTGATCTCTTGATCTTGATCTCTTCTTGATCACATCCCGACCAGTACCAAGTCTTTATAACCGCTCCACTCGGGAAATCTGATTATAAACTTATCTCAGCCACGTCCAAACAAACAACCCCGCCCAAAATCGTGTCTGGTACCTCTACCATTACCATTACAGATCAGCCAAATGGGATTAACTAAGGGTCTTTTATCTTTCATTTCCATAAAAAGATGTCTGCTTTCGCTCACAAGACCCATCAACTTGTGGAACGTTATTTTGGAACGGTATTTTTTGATAACGCGTTATACAGTTATAATTTTTTGTTGCTAAAATATACCCTTAAATAGAACTTCTTAAAATATGGCCTAAGGTGACTGGACTAGAAGTTCTTAAAGTAGTTTTATCGTATTATTCTTGTTACTTATCTTTTACATTAAGCAAACGATATTCCTCATATATTTTAAAATTGTTGTTGTAAATAACCAAACTTAATTAGTTTTAATAGCTAAAATGTTTAAAATATTTTATTGAAATATTTAATTCTCATTTTTAAATAAAATTACGTATTATATAATCAGGAAGCAATAATTATTAAGCTATTATTGAAATTTATTTGCAATGTGTTTGTTTGGGTAATGATAGTTAAATAATATTAATTGTAATTTAAACTACGAGGTATAAATATGTGTATATACCTATCTTCGTTTAAAAATACGTCTGGTAACATTGCAAAAATGAATCAGTTTTTAAATTCAGTGATTTTTGTGATTTTTGCATCATTTTACGTACGTATTTAAATTTATAAAAATATGTCATGGCTGCAGAGCTTTGTTAAAAAAAACTAAAAAAATGTTGATGATAATCATTAGCATTTTGGTATTTTTTTAAGTTTTATTATTTTAAGTTAATTTTAAGTACACATTTAAAGTTAAATTATATATTTTATTAGAATAGTTGCTCTTAGAAAAATAATTTTATAATTTTTAAGTAAAAACATTATGAAAAAGTATAATAAATGTAACTTTTAAAAAATAATATTAATTAAACCAAAAGCAGCAACATCCACTGTTGTTTCTTTTTATATTTGCCGGATTTAATGCGTGCTAATGTTTAAATTGGATTAAAAAAGTAAAATAGTAATATTATAATATTATAATAATGGTAAAAAATAAATTGAGGGGTCTACTGAGTAAGTTCAGATATCTCGCTGAATACGAAAAATCTGAAAACATTATATTTTGCTCTTGTGCAATCACAGCTGAGTTATGGAATCTTGGGTTGGGGAGGTGTGGCGGGAAGTAAACTGTATAATTTAAATATCGTACAAAAATGGATTCTGCGAATAATATTTAAAAAAAACATAAGGTATTCCAGTGACTCGCTATACTCAGAGAACTCTATTTTTGATATAAGGCAACTGTTCTGTCATCGAATATTGACAAATATTCACAAAAATAAAATAAAAATACAACCCATTGTACATCCATACGACACTCGAACAAAAAAGCAATCCACAATCGTGCCAAAACGAGAAAAAACTATCGGTCAACGATCCGTTGAATTCCTAGCACCTAAGTTATACAACTTACTACCGGACAGCTTAAAGATCACGAACAATTACAAGACATTCAAGTATCATGTTAAAATGTGGATAACAACCACCGAGAGAAAACTTTTTAATGATCTCATCGGCTTGAAATTTTTGTAATACTACGTTCCACATCACCCAAATATTATCACTCACATAAAAGACTACCCAAATACCCACTACCCACATAAAAGACTACATTTATCTTATCCCGAATTACGACGAAACCCCACTATGAACACTATTCGAATATGTCAAACTAGATCGGACTAGACTAGACCACCATAATTGAAAAGAACTTTTCTAAGCGCATTCACATTAGTGAATTATTATTTTGCACATGCATTTTTGTTTATTTACAATCATTATTGTATAGGTATAAGTTTATTATTATAAAGGTATTATCACACACACACAAGCTTCAAGCTTCAGTGATTTATCATGTTTATTTTTCTATTCTATTTATATCTATTGTTCTAATACACTCTGTAAATTGTTGGAAAATAAACATTATTATTATTATTATTATTATTATTATGTGCTACTTTCAAATAGTAAAACAGGTTAAAATTACATTCCATCTCTTTTCTTGTCGTCTCCTAACATTATCTAATGTTGGTCCGAAATATTCAATATCTGTAAATGTAAAGGGTCTAACATTCTGGGTTATCCTTTTAGGCGGCAGTTGTCCCATAATAGGTATTTTGGGTGTTGTTTTTTTTGAAGTGATAACTTCTTATGGCACGCTGTGAACTTTTTTTGTAATGGGTAAAAAATGTTAAACTCGCGTCAGGACACGTGGCCTGATCGAAAATTCGTAAGACGGATGTATTTTACTGGAGCAATATAAAATGCGACTTTTCTTGACTGGTAACTTGGCAACCTTATTCAACAAACTGACAAATTCAAGTACATTTTTTATGTCATTTTGACAAATTAATTTAGTAGCTAAATTCAAAATTTTAGTGCTTTTCATTAGTTTATTGATTAAGTTCTGCTTTTGCTGCATTAAAATGGTCCAAGGAGAGGTGTCGTTTTTAGCAGATGTTATGGACACCATAGCGTGTCTTAATGACTCTAATGGTTCTCCCCCCGACAAAATTTTAGATCAAATAATTTATCAGTGCAAGAAGCCGTTAAAAAATGCATCAATTTGTGTTAAAAATCATTAAAAACTGGACTGAAAGCTGGTTTGATCAAAGAGAACGGGGGAAGGTTTAAATTAGGTTTTGGTTTGCCGATAACGGAGGCTCGAAAACAAAGAAAAAATAGAAGCAGAAGCCGTAGACAACGTAGCCAAAAGCGACAAAACCGAAAACGAGGTAGCCGAAAACGAAAAAGCGGAAGAAAGAAATCGAAAACATTCAAATCTGGTACTGATGTTTAATATATGATTTATAATAAAGCGTTAATAAAAATAATGCATTATTCATAAACTATGGAAATCTGGAGACAATATTTTTCAGATTAAAAATAATATTTTTTGAAGTGAAAACTTCTTTAGCGGCGTTGTACACTTTTTTTGTAATGGGTAAAAAATGTTAAACTCGCGTCAGGACACGTGACCTGATCGAAAATTCGTAAGACAGATGGAGAGTAGACAGCTGGCGTGGCGTAGGAGAGGGAGTATCTCCCTCTCTTTCTACGGCGCGGCGAAAATGTATGCCTGCGCCGGCTGTTTCGTTTAGGCGGCGCAGGGCGCACAACGTTAATACTTAAGTTTTCACTTCTGCCGGCACTCCCAGAGTGCAACCCGTAAAATTTTTTTTATATATATATTTAATACCGCGCAAATGTTGATTTATAGCAGCGCTAGCATCAAGAACTTCTGTCTAACTTCATTCAGGTGAGTTCTATACCTTAATGACCGCATTTTTCGTGATAATGATATAGTATTAGTCGTGCAAATCTATGCTTTGGTTGTAAAATTTATGGTCTTTTAGCTAAAAATTTGAACTTATTCAAAAAATGTTTTTTATCTTATCCAGAACCATAGGTCCATTATCACTGAGCATAGGAAAAACTTGTCTTAACCTACTTCGTTTATTCAATTCCTTACCATTTAGAAGAACCTTAATTTCTTCTGCAATACTTTCGTGTTGACTCTGCCTTATCAATTCAATATCTCCTTATTCAATTTCTGATAAGCTGAGCATTTTTTAGGAAAATTCGCAACTGTCGTGTTTTATTTTTGACAATAAAATGTTTCGGAATCTACTTCAACCATTTGTGCCATACCTTGTCAAATGCTTGTGCTTTATCTAGGAACACTGTAAAGCATACCATTTGTTCCTCTAAAGATTTTTCCATTATGTCTGTTATTCTGTGAACTTGGTCTATTGTGAAGTGTTTATTTCTGAATTCAAACTGATGGTTAGGGATTAATTCTTTAGCTTCTATAACGGGTTTTAACCTTTTTTTTATTTTGTTTACCATCTATTCATAAGAATCGCCGAGCACATTTGTCTTCAGTTTGAATTTTGACTTGATAAAACATTTCTTTCACGTAATTACAAAATGTTTTTGTTTTATTAAATTAAAATTATGCAAACATATTTGTGATTTTTCCAACAAAATTTGAAATTTTTTTTTGGAACTTATTTAAATTCCATGAATTTTAAAAGATTTAAAATTTTTCCATTTTTTAGCTTTTTGGCTTAAAAACGGCGAAATAAGGAAGGTACCAACATTGATTGCCCGCTTGAAGTAGTTGTTTATCAGAAAATTTTTTTGCATATCCTTTATTCAAATAATCTTAAACTTTTCTGCAGTATTGTTGACTAAATACTTTATCTTTTACCATCTTTTTTTCACTCATTGTAGACGTCTCAAAACATTTATTTTACTTTATGGTAAAATAATATTATCTGTTTTTTACAGTAAACCAATATAATACCTGTCGTCTACTCGTCTCACAGTCTTTTTCATTAAATCGATTGCTCGATTTTTCATACAATTCGATTTTATCTGATTAACTGAAACTCCAAAGGATTTTAGAGTAAATGTTTCTTTTTCTAAACGGTGCAAGTTATTGTCTTAGTAATCTTATTCACAAATATGAAACGAATAGTCGTGGTAAATTCCAGTTCTGTCAAAATTTCCATGAAGATCCCAACCAAGACACGATTTCGTCACCATGGGTAAATTTCTGGTACCTCTACATATTTTTTGAGATACTGTTAGTCGTATATTAACATCGCAAAGTTGGCAAGCCAGAGGCTAGATTTTCTGTGGAAACTCAGAAAGTTTTTTACTTCTGATCAACTGTTGATGACGTACAAGGCTCAAATCCGACCTCTACTGGAGTATTGCTCGAATATTTGGGGTTCAGCACCAAGGAATTCTCTTCGTCTTCTAGATTCCATTCAGAAAAGAGCCATTCGCTTGATAAACAGCTCAACTCTCACAGATACCCTTCACTCTCTAGAACATAGAAGAAGAGTTGCAGACCAGTCATTGCTCTACAGATATTTCCATGGCAGATGCTCCAGAGAGCTCATAACGTTTACCATTCAGCATTATGTGAGCTTCAAGCTTCCTAGTCTTCATCTTCTTTATGATTTTCATATCTTTATTTATTTTCTCGATCACTCTAACATTCGCCGATATAGCTGCATTTCAAATGCCTTAAGCTTTTCTGTGGAGTATTGAGTAAGTGTTCATGATTCTGCTTCATAAAGCTTTTTCCTTGTAAAGCGACACCAGTCGTCTGGTACGCTACCACTCCTCCAACAACGGTTAAAAAAACGGTACAGAAAACTAGTTACCACTTTTGTCCAGCCTTCAGCATTTCAACTGTTATCCTGTCGTACCCAGCAGCTTTGCTTAACTTTATACTGTTTACTGCTTGGAAACAGCAGAATAATATTTTTAAACCTCTCTCTTGATTTAAAATTCGACATGTTTATTGTTTTTTTTTACATTAACGCAAAATCAAAAGTAACGTGGACTGGCTGGTTTTGAAATAAAAGCACTGTATAAAACAAGTTAGTAGTAGCTAATAATTTGGTATTATTTTATTTTGTCGAATTTCTTGAACAATAGTGAAAATGTTGTAAAAAATGTTTAAGATTAAGGTAATACTTTAAAAATTAATATTAAAAGTATATTAAACAACAATTTATCAATTTTACAATTCTCTTTAATAAACATTTAAATTAAAAAATTATTTATGAAAAACTTTTTTTGTAGATACATTTTCCAGGAGCCGCATCCGATATAACAATAATGGAAGATTTAAAAGGTTTTACCGAATGTTTAAAAGAAACTGCTGCTAGAAAAGAAGATGTCTTAGCTGTACCACCCAAAAACGACATAGAAGTTTTATGTTTTTTAAAATGTTTATCAGAAAAAAATGGAATACTGAGTGCCAATGGGAATGTAAATATGGATGAAATAAATAGATCACTTGATGCAGAGACTACATTTTCCATCGATGCTAAGGAAAACATTAAGAAGTGTTATAAAGATGCGGGAAAAGTAAATACCTGTGAAGACGTCATAAAAACAAGAGAGTGCATTTTTAAATTTTTTTAGTTTTTATATCAATAACACGCACCATGGCTTTTAATATAAATAATAATAATTATTGTTTTTTTGTATTTTTTAAAAAAATATCCTATTGTTACGGATTGAAGTCGATGGATACGTCCCTGTTCTATTATCTGACCGAGGCAGTGTATCGTTCTCACAAAAATGCACAAAACGCCCCACATTTTAGCGAATAATTTATAGCCGCAGGCGTTAATTGAAAGCTCCCGATATGTCTAGAAAGGTAGTTTAATTTCGGGACAAATCCCAGAAAGATACCGTTTTGTCGGAAACGTTGGGCTGCGGAAAAGTCAGTTAAAGTTAAAGTTCATTTGACTGCCATTAATGAAACAAGTAAAAAAGTTGGTTGACAAGATGATGGAAGATGGAGTGATTAAAGATCAGCAAGCCCTTGGTCAGCGCCGGTGGTGGTTGTTTCCAAAAAGGGTGGATCCACAAGGTTTTAAGTGAAATACATAAAATTAAACAATGTCACGAAAAAGGACAGCTAACCATCAACCAGGATTGACAATGTTACGCTAAAAATACTTTTTTCCAAAAGCCCCAAAAGCTGGGCGTCAGTTATGTGTAACCAAATTTATTTAACTACTTACTAATTTAACCAAAAGCTTAGAGTTTAAATACTCGAAAAAAAATTTAAATGTTTTTCTACGAAAAGGAAAAAGAATAAATAATGCTAATTACAAAAATAAAATTTAATGTATTTTAAAATTTTATTTTAACTATTCGTACTATTTATTAATTATTAATAATAATAATAATTATTATTTTTTTCTAATTTTTTTAAAATATATTAAACTAACAAAGGACCCATAATTATTTGCCACGTGAGCGCCAAGTGATTTTAGATTTAAAAATTAAAGAACGTATTTTAACTTTCCAGCAACGCAATCAAGGCCAAGGCTTGGACATAACGAAGGCAGAAGTTCAGTATGCGCTGTCAATTTCAAAAAATGGGAAAGCTAGTGGTCTTGATGACGTCTATATAGAAGTTCTAAAAATACTGCAAAACGAAGAATCACTGAACACGCTGGTAAAGCTATTCAATCTTATTTACCGAAACGGCAGTATACCTTCTGATTGGTTAAAATCTACTTTTGTCCCGCTCCCCAAAAACGCTAAGGCCAAGAACTGCGGTGATTATCGTCTTATTAGCCTGATGAGCCATGTGCTTAAACTCTTCTTGAAAATAATACACAAAAGAATATATGCGAAGTGCGAGACAATGATGGAGGACTCTCAGTTTGGTTTTCGCAATGGCTTTGAAACAAGGGAGGCACTATTTAGCATACAGGTTCTTATCCAAAGGTGCCGGGACATGTCGGTGACCGTTTACGCATGTTTCATCGATTACGAAAAAGCCTTTGATAAAGTAAAGCACGAAAATATGATCAATATTCTTAAAGAAATAGGACTGGAACAACGAGACCTTAGAATAATAGCCAACATTTACTGGAAACAAAGTGCTCAAATAAGAATCGATAACACCGCGTCCGACGAGATCAAAATCCTGAGAGGCGTTCGTCAAGGATGCATTTTATCACCACTGTTATTTAATTTGTATTCCGACAGGATATTTCAAGAGGCGTTGGATGAATGTGACGAGGGGATATCTGTCAATGGGATTAATATCAACAATCTGAGGTATGCGGATGACACGGTTCTTGTTGCCGACTCACTGGAAGGACTGCAGGAGCTGGTAAGCCGCGTGACGGCTGCAAGCTCAGAGGCCGGACTTAGCCTGAACGTGAGAAAGACAAAGTGGCTAGCAGTTAGCAAATCAAACAACGTGGACGGACACCTGACAATTAACGGTCAACGAATTGAGCGAGTAGAAACTTTTAAATATCTTGGGTGTCAACTAAATGAGAAGTGGGACAGCATGCAGGAGATTCGTGCCAGAATAGAACAAGCTCGTGCTTCGTTCCTGAAAATGCGTAAAGTACTTTGCAGCAGAAATTTAAGCTTGCCTCTGCGCGTCCGAGTGCTTCGCTGTTACGTGTTTAGCATACTGTTTTATGGAATGGAAGCTTGGACTTTGACAGATGCGATGTGCAAAAAATTGGAGGCCTTTGAAATGTGGACGTACAGAAGGCTATTAAGAATCTCCTGGGTAGAAAGAGTGCGTAACACCGAGGTACTTCAACGCCTCGACAAGCAGCTGGAAGTTCTGTTTACACTAAAAAAGCGCAAACTGGAGTATTTTGGTCACATCTTAAGAAATGACAAGTATCGACTTTTAAAGCTTATTATAGAAGGGAAGATCGAAGGACGAAGAGGCCCGGGTAGAAGAAAGATATCCTGGCTAAAAAACTTAAGACAATGGTATGGAGTGAGCACTACCACATTGTTCCGCCGAGCTGTAGACAAGGTTCAGATAGCGCTGATGATTGCCAACGTCCGAGGAGGACAGGGCACCTAAAGAAGAAGAAGCAACGCAAAACTTTACTCTTATCTTTTAGAAACGACTAGCAGAATCCGGCAGCCGTTGTCCTACCCGAACGTTAGCTTGCCTGCTTTGGAAATATCATTATCATACTCAGCGACCCCGAAAACTATAAATTTGACACTAAATCGGCTTTTTTAATAGTTTTAATATTTCATTCCCTTTCCACCCCTTTTGTATGGGTGCTAACATAATTGGGAAAGTCAGCAACTTTAAAAAATATTAAATCGACACTAATATTAGCAGTTCTTCATAGCTTTTATATTTTATCGCTTCTCACCGCTTTCGTATAGGTGCTAACAAAATTGGGAATGTTACTATTAAACTCAGCGACCCCAAAAATTATAAACTTGACTCTAATATCGGCAATTTTTAATAGTGTTTATATTTCAACACCCTTTCACCTTTGGGAATATCACTATCAAACTCAGAATCCCAAAAAATATGAATTTAACAATAATATCTGCGTTTTTAATAGTTTTTATATTTCAACCTGCTCTTATCTCTTTCGTAGGCTTGCCTGCTTTGGGAATGTCACTACTAGACTCTGCGTCCCGGAAACTATGAATTTGACACATATCGGTGTTTTTAATAGTTTTTATATTTTAATCCTTCCTACCCTTTTCGTAGTAGTTCTAACAAAATTGGGGATGTCACTATCAAACTCAGCGACCCCAAAAACTATTAATGAAAGACAGGTTAGCTGAAAGGTTCAGGAATGCTTACCTTAAACTAAACCTAAAAGTGTTTCTTGTTTCAAAAAAAATGTGGATTTTCTGGACCATGCAATATTATAAGCAGGCATCCAAACAGAAGAAAAAAAGGTTAAGGCCATTCAAGACTGGCCAAGACCAAAAGATAAATTTGAAATAAGGAGCTTCTTGGAACTGTGTAAGCATATTTATTACAATTTTATTCATTCATTTATTTAACTTAAATCGTATACATATTATGTAGATGCAATAAAGTTTACATTTAGAATTAAATTACCATATAAAATAGGTGTTTAGCTCGAAAACTAGATAGGATTTTCTAAACTGTAGCTTTTATTTATTTTTATCGTACGTCTGTATTTTGTACTGTAAAGTTCTTTCTTTTCACATACAGGATGTTTCAAAAAAATGGTGACCCTGTCTCTAGGATAGGTAGAAAACTAAAAAATAAGTGGGTTTTGCTTTGTAAAAAATTTTTGTAACGCCATCCGTATTCAAGATAAAGGTTGTTGAAGAAAGAAAATATATACACATTTATTATGATTTTGCCGAAACTACTGAAAACATTGTAATGGAATTTTGTACGAATATGTTTTAGAAGCTAATACATCCCATGAATTTGTTTTTATATCTGATTTTCATAGAGGGCGCTAGTTACACAATTCGTACCAAATAGTACTGAACATATATTTTTTAAGGTTTAATTTATTAATCAAAATTTCCAGTGAACTTAAACATCATTAATTTTTCACCAAAAAGATACCCCTGGTAAAACTTAATACTGTGTACCGTTTTCGAAATATTTCGATTTGAAAATTATGACCTTTTTCAAAATTTGAACGAAAGCAATTATTTTGTTAAAAATTTAAATTAATACAGCCCGATTTTATTAAACACCGGTCAAAAATAGTAGATAGTATTCAGCGGTATTTGAAACTATTTTTACTGACAGTTTTTTTTTTGTTTTGCAATTAACGGAAAGTAGTAATTTGTTAAATAGTTGTTTATGGTCCCACGCGTCGAATGGCATATCTGTGTGCGTAAGTAAGTGTGTGGGTGTGTGTGTGTGTCTGTGTGTGTGTGCGTGTGTGTGTGTGTTTTTTTTATAGAGGTAGGAAAATACTTTTACATATTGTCAGGACTTGTTGTTCTGCCTAGTATGTCGGACTTGGAAGTACTTCCAATACCGACTAAACACCTCCTCTATCTTTGGCCTCTGCTTCCTCCGCGGAACCGCTGTTAGGCATTACTTTGCAGGGGAAGGATCTAGCTATATAGCTCTTTCATCAATTGCTTTCTTCTTTTTTTTTTCTGCATCGCGAAGTTCTTTCAGTACCTCAGCTGCGAATGTGCTCGTTGCTGTCCACGCAGTCTCTGATGGAAGCATAGCTTCCAACATATTGTCAGGCGTGACCCTTCGTTAAAGTGCTGTTTCCCAGTTACAACGAAGCATGTTAAAGCGCGGGCTTCGGAAAAATACGTGCTTCGCATTTTCGTTGACTCCTGCACAGGAGTATGAATAGACACGCCGGGAAATCTTCATGTTTCCTAAAACATCCATGTCCAGAAAAGAATTGGGTTAAATAATAATTAACCTCTCCATGTGGACGGCTAATCCAGGTATCTATCTGCGGGATAAGGTAGTGAGTCTTCTCTTGGTTCAGGCGTCCCATAACGTTTGCCAGCGACCTATGGTATTTCTCCGTCCGTCTGTCCGTCCGTCCGTCCGTGTGTGTGCGTGTGTATGTCTGTGTGTGTGTGTGTGTGTGTGTGTGTGTGTGTGTGTGTGTGTGCGTGTGTGTGTGTGTGTGTGTGTGCGTGTGTGTGTTTTTTTTACAACTTTTAACCGAAGGGTAACTATATTAAATATAAAAAAGCTCTTGGTTTGGAAAAGTTAGTTTTGCTACGGCAATACTGTTTATTTACGATAGTATAAAATAAAACATTTTTAAAGTTTTTTATGCAAGCTTAAAAAAATGCATCCCTAAAAAGTCATTTTAAAACAAGTTTTTGCAAAAAACATTCGTTTTAAATTGTTTAGCAGTTCACGTTTTATAGCTATGCACCCTAAAATTTCTTCAATTGTTTCTCTGCGAAGTTGGCGTTATTCTCAACATGCGCTGAAATTTTCACGTTTCAAAAGTTTTTGTGGGACGCAATATGTTGACAGTTAATGTCCGTACCGTCGGTCTCGTAATATTTGCTGTGTGTTGGTAATACTTTACCATGCGAGACCGTCGTATCGAATTTGAATTTTTAGAAGTAAGCAACTGTTACAATTCCAGGAGTTTGTTTTTGTTAGATATCAGATTTTAGTTTGTTTCCATATATAAACTTTTTATTCATAGAATAGTCGATTTTTTTTACAAATGAGTACGGATAAGAAATGTTTAAACTAACCTTAAATTTACCTGTAATTAAAAGAAAGCGATTACTTGGGTAGGACACTGTAACAAAATATTTGGACAATATAAAAAACAATCAAACACTTTAAAACCTTAAAAAAAGATATAAGGGATATGCAGCCAATATGGCTATGCTAAGTTTTATTTCTTTATATCATAATGTTTGAATTTTTTTAAATTTTGGATAAACTATAGTATGAATTACATTATTGGGCAGATTTTTGTATAGACGAACTCAATATTTCAAAATCATCAATGCACATGAAGTTGTTGTTAGGGCCAACACAGCCATTAGAACAATAGAAAACTTAATCAAATAGCTTAAAAATGTTGAGCCCGTTTTTTCTGGGAATTTTATAGTTACGTGGTTACCATCAATGCTACCTATAAAATAAGGAAAATGTCATATATTTTGAAAACCTCTTATAGCATTGTTCCATATGTGAGCAGTTTGTTTTGGAATATAGATAGGTTGTAACCGTTTCCAAATTGCATCATATACTTTAATAACAATTGAACTAACAGTAGTAAAACACATTTGAAAATTGTGACCAACTGTAGACCAGTAGCTAGAAATCTAAAATACAAAGATATGAATAGAATTGTTTGTTTTACGAAAAAATGCATACTAATAGTTGCAATGTGCAACTCGAACGTGTTCGTTGTAAATAAATCTTTCTGGAATATTAGAATTTAGGAAACGGCATGCCTGAATAAACCGATTTTTTCAGTAACTAATTTTAAAACGTTGCCAGTTAATTAGATGCGCAAAGTGTTGTTAGCATAAAGTCCAGAAAAAATCCATTAACTCTAACAGTGCGAAAACATTATAATGGTCCTTTTAAAGAAACTTAAAGAAAAGTGACGATTTGTTATCCTTATAAAGAGACAATAAAAACTTTGGGGTTCGATATAAAGGCAAAATTTGGGCTATACAGTTCATTGATTCTTTAAGTTGAACCCTTACAAAATCGGAAACGGCGGATGTAAGACCTGTGAACCATTTTACACAAACAACAGCAATTACATTTTTTTCTTATTTGGTTTTAAAACACAGTTTTCGTGCAAACATGTAAATGAATCACTACAAAAGTTAAACAAATTATTAGGTAGGATTTCTACATGACAATAAAGCAAAAAAATGTTGCTATATTTGGCAAGCTACTTATTTTTAAAGTTGTATCGACTATTATTTCTACATATTTTTGTCATGTCATAGGTGAGGCATGGTGTAATAAATTTAAGTCAATACAGTTCCTGCGATTGAAGGTAAAGAACTTTAAGTTTATAGTATAGATTAACATGCAGCTGGTTTTTAAAAATCAGTTTTATACATTTTATTTTTATTCACTGTCAAGAATTTTGTTAAAATTTTCTATAATAGTATTATAGGTTTTCACAATTTTTATATTTAAGAAGCTATTTACTGGGTGGTACTTGGTAAAAGGCATAGATGTCGTGACTCTTTGTTCAGTCCTTTATGTATACTTGGTAAGCGTTGGAATTGTTAATTTGTCTTTTCGAAGGGCAAACATGAGTTTGTCAAGACCTACCCTGTGCTGATAAGATCAACACCTCGAAACCGGTCTATAGGTGGTCACTTCGAATTGATAAATTTAATAATTCTTTGTTTTACTTAAAAAGCATCTGCATATCACCCAAAATGGGATTGTGCACGATTATTTATCAGATGTAATTAAATGCTCGTCGTAGGCATATAGCCATGAGTGTAGTTGTTTTCTGATAATTAATCGACCAACATATACCTATAGTATAGGTTACCGAGAAATTAGCTGGTTCAGTTTTATAAATTTTTATTATTATTCGCTGTCAAGAATATTGTTATAGTTTTCTATAATAGTATTATAGTTTGCTAAAATTTTAATATTTATAAACTTTAAGTGTATTTAATAAAAAGAGAATTATTAGTAAACTAAAACATCATTCGATTTTAGACCAAAAAGGTACTCTTGGTAAAACATTGAAATATTGTAGTAACAACGTCTAAAACATTTTTAAAAAATTGTTCGGTGAGTAAATAAATCAAAATGAAATTAAAAGACCTCTCAGTTAAGCAATTGCGTGAAACTGGACGATAAATTAAGAGAAGTTTCTAGAAGAAGCGGCTAGAAACCGGGAGGAGTGTTTAGAAGAAGTAATGATAAATTTAAAGAAGCTCTAAAAGAATCAATGAAAGTTTAAAAAAGACTGATAAAAATATCGAAGAAGTTTCTAAAAAGACTAATAAGAAATTCGAAAAAATGAATAAAAATGTGGGCAGGCTAGAAGAGAAAATCAAGTGCCTGAAAAATTTGATAACTAAGGGTGTCCCAGCAGTGTAAATTCCAACTGCCGATAAGGATACAAACGCAATAAGTCCAAATTTGGTTTTTAAAGAACAATAGAAAAAGGTGGAAATGACGCATCATACGAGATATAAATTGCCTCCGTTTGATGAGAAGTCTTCCTGGTCCATATATTTTGGGCAATTTAAAGCTATTGCGGCGGCCAACCATCGGACTAAAAAAAAAGCCATTTCCGTGACCGCGGCCTTACAGACATTCTACTTTCGATTCCTAGGGGCCAAGAAAAATGTTATCAAACCTTGTTCACTCGGCTAGAAAAACGCTATGGAGATGCCCATCTGCAACAAGTTTACAAAGCACAATTACGTAGCCAAATCCAGAGTTTAAGTAAGAGCTTGCAAGAATTTAAAGCGGATGTTGCTCGTATGGTGCGATCAGCCTACCCAGAAGCCTCTTATAATATCCTGGAAAAATAGCTATAAATGTGTTTTGTCAATGGGTTAAGAGAAAGCGAAATACAGAAAGTTCTACAACTGGCCAGACCAAAAGTATTAGACGAAGCTTTGGAGCATAAAACCGCTAGTTAAATCTCAAGAGGACATCACGATATTTGACATGGTTTAATGAATTTGAAGAAAGTTATATGTCATTATATTATAAGGAAATTGGCTGTACCCAAGTTACGCCATGGGCTAGGAAAACTGAAATGGAAGATTGTAAAAAGCATGTTGGAAGGCACAGGCATACAATTTACAGTGTGTTGCTTCAACCCGAAAGGAGTATGCCCTTCATAAACGATAGATTGTTACTTTTTCCTGAAAGAATTTTGCAATCACATAATGCTTTTGCCATTAAAAACAAATGCCAAGGAACGCAGCGAAATGAATTTCTGATCGGGACGATTAGAATTAAGAAGGGAGCAGTGTAATGATTTTGCGATACGCCACTAGAATGTACGCAAGCAAGCTGGGCGGTTTAGGTACGTTATAGCTAATGACAAAGATGTTCCAGTACCTTCCCGACTAATCTAGAATCTTCGATAGAACAGTTTGGATACGGCTGGAAGATTATCGTCTTTTCCTTTTTCAACGTCAAATATATAAATTGGCCTTCGTTCGTGAAGGGGAGAAATAGATTCAAACCTCGAATGTTATTAAAATAAAAAAGTTACACATCGAACATTCCTATAAACTGTGGGTACTGAAGAATTAATAATTTGTTTTCAATAAAGTATAGTACCTAGTACTATAACTTGTAAGGCAAATAAAAATGTGGTGTAGTGAATAATATGTTTTGGTAATAAACGCTAAAGCGTGCATAATTTGATCTTTATCGCACGCCATGAATATAAAGGTTGCTAGGTATAAATTGTAAAATTAATCAAATTATGGACAATTTGTAAATTGACCTTAAAAAAACTAAAACGAAAACAAAAACAGAAAAATATATATAGCGCCAATGAAAGTGGAAGCAACGAAAGACGTGTGTAAGAACCGTAATAAGTGGTAAGAAGTGGTCTATGCCTTTTCATACGGAAAAAACGCGAAAATATACGTAAGTATGTGTGTATTTTAGATAAATATTAATTAAATGAATACACCAAAGTAACGAAGATTCCATTATGAAAATTTTTAATAATATATACGCTGGGTAACGTTACCGATTCTTTGATATTTTCAGTTTGCTTCCGGTCTATTTAAAATGGTTTTGTACATTCTTTGTAATATAAATGACTGGATTTCAGAGAATTTTAACTTGACTACAGGAGCTAATTTATTAATTTTCGTCGACATATTTAATACGTTCGTAGCAACAATGATGTTTGGCAATAAATTAAAGTGTCAAATGGTATACACGTATCGACTCCATAAAATGCAATACAATTATTGTTATTAACGTTTGGATTTAATGCATTTATATTAAAAATTATGGTTCGACATAATTCATAACAAGCTAATAAATATTCTTAATTTATTTGTAAAATATTTAAGTACGTAAATTGTAAATTGTGATCATAGTTTATTTTTGGACTTATTTGCTAAAAAGTCTGAAATAAAATTTAATACAAAATTATAATTTATTAATTAAAACAGAACAAGAAAAAATTTATGGGTTTAAAACTTAACAATATAACAGCTTGAAAAATATTGTAAAATGACTGTTTCCTAAAACTCTTTGTGAAGAAACCTTCTCTGGCATACTTAAACTCAACTTTCGTCGGCAAGTGCGTAAATCGGCTAAAGTGCAATCTTAGCAATTTTTATATTGAGTCGACAAAAAGTGATCAGAGAGATAATTCCCACTCCTGTAGATGTAACTCACGATTATACGTAAAAGATTTTAACAGATATTAAAGATACTATCGGTGTTTTGTGGTCGGACGTTCTTTAAAAAAATTATTTCTTATAGATAGATGACTAATGTTATGGCAAGAGTTAGTTAGTAGACCAAGTTGGTTGGATTTGTAGTGTTTATTTTTTAAAGTATACATTTTTAGTTTAATTTTCAGAAGTTAATGTTATGTTTTTTAAATCGTAGACTAAAAAAAGCTGTAAAAAAATCTGGATTAGAAAACAAAGGAACTATCTTTACTAAATCATCACAAATTATGGGATATGTAGATGACCTGGACCTTGTGGCTAGCACCACACGCAAAGCTAATAAAATGTTCGCAACCTTCCCAAATGCTGCTAAAAATATGGGTCTTTGAACTAACGAAGATAAAACGAATCTTGTGGTATCAACACCTAATAACAGAGCCAGAAACAGAGCAAAACTTTAGCGTTGACAATTGTAACTTGAAGTTGTTTAACGGTTCAGATATTTGGGTTCGCTGGTTACTTATCACAACTTCACCTCAGAAGAAATTAAAAGAAGGATTGTTCTAGTGAACTAATACTACTTTGGTCTAAGTAAACAAATGAAGAGTCGAAATCCCTTTTTTTTTATGAAAATAGTCGCAAAAAGGGTAGACCTATCGTGTGGGCCGCGGACGGCCCGCACTGCGACTATTAGAAGGGGAAGGGATTATAGAAAGGAAATGATTGTGGATACGTTTTTTAAAAAGTTGTTGGTCATAGTTCTCTGGAAAAACTGATTTTGGAAGCTTATTCCATTCCGTAGCAGCCCTGTAAAAGAAGGATTCTTGATGAAGATTGGTCCTTGTAGTGTCAAGCTTGAGAGTAAATGTGTGAGACTGATCAGCGTGCCGAGTTCTTCAGCCGAATGTGGCCAATAGTAGTACAAGTTTTTTTATTTCTCTGGAGCATCTCCCATGGAAATATCAGTAGAGCAATGACTGGTCTGCAACTCTTCTTCTATGTTCTAGAGGGTGAAGGGTATTTGTGAGAGTTGAGCTGTTTATCAAGCGAATGGCTCTTTTCTGAATGGAATCTAGAAGACGAAGAGAATGCCTTGGTGCTGAACCCCAAATGTGCGAGCAATACTCTAGTAGAGGTCGGATTTGAGCCTTGTACGTCGTCAACAGTTGATCAGGAGTAAAAAACTTTCTGGCTTACCACAGAAAACCTAGCCTCTGGCTTGCCGACTTTGCGATGTTAGCAACATGGTCATGCCAAGACATATTCTTGGACACCGTGACTCCCAAAATCGAGATGGAGGGACTTGATTCAAGGGTATTTCCGGACATTGTGATGGGATGATTTGAGGAATTCACTTTCTTGGAAAACGTGGCACTTTGTGTTTTTTGGGCGTTAAACTGAACAAGATTGTTGGTTCCCCACTCGACGATTGCTTTAAGATCTCTATTGATGGAATTAACCTGTTCCTGCCTAAGTCTATTTGTATCATTCACCGAAAGTGATTGATAGGATGTGAAAGTTAAGACAAGTGTGCTATCGTCTGCGAAACTGTAAATGGGGTTTGTGGTGGTTTTCAAGAGGTCGTTGATGTGTAAAAGAAATAAGGTGGGGGACAGGATGGAACCCTGGGGGACCCCGGCATTAGTTTTAAACGCATCAGAAGAAATACCGTCAACTGCCACATGTAAGGAGCGATCTTGCATGAAGCTCAAGAGCCATTGGCGCAGTTTGGTTGGGAGACCGTAGGCAGATAATTTACTTAATAATGCCTGGTGCCAAAAAACCAAACCGACCATCTATAAGACGCTTATACTACCAGTCACGGATCCGAAACATGGACAATCTCTAAGGCAAACGAAAACCCCCTACTAACCTTTGAGTGCAAGATCGTAAAAAGAATATTAGGCGCGATATATAAAAATGGTGTGTGGAAAAGGCTATACAATTTTGAGCTTTTCAACAAATATGAACAGATCTCAGGGGAAAGAGATGTAGTATCGCTTATAAAAGTAGGTAGATTTAGCTGGGCAGGACATGTGGTAAGAGCAAACGAAAATCGTGCTACAAGACAAATATTAAGGTCACAACCGGGTAGAAGAAGAAGTAGAGGCAGGCCAAAGCTAAAGTGGAAAGACGGCATAGACGAAGATGCCAGAAAAATCGGAGCGGCAAACTGGCAACGGCTGGCAAGAGATAGAGACGACTGGCGGCAAAAACTGGGAAAGGTCAAGGCTCAACTAGGACTGTAGCACCAATGATGATAATAATGAGGTTTATACTGCATGCAAAATAATAAAAATAAAAAAGAACTTTAGTTCTTTATTTGTACTAATAAATCAGCGCGACGGTTATGTTTTGATTTCAATAAAAGTAACGTTAACTTTCTGTCCAGTTCATATCATTTTTGATAGGAGACTGGTTTTTAAATGATACATTTTGCAGTCACTAGAAAAATAGTACACTACAAATCAACAGTTCGAATCAAGCAGAGTATAAATTAAGTATGTAATTCGACGTTTACAGTTTTTCTTAATTTTGTTTTTTTTTAGAGGGTGGGTATTAGCCCCATTATTGTAGTTTAGTTAAAACCACTGTATGATTAAGTAATTACATTTATATTCATTTTCATAGAACTTTCCTGTGTTTGCAAAGATATTTAAACGACAGACAATGCGATCGACTTTATGTAACGTTTAAAAAGCAGAAGTTTATGCTTGGAGCGAAAACAGTTAATCATGAAAAATCATAGGATATATTTTTATTACTTGATTGTGTTATGAATGAAACTATTTTCAAGCCCCGAAAGTTAGGCGCCAATGTGTTATGGAATTTAATCTTTTCCTAAAACTAAATTATTCCAACTAAAGAGCTGTTAATGTGTTACCAAAGAAATTTTGTGTAATTTTAAAAAACCAATTAAATACCCATTTAATAAATAGCTATAAGGGTCTAAGTACTAAAAAAAAATGTTTAACTAATTGTATGAAATGAATTAGACCTTAATACGGATAATTAATATTGATTGAACATTGATTGTGTATTTTGAAATTTTAATTTAAATATTTCAATTATTAAATTAATTATTAAAAAACTAAAATTACTAACTAAGTAAGGCGTCAATAGATTTTATAAAAAAAACACTAATAAAAGATTAACCCCAAACAAATCCAATCGTATTATTATAATTAAGTACCATAAAACGAGCTAATTAATTAACGTATTTCGGCTTTAAGTCTGTACAAAACTTCGTTCTTAACTTTCAGAAACCATTAAAAAAACCTTAATTATACCTATCTACAGGTTTATTTAAAATTAAAAAAAATTTTTACAAGTTTGCCAAAAGAGAAAATAAAATATAATTAAAAAAATAATTTATTTAATTTAAAATTGAGAGCAGTAACAGTAATATTAAAAACCAAAAGATTTCCTCGGTAAACATCTTCTGTAAAAGGAAATCCAACTTTTTTCTACCATGGAAACATCTGCATCGTAGCTTTCAAGGGAAATAAACCAAACTAATCTAATTTTCCCTATTTTGAATAATACTGCCTAATATTCACAATTATTGTACAGCGTATTTAACGCCAGTCGACGAACAAAATCTCCGTTAATAACCGGTAACCATAAAACAATTAACATAAACTAGCTAACAGGGCATAGAAAAAGCCATAAACGCCATCGGCATCAGCGAAAAACATCCGACAGCAAAAAAAGCGGCCAATAGGAAAAACGACCAGTAAAAAAGACATCCAAGAAATAATCTCCATAAGAAAAAAAAACGCCTCTCGAGAAAAAGTTGATTACTAAAATAAAATCTCACTAAGAATGATTATTGGAAAATAATATTTAACATTATCGACGAAAAACCACGGCATAAAATATTTTACCAAGATAAAACAACTCAACTAAGTCGTTACTGCTGAATTACATTTGAAAGCAAGATCAAATACAAAAATTAAAACCATTCTTACCATTTACATTGCACACTTAAAACTTCAAATAGGTATATAATAAAAATGCACAGGACCTTTTTAACGTTGTAATTCTACTAAATAAATAAATTCGATGGACGATGGCTAATATTTAAATCTTATCAGCATTAGTTGATACCACTTGGTGGGACGACTTAATAACGGGACCGGATTTTAAAAATTCTTATTAAAATGAGAAGAATTTCCGTTACAATTAAAACATTATCTTAGGGTTAGTTCCTTTTTTAATAAAGCCGGTTCCATTCTTTCTAGTCGATCAGTAAATTAAATTTATTCGTTAAAATCTACAGTCCACAATAAATTCTTGGTGGTTATGTTATTCTTGGAGTTACCACCCTTAAGTAATATATAACAACCCATTTAAAGCCACGGCGCTATCTTTAAAATAATATTTTTAAAAAAAATATGCAGTAAAGAACAACGAAAAAATTCATAAAGTTTGTTTTAAATTTCACAAATATATGTTTATAATTTTGGAACTATTAAATATCCTTAGCAAATCTTCGAGTATTGATTATTTATTCCAGCAGTAAAGCAAGTGTTTGTTAAAACACGTTGTATATAATTAAAGATGTAGCGGCAACTAAATTCGCCACCGCAATCCAAATTTCCGGATTTCCAACCCCATCTAAATATATAATTAATAGAGTGCGAATTTCACGTCCTTCATAGAACAATGGAAGCGTAAATTATATCGATAAACCTTCAGTGTTAATTACCTTACGCAACCGTTTTAAATGAGGGTAAAAGAGTTTAAATATTTTATTTTCGGCGGACAACAATCTAATTATTTTAAAAAACAACTTTTCGTTTTCTGATAATTTTATTTAAAAGAATTAATCCAAATTCTACAAAAAATGAAATTTGTGAAAGTCCAGTAAACATTTAAAGTTTATATGCGCTTAATAATATTGCGCAATAATTTTTACCCAAACCATTCAATATTTTTTGGAATACCCATTAGTTAAAAATCAGAATTATCTGAAAGCAGGCTAATACACAAAAGACCTGTTATCAATTATTGTGCAAAATTGTCACTGTACATAGGAAAGTAAGGAAGGTTACAGGAAAGTGAGGAATGTTACAGGAAAGTTCAAAATGAAAAATATGAAAAAAACTTGTAAATGATGCAAGAAAACTGATTTTGGATAGCAAAGATATCAAAAAAAAAGAAAGAAATATATAAAACAGTTGTTTTTTAATGGGAGAGAAGACCCACCCTCTATTCAGGCTGAGTCCGGACCTGATATTATAACACAGGAAGTTAAAGCTGCTATTACTCTAAAGAAAGAAGAGGCTCCAGGGCCGTATAAAGTACGTTTAAAATTCCTCAGGATTCTTGACGTTTAGTCCATCACATTCCTGACTGGCATTTTTGATATCTACAATACTTTGATTATTTCAAAAGAATGGCTTATCTCTGAATTTATAATGTTGCCAAAGATACAGGGAACCAAAGTATGTGGTGACTACAGAACAATTAGTCTTATAAATCACATGCTACAGCTGTTCCTCAAAATCATTCATCGAAGAATCTATAGGATCTGCGAAGAAAGAGTGTCACATACACAATTTGGAATCATGAAGGGCATGGGTACAAGAGATGCACTTTCTGTCTACAAGTATTGTTCCAACGCTGTAGGGATATAAATTGTGATATTTTGCCTGTTTTATAGACTACCAGAAGGCTACAAATATCATGGGTGGACAAAGTGATTAACAAGGCAGTGATGGCAAAATAAAAAAGGGCTTAGAAGTAATAAACACCATCAAGAGAAGAAAGCTTAAGTACCTTGGATATATTATAAGGAACAAAAGCAAATATCACCTTTTAAAGTCCGTTCTCCAAGAAAAAGTTTATGGCAGAAGACCACCAGGAAGAAGAAGAATATTATGGTTTAAAAACTTAAGAACATGGTTATTAAAACTGCAACCGAACTATTTAAAGCAGCCCTTAGCAAAGTCATTATATTCAGGATGACCGCCAATATTCGGAACGAATAGAAATTTGAAGAAGAAGAACGTAGGTGCAAATAATTCAACATTGGGCAACTAATTTTAAACGAGCACAATCTTTATTTAATACTTGCGCAGGATAATTCAGTAAAACCTCCTAATAATGATTACAGAGTACTACGTACTATTACTTAACAATTTAAAAGAAAAAATTGCGAAAATAGTGCCACATGTACAAAAAAAAATTCTGTTTTACTGTCCAAAACCTCAATGGTTGCCATGGCGAAAATCCACGAATTACGTATTGAACTTCTTGACCACCTTTCTTACCCACCAAATCCAGCCCCAAGCAAACGTATTAGGTCCCAAAACTTTAACGATCAAACAAAGAAATACTTGAGATGGGCGTGCTTATCCCGACTAACTGCGCAGCATAGGAGGCATACTCCTCAAGATGTTTTATATTATTTCCCAAATTTACCGATAAACCCATAAATTTGGTTATTTGCTTTCTAGCTAAACGTATAAGGTCTCAAAACTTTAACGATTAAACAAATAAATACTTGAGATGGGCGTGCTTATCCCGACTAACTGCGCAGCATAAGAGACATACTCCTCGAGATGTTTTATCTTATTTCCCAAATTTACCGATAAACCCATAAATTTGGATATTTGCTTTCTAGCTAAACGTATAAGGTCTCAAAACTATGACGATTAATCAAAGAAATACTTGAGATAGGCGTGCTTATCCCGACTAACTGCGCAGCATAGGAGACATACTCCTCGAGATATTTTATCTTATGTCCCAAATTTACCGATAAACTCATAAATTTGGTTATTTGCTTTTTAGCTAATTATGGTTATTTGCTTTTTAGCTAATTGGACAGAATCAATCGACTACTTAATAAACTAGAATCATAAAGAAAACTGTCGTCCGTCTATCAAAAAATAATTTAAACCAACGACCATATACCACTAACAACATTAGCCACTCTATTTAAAAATAATATTCACATCGAGGGTCGCAAGAAAATTACAAAAGCACGTTTATTTTAATGTCAAAACAGTGTTTTTTTGTTAGATGAGCAGATATGCCTGTTTTTAAATTATTAAATTAGCGGTTTTACATTGCGTTATTTAAAAGTTGTAATAATAAAGAGTTATATTTAGGCAAAGCTGCTTTTTGTTTAACGAACTTAAAGTTGGAATGTGGCGTATTGTAAAAAAAAACACTGGATTGGACTACTTGTTAAGAAAATTTAATTAAAAAATAACGTGAATTGCGTATACAGGGTTATTCACGTTAAAACACGTAGCCACGTAGCTCTTGGTAAGTTTTTTGGTTAGAAATAGGTACATATTTAATACTGCAACAAATTTGAACAGATAAACAAATGAAGAGCATTCTTGTTTACAGTGAGTATAATTACTTAAAAATTCTTTTGTGCACGACTCTAACTTTTTTACACAAAGCCTTTCGGTTGTCTTCCTTTTTAAACTTAAACCCCATATGTTTCAGAATTCACCAAATACTCGTTCTAGAAATTTCAAATACATCTTGTAACGTCAACTTTGCCGTTTTAATTTTCAACGCCGGCCCTGGTCGCCATTTCATGTAATTTTTAAATAGTGGAGATTAATTTATTACTAAAACTGCGTTTGTCGATTTAATTAGGCAGTTTAAATACTAACTAAGAGAGGTGAAAATTCGAAAAAAGGCTGATCAGATTTAATTTCTTTTCTTTTATGGTTGAAAAAGGCAAAAAAATTAAATGGTTAGATTTTAATTTTATTTCATATTTTATTTTTAAATAAAATCTTTCATTAATGACTTTATTTATTTATTTATTAAAATATCTTATGCGGGTGTCGTTAATGAATAGAGTTTTATAGTTGAGGAAAAAAATGTAGTAGATCGTTATTTTCAGTGATTGGCTTTTTTTCTTCTAACTTTTTGAATTTTTCCGAAAGTTCTTCATCTTTGGAACCTTTTTGGAATTTTTTTGGAAGTTTTTCGAAAGCTTTTCTGTCTTCTTTTTGATCTGGAGAAATTTATTTTTTTTCTGGTTCACCGACTGGTGCAGCACATCATATTTGGATATGAAAGATTTATAAGTTTTAAAGTTAACGTTTTTCCTTTAAAAAAAAACATTGTTATACTAATAAACAACAAGCACTTGCTCGTTAACTACAACTTATTGATATTTTATACAGCGTGTTTTAAACCTAGCCGCCAACATGCACATATTAAATCATTTATAAGTTGCTTACTTTAAATAGAACACCCTGTATTTTATTTCATATTTTTCTGTATTTTTTAAGCCAATCTATTTGGTATCGGTATTCTTTAAACCTAAATACAACCATTTTTAAGATATTTCATTATCTTGTTAAAACATAACAAAATTAATTTTTTCAACATTAGTAGACCTTGGCTGTCAAAGATTTGATAGTTGAAACGTTAATTGTTTATGTCATTTTGACAGTTTTCTTATCAAGTTTGTATTTTATAGTAAATAATGGCAAATGTAGGATTTACTAATGATAATGTTTTAAACTAAGTTTTAACACCCTGTATAAAATATCAATTAGTTAAAAACATAAAGTTGACGGGCAAGCGCTTGTTTTTTATTGGTTACAATTTCTCGTCACCCACTTCGTTATTAATGGAGATATGGTTATTTAATGTGGACCAGGATTTTTCAAAAATTTTAAAAAATCGTAATATTCCGAAAATAATTTATTTTTGATAAAGGACATTGTACACAAATTTTTATTTAAATTTCATGAACATTTTTAAAATAAAATAAAAAATATTAGGTTCTATATAAAATAACAAAGATGACGTTTACTTCCTGTATAACCGGAATTACCACATTCATAACAACATATTATTTAAACTAAGCGTCATCCAAAACCTACAGCTTCGTAATTTCAGATTTTTAACATTACTGTATCCGCCATTACTTTTAATCAAAACTTTTCGCGCCACATACATACATGCATACATATAGTCACGCCTTTTTTCCGTAGGGGTAGACAGAGACCACTTCCTTCCACTTGCTACGGTTCTCACACACATCTTTTGCTTCCTCTACTTTCATCAGTGCTCTCATGCATGCTCGTCGGTTGTTGGTACTCTTGACCTGGCCTTTCTTTAAAACAATGTTGATCTGTTCGAGATATGTTCGCCGAGGTCGACCTCTACCGACTTGTCCATTCACACTCGCCTGATAAATTTGTTTCGTTAATGTTCCTTTATCCATCCTTTCTATGTGTCCAAACCATCTAAGCATTCCTTTATCTATCTTTGTAACCACATCTTCTTTTACACCACAGCGTTCTCTTATCTTCCTATTTTTTACTTTATCCAACCAAGTCACTCCGGATATTCTACTTAAACTACTCATCTGCGCAGCATTTATCCTATTTCCATGCTTCTTTTGCCAAACCCAACATTTACTACCATACATAAGTGTAGTAACCAACACACCTCTATGCACAGCCAGACGTGCTCTTTTGACACTTTCTGGCTGTTTATAATGCTATGCAGTGCCCCATTTATTTGTTTTGCAGCCAACACCCTTCGCTTAATGTCACTGTCATACTTTCCATCTCGCGTAAACTTTGAACCCAAGTACACAAATTCACTGACTAGTTCCACTCTTTCTCCCTTAACTGAAACTTCACACTTTGTCACGCTTTCTTCTCTTTCAAAAACCATTACTTTCGTTTTATTTTTATCTTTTTGATTTTCAGGGCATTATGCATAACAATAACCATCGCCTGCAACTCCTCTTTAGATGACTCTAATATGACTTGATCATCGGCGTTAAGAAGGTATTTAACGATCAAATCATTTATTTTCAATCCATACGCACTCTCCGTGCAAGCTCCGTTTATCCTGACAAAAGCAGTGGAATCCTCATAAATCGATTTTAGTGCTCGTATTAAACAACCGCTCACCGTGTACATAGACAATGTCGACCACAATTCACTCCTCGCCACTTTGTCATAGGCCTTTTTCAAGTCGATAAAAGCGCAATAGACCTTCTGACTTCGAGCCAAAATTTTTTCAACTATACCTCGTAATGAAAAGACCTGATCCATACTGATCTTCTTCCTCTTCTAAATCCTGCTTGCCACACCCTGTATTTAATGTTTTGGGATACCCTGTATATTACAAAAATAATTTTACAATATACCCCTTAAAAGCTTGATTTATACAAAGATTAAAACTTTTTAAAAATGGAGTGGTTTATCCACAATCATCCCGGCAGTTGGACGTGAATAACCCATACAAGTTACGACCGCCATTTTTTTTTAATGTAAATTTGTTGCAAATCTGTATACATCCGAACACTATAAAAAATTTAAAAAAAAAAATAATAACTTTTGCGATTCTATCGAAAACTCGGTCCCCGCTATTGCGAATAAATTTTTCAATATCATGTATAATGGTTTCGGTATAAGAAAACGTCTTGCTCAGCGTAAAATATTCGACAAATAAAATTCGATTGTATTATCGCATTTCACATGTCGGAGACATTCGTATTTTTAAAGAAAAATGATTAATATTTAAAAAACACGATGTGTAAAGTATACAGTTTAATTTAAATCACTGATCATTAATTTTTGGTTGGTATCGAGTCATTTGCGACAATGGACAAATGAGAAGCACTCGTGATTGCGGCGAAGCTAATAGCAGTTTTACCTAAAACAATTTGTTTAAACTGTACTTTTTAGAATATTCAGTAGGCCACGACATTTTTTACGTATTTTTATTTAGAGGCAATGGAATTTTTTGTGAACCGTGCAACACCGCCAACATCAATTTGGTCTCATTTCTGAGAAATCATAAAATAAATGCCGAGTTATTATTATGCTGTATAAGTATACATGGTGGCCAACCGAAAACAATACATAACAATTTATAGAAACCTCGTCAACGCTTAGACCCATTGATTTTTTATTGAAGGGGGACACTCTTTTCCGGTATTTTTGACTCCACTACTTTTAACCACAAGCGAGGGTAGGAATTACCCCAAAATTTTTAAATAGCATTGGGGATCGAATAAAATGTCTTTTAAAAGCTTTTATAATTCTTTATACAATAATCTTAAAATTTTAAAATTCCGCCCATTGAGAAATTAGATTTTAAATATAAAACTATATATATATATATATATATATATATATATATATAAATATATATATATATATAATAATATATATATATATATATATAAATATACCCTGTTTATATATATATATACAGGGTGTCTAAAAAAGGTAGCCCTGTTGCTAGGATAGGTAAAACACTGCAAAATAAGTTGGGTTTGTTAAGTAAAAAATGTTCGTAACGGCAACTGATGCAGAGTGCTAAAAGGAAAAAAATTAACACAAATTTTTAACAATTAGATTAAAACTACTGGCAACATTGTAATGAAATTTTGTCTAAATATGTTTGGAAGCTGACACACCGCAAGAGTTTGTTTTTATATCTGACTTTTATAGAGGGAGCAAATTTCACGGTTTGTACCGAGTAGTTTTAAACATAACTTTTTTTAGGTTAAATTTTCTAATCCAAATTTTATGTAGAAGAAAGTTAGTGTGAGGATTAAAAACCTGAAAAACAGAAAAGTTTGGGAGTGGATGAAATTCCCAATGAACTTATAAAATATGAAGGTAAAAAGATAGCAAGAAAATTAACGGAACTGTTTAACAAAATAATAACCACATCCAGCATACCAACAGAGTTGCACAAAAGTATCACCATACCAATTTTTAAAAAGGGACAAAATACTAATCCAAAAACCTACAGAGGCATAACCCTGCTTTGTCCACTATGAAACTGCTCACCAGCATTGTTAAAAGTATCCTAGAACATCGAAAACAAAGATGAACAACAAGGATTTCGGAAGAACAGATCGACAACTGATGCCCTGTTTATTGTGAGACATGTAAAAAGAGAACGATCCAAAACAATTACCCTGCTTATGTGTGTCTTATTGACCTAACTAAAGCATTCGACAAACTACAGCTGCCCGATACACTGGACATATTAAGAGAGAAACAAATCCCAATAACATATACAGACTGAACAACAAACCAATCAGCATGGTGGATGGATGCGGTAATCCTGGAAGAAACAAAAAACGATCTACAAAAGCAAACATATAAGTTTTATCAGACTAGTGAATAATACAACATGTCAATCTCCATTGAAAACACAAAATATATGACCTTCTTCAACGAACCAGTAAGGTGTAAAGTCGTAATAGACAATAAACCAATAAAAGAGGTAATGAGCTTCCGTTACTTAGTAGCGGATACATCAAGCAGCAACAACCCGATAAACGACATAAAATCACAGTTCAACAAAGCCGCAACAATTTCAGGATGTCTGAGAGATATCATCTGGAAAAACAAACACATGCGCATTGATAGTAAAGTGCGGATATATAAGTCCTGTGTTAGACCGGTGCTAACCTATGGTATCGAGACTAGAGCTGACACGAATAAGACAAAGAGCATCATTAGAACAGCGAAGAAAAAACCTAAAGAACCATCGCAGGGAAGACACTTAAAGACAGGGTGAGGAACAGAACATAAGAGAGGCATGCAAGGTGAAGCACATAGTGAGATGGGGAAGAAAAAGAATATATTGGCGTGACCATATGGACAAAATGGACCAATAGAGACTAGCATACATCGCTAATGACGGAAAACCAGCAGGCCGACGACCGCTAGGAAGACCACCTAAGAGATGAAGAGCTAGCCGGAACTTTGTCTCAAAGGATAATCAACCGAATTGAGCCTTGGTAATTAACAGACCTTAAGGTCTTCTCGAAGTATAAGAAAAAAAAGAAATTTGATGTTAATTAAACATTATTTAATTTACACAAAAAAAATTGATATTTTACTACCCCTTACCCGTTAATAATATATATAATAATAATATAAGCTATTTTAGGAAGCTCTTAAAGAGGTAACAGATGGTTTTTCTATAAATGGTGTACTGATCAACAACTTAAGGTATGCAGTTGATACTCTTCTTCTTGCAGATACAGCTAAGGGTCTCCAGAGGTTAAAAGAAAAAGTAGCTGATATATGCGAAAAATATAATATGCGATTAAACACAAAACAAAGGTAATGATAATAAGAAAACAAGCCGTTTAGAACGTAACAGGAAATATATGCATAGAGGAAGCGAAAGTAGAATGTGTAAAAAAGTATACCTATCTGGAACACCAATTAAAAATCAGCAGGGACAACCAAACTTGTGAACTTTTAAAGCGCATAAAAATCTGATGGGCAGCATACGGCAAATTGAGACACATATTTAAGGATAAAATTTCTATAAGTCTAAAAAGGAAGACTTTTAACACGTGTATCCTACCGGTTTTTACCTATTGGGCAGAAATCCTAACGATCACTAAGGCTTTAGCAAAAAAATTGAGTGTCACACAAAGAAGGATGGAAAGATCTATGCTGGGGATATTACTCAGAGAAAGGGTAAGATATGAGAAGATTTGTAAAAGAACAAAAGTAGAAAACATAATTGAAAAGATCTCTAAGTCGAAATGGAGGTGGGCCGGTCATGTAGCACGACAAACAGATCAGAGATGGACGAAAAAACTTTTGGAAGAAGGCCATGGTCAGGCAAACGAAATCCCGAAATACACCCACCAAATTGACGGATGATTTAAAAAAGATAAACACTAACTGGATAATTAAAAAAAGATCAACAGCAACTGCATTGCAGCGGCACACGAACAAGAAACTTGGAAGAAACTTGAGGAGGCTTATGTCCGACAGCGGACGCAAATGGCTGGAGAATGATGATGATGATGATGAATTGCATAAATGGTATGGAATCCTAAAAATTAAACATACAGTTTGGACTTTATTGAGTAATGGTAAAAGTGTTAATTTTTGGATTAAGAAGCTAAATGACCAATTATATAGCACGTGATAATTTTAACCCTAATCATTTTTATTAAAAAAAAATAAAGGCAAATAATCAATAAATATATTTGTACCTGTGGTTTGAGTGCTTTTTACAAATTATTTCTCCGATTGGTCCATATGTTTTTAAGATAAAAATAAATAAAAATGTACTGGTTAAGTAAATTGAAAGTGACCTGCACCACCGTAGATTTTTGTCGTTTAGAATTAATTCTCCTTAAAACCACAGTTGAAGCAAGCGGAGTTCGCTGGTGTAACGAATGGCTCTTAATTAAATTTTAAACAGCTTAAATGAACTCCCGTAATGCGTAAAAGTAGTGCCGCCATGTTTATTAGCCCATATATTTCGATTAGCAAAATTGGTTTTATCTTGATAAAACAACTCTCAACTTTGGTGAAGTTGGTTGTTTCTCTGTACGCTACATATATAAACTAACAGAGTAAATACGAACTCGCGTAGCTCTAAGAAGATATATGCTTATTTGTTGAAAGTTTTGTAATACATTTTGAATTTATACGGTTTTTGTACCACATAGACTCTAAACGTTGCATTACGATTCTTAATTATGTACTCACATGCATTATCAATGCATGGAAATTCCTCATAACGGCACATTTAAAAATTTAATGGCACAATTTACTTACGCCTATTATTTATTGTTTGATGGCATTCCATTAGAATTTTTTTGGTTCACTTCTTTTAGTCAAGTTATTATTGTTAAAGGAATAAATAATAAAATGTAGTTTTTTCAGGGATCACCAATTTGTTGTTTTACTGTTTGGGGTCTAGTCCTTTGGGTGATTTAGGAAATTTCTGTTACCACTAGTTGAACTATTGGGATGACTAGTGGTGGTTTATATTTTTAAATGTCTTATATTTCAAAGGACAGATTCATGTATTTTTTAATTGGCTTTTAGGTTTGTTCGAGTTTCTTGTTATTGTTGGTAGCAGCGATGTCTATCTTATATTTTAGGTCTGTTATGTTTTAATCCCGTATAAATTAGTATTGTTCTCTTTTTTTGAGACACTCTTTATATAGTGGGATACCACAAATGTATAGAGTCATTCATATTTGGACACGTAGAAAGGATGGATGAAGGAAGATTGACGAAACAAATTTATAAGGCGAGTGTGAATGGACAAGTCGGTAGAGGTCGACCTCGGAGAACATGTATCGATCAGATCAACATTGTTTTGAAGAAAGGCCAGGTCAAGAGTACCAACAACCGACGAGCATGTATGAGAGCACTGATGAAAGTAGATGAATCAGAAGATGTGTGTAAGAACCGTAGCAAGTGGAAGGAAGTGGTCTCTGCCTACCCATATGGGAAAAAGGCGTGACTTTATGTATGTATGAGTTCAGAGAAGATGTCTCTGGTTTTCCTTAGGCAGGGTTAATGCTCATGTGTGATTTCACGGGCAAAAGCACACAGTATCCTCGCTAGCTTTTTTTTTGGGGAAAGTTTACCGCTTTAGTTTTCCTCCAACGACCCATTGGTTGAATATTTTTTGAGTGAACTTTCTACTACTGAATCAGTAACGTTAAAGGTGGCTATAAAAAAATCATACATTTTGCTTTTTTCCTCCCACAGTAAAACTGTAGTGGTTGGTGTATGTTTTTTGCGACTGTTCTAAATTTCTCGTACTTTAAGCGAATAAAGGGGAAAAAATTCCATTACGGCAAAAATACGAATGTGGCACATTCGTGATTTGGTATATTAACATTTGAGTGAATTCTACTACGGAAAAAATATTAATGTGGCACATTGGTGATTTGATAATGTACCACATTAGCGGTTTTTAGTTACAGAAATGACCTATAGAGGTTTATTTTTCACATTTGTGGTTTCGTCTTGGAAAACTCAACACAAAACTAGTTTAACCATGCTCTCTCTCTCTCTAGTCCATTTCCCCGAAAAGGGATTAGTGACGATGATGCGATTAACACAGAACTTATCAAATATCTGGAGAAATTTGAGATAATCCATGACAGACAATATGGATTTCGTCAACTTCGGTCTACTGGAGATTTGCTGGCTTATGTAACTCAGCTCTGGACAAACACTATTGAAAAGTTTGGTGAATCTCGTGCAATAGCCTTGGATATATCTAAAGCCTTTGACCGCGTTTGACACCAGGCATTGTTAAGTAAATTATCTGCTTACGGTCTCCCAACCAAACTGCGCCAATGGCTCTTGAGCTTCATGCAAGATCGCTCCTTACATGTGGCAGTTGACGGTATTTCTTCTGATGCGTTTAAAACTAATGCTGGGGTCCCCCAGGGTTCCATCCTGTCCCCCACCTTATTTCTTTTACACATCAACGACCTCTTGAAAACCACCACGAACCCCATTTACAGTTTCGCAGACGATAGCACACTTGTTTCAACTTTCACATCCTATCGATCACTTTCGGTGAATGATACAAATAGACTCAGGCAGGTACAGGTTGATTCCATCAATAGAGATCTTGAAGCAATCGTCGAGTGGGGAACCAACAATCTTGTTCAGTTCAACGCCCAAAAAACACAGAGTGCCACGTTTTCCAAGAAAGTGAATTCCTCAAATCATCCCATCACAATGTCCGGAAATACCCTTGAACCAAGTCCCTTCATTTTGATTTTGGGAGTCACGGTGTCCAATAATATGTCTTGGCATGACCATGTTGCTAACATCGCAAAGTCGGCAAGCCAGAGGCTAGGTTTTCTGTGGAAAGCTAGAAAGTTTTTTACTCCTGATCAACTGTTGACGACGTACAAGGCTCAAATCCGACCTCTACTGGAGTATTGCTCGCACATTTGGGGTTCAGCACCAAGGCATTCTCTTCGTCTTCTAGATTCCATTCAGAAAAGAGCCATTCGTTTGATAAACAGCTCAACTCTCACAGATACCCTTTACCCTCTAGAACATAGTTGAAGAGTTGCAGACCAGTCATTGCTCTACAGATATTTCCATGGAAGATGCTCCAGAGAAATAAAAACTCTTGTACCACCATTGGCCACATTCGGCCGAAGAACTCGGCACGCTGATCAGTCTCACCCATTTATTCTCAAGATTGACACTACAAGGACCAATCTTTATCAAGAATCCTTCTTTTACAGGGCTTATGCCCACATTTCGAAGGCATTTATCCACCTGGTATCGCTTTTATTGAGTGTCCAGGTTTCTGCTTCATAAGTGGCAAAAGGAAACACAAGTGAATTCAACAATTTTAATTTGGTGTTTTTGGTGATGACTGTATCTCTCCAGATCTTGCTTAACTTAGTAACGGCTGTTCGAGCCAGTGCAACTCTTCTTTTTATTTCACCTTCGCATGCACCGATGTTGTCAATTAGAGACCCTAAATATAAGTTTTTATTAATTTAACCATGCACATAAGTGAAATTAGCTTTTTTTCACATTCGTGGTTTTGCTTCAGGACCGACAAATGTATCATCTCAATACCTTAATATCACCCAAATATAACTAACAGTGGTACAATGTTTATAGAATCGTTTTTACTTTAAAATAATTTAAACAACTTTATTGCTACATATTCATTTGTAAATACCATAATTTATAAATTTCACAAGTAACAACTTACAGTATAAAATCTGCATTTAATATGTTGCGGTTGTGTGGCAAAAGTATTGAGTGACTTTTGAATTTTTATTACTGATTTTTACAAGAACCAGCTAAGTATTGATCTCGTTTGTAAAGGCAAGTAACTAGATAGTAAAGTGGCGAGGAAAAAGTTTTTCTTTTCCTGGCATCGTAATCAATTGTTGAAAAATAAAGTTTGGGGCTGAACGTGGTTGTTTTACAAAAAACTTGGGACGTAAAAAAAAAGAGAATCGATAATTAATGTTATATTATTAAATAGTTTTGAATTTTGTTTATTATACAGATAATTCTGGCCTTTAGGGTATCTGTAATAAACTGTCATCCGTAGTACAAAATTTAAAAAAGATATGGAAGACGTGTACAGTAATATTAAAACATAATTAAAAAAAAAAGATAATTAATACATGAAAATAAAGAGAATCGGTTTTAAAAAACATAAAATTATTACATAAAATAATTTTTTATATTTCTTTACTACGAGGGCGGTTTAAGAAGTTGGTGACTTTTTGAATAAAACAAATTTTTTTCCGCAAATAAACATTTTATTTTTCTACATAATCATCTTTTAGCTCGATACATTTATTTCAGCGTTTTTCTAATTTTTTTATTCCCTCCAAATAAAAGGTTTTTTCAAAGCTCTCAAAATACGCGTTTGTTTTGGTAATGACTTCTTCATTTGACTCAAATCTCTTACCGCCCAGCCATTTCTTTAGGTTTGGAAACAGAAAATAGTCGCAGGGGGCTAAATCTGGAGAATATGCTGGATGGGGTAGCAATTCGTATCCCAATTCGTGGATTTTGGCCATCGTGACTAGACAAGTGTGCACACGTGCATTGTCTTGATGGAACAGCACTTTCTTCTTCGCCAAATGCGGCCGTTTTTGCTTCAAATCAACGTCGCCTCTGTTCAAAAGCTTTGAATAATATTCGCCGGTGATCGTTTTACCTTTCTTGAGGTAATCGATGTGAATGACACCGCGTACATCCCAAAAAACTGTGGCCATGACCTTGTTGGCTGACAGACTCTGTTTCGCCTCCTTTGGTCCACGTTCACCCCGAGCAACCCACTGTTTCGATTGTTCCTTGATCTCTGGCGTGTTGTGATGAATCCATGTTTCATCCACAGTAACAAAACGGCGCAAAAATTCATCCAGATTACAGCTTAACATCGCTAAACACTCTTTTGAAGTGGTCACACACACGATTGCGCTTATGGTCAAGTGTGAGCAATCGCGGCACCCATCTCGCAGATAGTTTTTTCATGTCCAAATATTCGTTTAAAATATGATGTACCCGTTCAGTTGAGATACCTACAGCATGAGCCAACTCACGCACTTTCATTCTCCGAACATTCAATATCATTTCATTGATTTTATCGACGATTTCCGGCGTGATCACTTCTTTTGGGCGACCTGGACGTTCGGCGTCACTATTGCTGGTACGCGACCACAACGGAACTCTGTAAACCACTTCTTAACCATTGAAATTGATGGTGCCGAGTCCCGTAGTATTTATTAAGTCTTTCCTTAGTTTTAGTGATGGATTTTTTACGTAAAAAGTAATGCTTAATCAGCACACGAAATTTACTTTTTTCCATTTTCGTAAAAATTCACGAGGTTGTCTGTTTTGAACGGCTATCAAACACCAACTGCACGACGTAGCTTGCTCAAAATTAGAAAGTTGCCCACTGATAGATTATAGTTGACGGCAGCACTGTTGCATTTGGAGTAACTGCGCGGGAAATTCAAAAAGTCATTGACTTATCAAACTGCCCTCGTAGTAGTTGATTAAAGACGTAGTGAAGTAATAAATCTTAAACACGCTTAAGACTTAATCTACCGTAAGAATATGCCACTGCCTTTTGAAATAATTTAATATGCAAACTACATGAAATATGCAAACTCCTAACCTGCTTTAGAAAATTATGACTAGCATAACACGGTTATATCCACGTTAATATGGTGTTTTCAACACAATATTATTATTAATGTTCTCTGGAAAGACGTTTTTAAATAAAGTGCAATAAAAATGAATTTTATTTTTTTTAGACCGCAAAAATTTTTAAGATGCTTTTATATAAGATAAATAAAAAAAATTGTTTAATTTGGGCTTTGTTTTTTAATTATTTTTAGTTACAACATTTTTTCTTATAACCAACTTATATGGGTGAGTTTAAAGTGTCTTTACCAATCAAATAATTACAGTTATATTCGAATAGATTTAAGAACTTCTTCTTTACAAAACACATTATTTAAATAAACGTATCATTTTATGTAGTTTTACCTTTCTTCAACCAAACTTTAACTTTTTTAGTCATTATAATAATGATCGTGCTCATATAAGCGTCATCTAAAGAAGAGTTGCAGGCAATGGTTAAGATTATGCATGATGCTCTGAAAATCAAAGGAAGCTCCGAGCGAATTCAAGGTAGGGGAAGCCAGAGTGGACACCAGCGCACGCAGTGATTAACTTAAGCAATAAAGGACGGTATTTTTAATGTCAGTGTTAAAAAATAAACGTCAGGTTATTATATATAATAGAAGAAAAAATAAAGACAAAAAGGAAAATAGGCAGAAAGAGGATGTGGTGGTTCCGAAATATCAAACATTGGATTGGATTCACACCACAAGAGATAGGGGAAAATGGTCAGAAGAGATCGCAAACATTCATTAATGGATAACAGTGGAAGAAGAAGAAGTACATGCTTATTTTACTGCGAAAAATGACAATAAAGGTCCGTTACTACCAGTTGCTATACGTAAGCGTGTGTGTGTGTGATGCGATGGGTATTGGTAAAATAAAATTAACCTTAGTTTTAAAAAGTGTGAAAGGTGAAAAAAGTAAACAAAAAATTTAAAAATATAGACCCCGCCGACATCCAAAGACTGTTGACTTTTCCGAAACTTACAAATATAAAATTTTCGAAATTGTGTACAAAATACGAAAAAAAAATGTCTCTTTGGATTAGAAAAAGTAAAAGAAAAAGATGTATTTGAAATTTCTAGAACGGGTTCAGGAAGAATTTTAAAAACATATAGGGTTTAAGTTTAAAAATGACAACCGCATTAAAGCAGTTAATTTTGTTATCATTTACAATTCTAATAAGAAAAGCGACGACAGTGATTCCGATTATAATGATTATAAATTTGATACTTGATAATACCATAAGTACTTCATGATTAAACATATTTATTTAATTTGTACCGATAATTTATTTTTGTTGCATTCCTTTTTAACATAATTAAATATGTGCCTATGAAATACATATTTTCAAAGTTTTTTTCCAGAAGTAAAAAGTGAACTAGAACATAATCTTCTTCTTCTCTAGGTGCCTTCACCGCTTCGAAGGTTGGCAATGATCATAGCAATTTTTATTTTTCTCCCCTCATGACATGTCCCATGTACAGCAGTAAATAATACCAAGTGTTAATAAATTACATAACAACGCGGATAAAATAAAAAATCTATTAAGCTACTTTTACTGAATATTTTTTTGTAATACATTAAACCTACAAAATATGTTTACCAAACTGTTCTTGTCACTTCATATTTTAAAAATTAATTAAGGCGAGGCATGTTGATAAAAGGGCGGCCTTTATTTTTAGAATAATAATTATTTGTCATTAATAACGAGGTTTTTTGACACTTTGTGATAGTATCAGTCTCATCAATATATCTACTTTTTTTAACCGCTATACGCCTAGGGGGTATCAGCCCTACCTTCCTAATTAAGTTGGTAAACCACTGTACGTTTGTGCAATTACATATGTGTTTACTCTTAAACGATATTCCTGTGTTCGCAAACATATTAAAACGAAAGACATTGCAATCGAACATCCAAAAGGAATACTTGGACCAGAAAAGGTCGATCGTGGAAACTAGCTGTAGAAATTCCCCTTACCTGTATTGAAGCCAACGAATAATAAGCTGGTTACATTTTTTCAAATCGATCTACGCCAATCACACCTTACCCTCAAATATGCAGTTGTCGCGTGCCTATTTTTTTTTCCTTCTACAGTTCCATTATTAATTGTGTCTCTGATAGTTTCGTATTCCTTAGTTACTCGTAAGTAGGGTTGCATACCGTACTTTGTTGTAACTTAAATAAATCATTCGTTGTAAATAGTGTTGCATACCTTGTAGGGATAGGATTCGATTGTTTGGTTTGCATTTCTGTGTGGATGGGGCTGGCTAACAGCACGGACGAGGCGATTGTGGAGCCCGGACTGAAGAAGATTGTGGGTTGACGTTTATTTCGTGTCAATTCTTGATTTCCGGCCTGGGAGTCAGTCGGTTGGTGGCAGTCTTCGAAGTCGGGTGATGGTGAGAGTTTTTGGGACGGTGTGATATTAGCACGTGTGCAAAACCTCTATGGGATTTCTTTCATATCTGGCTGTATTTGGGCCATCTTAATTAGATTTTGAAGAAAAACCACTTAATTTTTAACTTGGCCATTCTATCTTACCTTCGTTGTTGATATTTTGGATTTTAGTGTCGAGTTAAAATAGCCGCAAGCGGGATTTATTTGAGGGAAGCCATTGTTAATTAGCAGGTGCCGTCCCATAATCAACCCAGCCACAGGAGTAGGCCACAGGAGTAGTGAAGTCGTATACCCAAAGGTTATAAGTGATTTATTTTTAAATATATAACGCCGTGACTTATTTTGACACCACGATTAAGTTTTGTTTTAGTTTATTAATATAGTACATGTGAATTCGTATACCCAAAGGTTATCAGTGAATTATTTTTTATATATATAACGCCGTGACTCATTTTGACACCACGATTAAGTTTTGTTTTAGTTTATTAATAAAGTACATTGTTGGAAACTATTTATTGCATTAGATAATATGCCAAAACTAAACTTGGATTAAAATAACCTTCTCAATAATTCTTTATGTCCAAGTAAAAATATATTTTCTTCCTACTTATTTGTAAATATCCTACAATCTTGATATTTTAAAGGACAACCATTGTAAAATGGTTAAAACATGAGTAAATTAGCAGCCTTGTGTAAACGTTTGGTTTAGTGTTATTAATGAGTTGATTTATATATTTTTACTTTTTTTTGGTAACTAAGAAAAGTCTGTCACTCTTACTTCTGTTTTGGTAAAGTTGTAAATTTTAAATTTTTGGTTTGTTTTAGCAAGAAAATTTACCAGAGCTGTTAATTTTGACTATATTTGTTATAATTTTGCTATTGAGCTGTGTACTCTGATTTATTGTGTGAGTAAAGTATCCAATATTTTTTTGCTATAATTTTATTTATTTGGTTTACCATAATCTTAGTTGTTTATCGTGTGGCTCTGCTAGTGCCTATAAGACCTAGGGGTTTCCGGCTTGAACCGTCTAAGTAGGTGGCGCGGCTCACTTTTATATTTTTTTTTCTTCTACCCTCTACGGCTAAGCTCGGGCATAATTTGCCAGTAGAGAGACCGCTTCATAAAACGATGTCATACGAGAAGAAACAGACATTGCTGCAAAAGTATATGGACAAAGTCGTGCAGTATTTGGCAGAAGAAGACGGCAGAGCTCAATTTGTTAAAAATGAAAAAGGATTGAAAAGTGATGATGATAGTAATGTGGACAATGTACAAGCGAGTAATCATGAAACGGACAGTGACCAAAGTGCAGATAAAGATGCAGCACGAACTTTAAAAGAAGACGGAAAAGATGAAAATGCAGCAGACGAATTAGAGAATAACGCAAGCAGCTCGTGAGACGGTGAATAAAATTAGTTGATTAGTTGATACAATCACAAATAAATATTTTCTGGGAAAAGATCATGAAACAAAGTGGATTAACAGTTCCAACAGTCAATATGCGCACGAGGAGGCACAATATTGTTTAACATTGTCCCTGGTCCTAAAGGAGCTGCTTTAAGGGTGAAGTCTGAAATCGAATATCGGTTTTTTTTTTACAGAAGGCATATTGAGAATTTTAGTACATTGTACAAACATACAAATACGAAAACAACAAAGCAAAAATAAAGTATTGCGAACACGAGAAACCAAACAAAGCGAATTAAATAAGTTAATTGGTTTGTTATATTAAGCCGTGATTTACTGAATCTTGATGATTTGCGGCAAACAGACGGTACCGATTCTTCCTAAAACAAATTTCTTCTGATATTATTGCTGAGCATTTGGCACAAAGACAGGCTCTCTCCATTTACCAATACACATCAGACAAAAAATAACTGGCATAAAAAAGTCTCGTAAAGATGTAGACCCACCAAAACGTCCGAGATTAGGAAGGCAACAGCACTGCTCAGAGTGTCCTCAAGTTAAAGACCGCAAAACTAAGTATAGCTGTAAGGAGTGCCATAAATCGTTATGTTTAGATCATGCAGTTATAATGTGCAGTACATGCTGTATTAAAGAAAAAGATAGCGAGTAATAACAAAACAATATATATTTTTTTAAAGGATTGACATTTTTTTATGAAATAACGAAATATGTGCGATCAAGCGTTAGTTGTAAGAAGAATATTTGTTGTTTGTAAATTGTTTATTTCAATTTTAATAAATATGATTGTGCAGTATGTGCAAAATGTGCAGTACATGCTGTATTAAAGAAAAATATAGCGAGTAATAACAAAACAATATATATTTTTTTAAAGGATTGACATTTTTTTATGAAATAACGAAATATGTGCGATCAAGCGTTAGTTGTAAGAAGAATATTTGTTGTTTGTAAATTGTTTATTTCAATTTTAATAAATATGATTTGTTAACAACAGTCTTAAATTATTTAGTGATGTTTTTGTCATTGACCACATTTAACGAAAAAAAGGTTTGAGGTGTGGTACACCCCACCGCACTAATGGAGAGTTAATAAACCATCTGTCAAGTCTGTGACATAAAGGCAAAGCACAATATAAATTAAAAAAACATTAAATAAAAAATCAGATCCTTATTTATTAAGCAATAAAACCTCCCCAAATTTAAAATTTTGTTAATCATCACCTTATTTACACATTTACGTTGTATAGAGTTTTACCTTCCTGGGCTTTGTTGTTTATGTGATGCAGTGATTACGCTGATCACCAAGTTAATGTGTGGTGGCAAATTGTTTTATAGATTACCACTTGTTTTGTTGTAAGACATCATTTTTTAAATAAAAAATTAATAATAGGGAGTTTTTGGCAAGAAATAAAAGTTTAATTTACCTTTCCACATATTATATTATTTAACGAACACTTTTATGTAAATTTTCTTGCATTAACTTAATAATGTAAATAAATTCCAACAGCGTATTTGATATGTAAATAAAAAAGCCTCCTTTTTTTCTAATTTTTATAAATGGGTTTTTTAAAAGCACTTTGAATCGGCCCGTATATCGAACTGGGAATAATTCAATTCATTCAATCATCCTGTCGTTGAAAGGTCTTATGAGAGTAATGCACGACTATCCTGCTTACTCAACCTAACAACCAATTAATTTATCTTATACAATATGACAAAATTCCGCTGGAGCTTCTTTAATAAATTACCTTTCAGAAGGAGCGTAATCCAGCTTAACTGTTCGAAAAGAACCTGCCAATCTGACTTAGGCAATCCCTTTCAATCATCGATGAATTCTTTGAGGGATGTGTTTCGATGAGAAGCTCACTGAAAAGCCTTTTCGGGTTACTTTCTTTAAAAATCATATTGTTATAATTTAAAATAAACACGTGACCAAAAAAAACCCTAAATAAATTATAATGATCGTCAAGTAATATTCCAGATGTATACTGAAAATTCCATAGTTATTATTTCTATAAAACTATTTGTAAGGCTATTTTAAAAAAACTTTTTTTTTGTTTGCACGACTACTTGTTCATAGCTAAGGTTCTTATCATATTAACATTCGGAGTTTGATTTCATACATCAACAAAAACTCTTAGAAACACTAGCCGAATGACGCATTGACCATTGCTACTCTGCATTAATTAAATATATTGTTACGAAAAGTCTCTAGGTATAGTTCCTGATAAGTACACTTAATTGAAGAGATCTGTAAGAATTTGGATCCTTTCCTCGTTTTATTAATTCTATGGGTAGTGCGTCTGGCCCAGAAGCTTTTTCGTTTTTCATATTCTTCAAGCAGTACGTCACTTCTTCGTTGGTTATTCTTAGTCCTGTTTTTGTTTCCACGTCGTTTATTTCTGTTTTACGTCTCTTATCATTAAACAATTCCTTTATATAATCTCTTCATTTTGTTAATTTCTTTAATTTTTATTTAATCATTATGACGAATACCTTACACACATACATTTTCCCCGTAGGGGTAGGCAGAGACCACTTCCTTTCACTTGCTACGGTTCTTACACACATTTTTTGCTTCCTCTACTTTCATCAGTGCTCTCATACATGCTCGTCGGTTGTTGGTACTCTTGACCAGGCCTTTTTTTAAAACAATGTTGATCTGATATGTTCGCCGAGGTCGACCTCTACCGACTTGTTCTTTCTTACTTGCATTTTTAATTTGTTTCGTTAATTTTCTTTTATCCATCCTTTCTACGTGTCCAAACCAACTAAGCATTTCTTTATCGAATACCCTAAGGCACACTATGTTAATTACGATTGGTAATAATAATAATAATTATAATAAAAAGATTAAGATTTTAAAAAAATTACTGAAGTACTGCAGATTTTGGACAATAATCATCTGCTTGGATAATAATCCAACTAAACCAAAAGCTACTTTGGTATAAAAAGTGATATAGTATCAAAATAAAGTGTCCATGCTGTTTTTGATGGTAAATACCCAGTCTTAAAAAAGTATAAAAAATTTTTTGGTTACTCCTTAAGTAAAAGTAATTAAAATAATTATTATTAGGAAAACCTAATAAATAAAGAAATGTTTTAATGATTTGACTACTTAATTAAACAAACATAACTGTCTTTCGTAAAAAAGTTAAAAATAAAATTTTCAACAAGATGCGGTTTATTGACCAGCTTGAAAATTGTTAATTAATTTAAAAAGCTTGAAAAATTTAAAATAAATATTTAAGAAATTTGTTTCGGCCAAACATTTTCGAATCAAATGCGAATAAAACATAAGGACCGTAATGGGCTTTTAATTGTGTGAAACTGGCCATTGTTATCCCAAAACTGCTTGCTACGTATTTTCTGTAATTTGTGACTCCAAACTATGGAAATTAGCTGTGTAAATAACCAGCGGTCCACCTTAATTTTTCACCGCAAACAAGAATTCCGACTGTTCCCATTATATTATTTTAAACAAAAGCAAAACGCTCGCGTTACATCATGATTTATTTTAAAAAAAAAATGTTCCATGAAGTAGTTTTTAAATAGCCTTAAAAAAGCACTACAAGATTTGCATAACTTTTATTAATATTTTTTTAACGAAGTTGGTGGCGGCTAGGTGAAAGAAAATGTAAGATTTTTCTGTCACGAAACACGAATCATCAGACGCGTACCAAGTATACTTATTGGCTGCCTTAAACCAATAAGCGCGCACCTATGACTGGGCACAGCCAATAGCATACGTGCTATGGATAACTCTTGCTTTCTATGCTAGGCGTCTTCTGTCCTATACAACAGAACGCGCATGCGCCTTATTTTTGCAATTATAATTTTGGCAAACACGTGGACTTTACAAATAGACGTCGCGTTGCTAAGTATTTCTATGCTACGCGTCTCTTCTTCTGCACAACGGAACGCGCATGCGCGTTTTTTTGCGATTTTCATTATGACCAACACCTGGAATATTTATATTTAACCTTAATTTTTTTTGAGTTTTTTCAAGCCATTTAATTGACAAATTTACTAAAAAAACATGAAAAGAAAAGCAAAAATGATGAAAAATGCAAAAAACAAGCGAAAGAGAAAATATAATACGTTTAACAATAATAATAGGTAATTTTATATTATCACGAACTTCTCGTTTTTTGGCTCTTGAAAATCGATAAATCAACATTTTAATTTTCGTTTTTACGGCGGATTTACGACAAAAATTACGGGAATAAAAATAATAAAAACTTCAGGGCTTTAAATGTTCATGTAAACGCATTCATTCACGTATAATTGTTAATATTTATTTTACAAGTAATCGAATGAAGTTTTTATAATTTTTTTCGTAATCTACACAAAAAAACGAACCAATTAAAAAACAAATTTTTTTGAAATATCAAAGTAAAAAATGCTAAAGATGTGTGATGAAAGTTTACAATATTAATAGTGTTCCAGTAAAGGTTGCAACTTTTTTTAAATTAAGTAATGCAAAAGAATACGCAGGCCATTCGTTAAAACGTACTTCGTCTACACTATTAATTGATGGAGCAGGTAATATGGAGTCGCTAAAGCGGCACGAAGATGGAAGTTAAGTAGTGAGGCGGAAAGCTATATGGAGGAGTACCTATGAAATAAAAATAAGAATGCAAGTAAAATATTAAACGTAAAAGAAGAACCCAGTGTAAGCAACATAAATAATTTTACTGAACTACCAGCATCTGATACGATTGTAAAAAATGTGACTGCATCTGTACACACTTCTACATTATTGCATGCTTTTAATTTTTTTAAATGTAACATTGACAAATTGTACATTTATTGTTTCTTTATTATTATTATTATTTATTGTTTTTCCACTATAGACTTGGCAGTTTTAAACGTTACTATCAAAAGCTGCCCAAAATTTTATTGTACTGCTTAAATGGACATTTACTACAAAAGGTAAGCAGCTTGTAACGTGCCTTTTTTTTCCCTTCTACAGTTCCATTATAATTGTGTCTCTGATAGTTTTGTATTCCTCAGGTACTCGTAAATAATGTCGTGTACCGTATTTTGTTGTAACTTAAATATATCATTCGTTGTAAATAGTGTTGCATACCTTGTTGTGATAGGATTCGATTGTTAATGGCTGTGATATTTTTGTTAATGGAGATTGAGTGGGGGTTTTCGTTACTAGATTTTGCTTTGGTTTTTGGCCTCGATTGTTGTGTGTTGTCGGTTATATTATTGTTTGGTTTGCATTTCTGTGTGGATGGGGCTGGCTATCAGCACGGACGAGTGCGATTATTGGTGTGGAGCATGGACTTGCGAATATTGTTGGTTGACGTTTATTCCGTGTCATTTTTCTTGATATCCGGCCTGGGAAGTGGTCAGTCGTTTGGTGGCAGTCTTGGGAGTGGTGTGGTGAGAATTTTTGGGACGGTGTGATATTAACACGTGTGCAAAACCTCTACGGTTTATCTTTCATATCTGGCTGTATTTGGGCCATCTTAATTGGATTTTGAAGGAAAGCTATTTAATTTTTAACTTGACCATTCTATCTTACCTTTGTTAATATTTTGGATTTTGGTGTCGAGTTAAAATAACCGCATGCGGGATTTAATTGAGGGAAGCCATTGTTATTATATATTTATTTTAGAATATTTAAACGACGTGATTTGTTTTTGACACCACGATTAAGTTTTGTTTTAATTTGTTAATATGGTACATTGTTGAAAACTATTGATTGCATTGGATAATATGCCAAGGCTGAACTTTGATTAAAGTAATCTTCTCAATTGTTCTTTGTGTCCAAGTAAAAATGTTTTCTTTATACTTATTTGTAAATATCCTACAATATTGATATTTTGAAGGACAGCCATTGTAAAAATATTTTTAAATAAGCTCGATTGTTTTAACAGTGTAAATCTTTATGTATTTGGTAAAAACATGAGTAAATTAGCAGCCTTAGGTGAACGTTTGATTAAGTATTATTAAAAAGTTGACTTGTATACGTTTTTTTTGGTAACTTGGTAAAGTTTGTTACTCTTACTTTTGTTTTGGTTATTTTATGGAATCGTAAACTTTGGATTTTTGATTTATTTTTAGCTGTTGATTTTGACTATATTTGTTATAAGTTTATTATTGAACTGTGTACTTTGATTTATTGTTGGCTGTTAATTTTGACTATATTTGTTATAATTTTATTATTGAACTGTGTACTTTGATTTATTGTAGGAGTAAAGTATCTAATATATTTTAGCTATAATTTTATTTATTTAGTTCACCATAATCTCAGTTGTTTATCGTGTGGCTCTGCTGGTGCCTATAAGACCTAGGGGTTTCCGGCTTGAACCGTTTAAGTCGGTGGCGCGGCTCACTTTTATATTTTTATATTTTTTTTTCTTCTACCCTCTACGGCTGAGCTCGGGCATAATTTGCCAGTAGAGAGACCGCTGGCAGAGTACTCTATAGAGAACGAAAAAGACTTGGCAAGCTGTTTAATAGGTTTTTTTCATGTGGGAGTATAAAGAGTTAGGTGAAATGATACAATTTAAAAAAGACTTCTTACTATTGTCCACACCATGCTATAGTGAAAGAATCTAGTTTGACAACTAAGGTAGGTAGGCATAGTCAAAATAAAAACTATGTTAAAAATCATCTGAAAATGCTCTTTAAAAATTGTTTTATCTTAATATTTTCTATTTAACATTTCTTGCAGACAAAAGTGTAAATAAACAATTAACTTTGTGACACGATGAATCTTACATCATTAAGAACCATTCTTTTAACTGTGGTATTAATCGAATTTCTAGTACTTGCTTGTACTGGTCTTGTCTCATGATTCTTTTTACGATGTTTGGACGTCCCATGCCTTTGGACGAAATTAGAGACCACAACATGATATTATTTGGGTTCTTAACCCTTTTTTTTAAGAACTGCTCCTTGGGGCGTCGTTTAAAGAATAAATTTTTGTCGACTAATGTGTTAAATGTTGAATAAGTAAATAAAATAAGTAATAAAAGAAAACGTTATTGACAAGTAAAAAATATTTTATAGACACCCCCGGCTATTTGACTGCTCTAAAAATAAATCGCGTCTTGGCACAGTGATAGTGTGGGACTCAAAGAAGCACAGTTAATATCCAGTAAAAAAACCCTTATGTGTGGTTTTGTGGGCCTATGTCACGTGGTGAAGGACAATTTTTCCCATTACGTGGTGTATTGTGGATTTTTTTTGTGTTTTGTGTGTGTGTGTGTGTGATGTTTTCGCTTATTTCCCGTGGGATTTAATTTGTTTCTCTCATGAGAGGTTGCGGGTGTATATTATAATCGAAGGTGTTTTGAATTGGTTTGGTTTTTTTTCGAAAATTTGTATTTTTATTAAAATATTTATTGCAGTTTTTCATATATCGTGTGATTGTCTTGATTTTTAGATCTTTGTGGAGATCTGCGTTTCGTATTTACTAGATGGCTCATGTAATTCGCCTGAGAATATTATTTAAAAATGTTTAAAGTATTTGTCTAGTGCTTTTGCTGCTTGGCAAAAGAAGATGTAGCCCTATAAAAGTAGGTGGCGCATAATTTATAATTATTTTATTTTTAATAAGATTTTAAAGTTTACCGTACTTTATGTTTAACATAGTTAGTTTTAAGTTCATGGTTCATTAAAATCCATTCTGTAGTTTTCACGTAAAAGAGTAACATACATACATACAGTTCATTCCATAGCCTTTCAGTTGCACGTCACCAAATAAGATATATATCATGTTTTCGGCATGTCTTTAATTACTACATGACATTTGATGGCGACTCTACAAAATTTTGACAGTTGTCAGGATCGTATTCAGCCAAATAGGATAAGGCTTTGAAATTAATAAGAATTGTAATATCAAAACATTACAAAATAAAACAAAATGTATTTTCAATTGATTTTTATTACCAAAAATAATATAACATTAGTAAATAAACTCCTAAAATTAGTTATTATAAGACAAGGATCACTTGCCGGATGAAACTTACAATAAGAAATTAGATCTGTTTAAAAAATCACATAAGTTTTATTTAATAAACTAATTACCTTGGAAATAATAAAAATTTCACAAAACTGGTAAAGTTAAACTTGTAGAACAACAGACATTTTTGAATACAATACAGTACACGTTTATTATGCGAAGTTGTCTTCTCACAAGTCCCAATCTGATTCGTTATCCGATTCGTTTAAATTAATGAGTACAGGAGTGATATTACTTGCATCAATGTTTTTTCAGTCTCCCAATATTCATCAATAATTTTTCTTGTATGGTCTATACCTCTCCCATTTTTTTGGTGTAATCTACAATTACATAACAATTATAAACCATAGCATAAGAATAAACTTTGCATTAAATTGGATTGAACTTGCAATGATATGGAGGCAGTCTCAACACACGATGGTCATACAAAAGAGCTAATCTATCTAATCTGTAAAATATACATTTTTAATATCTTATTAAATTATATCATATCGTAACATACCTGTATACTTTATTCGGTAAATGTTTCTTGGCAATTTCTAACAATTCGAACTATATAATAGGCATTGGAAACTGTATATTTCTTTCTTTTAACCAATTCATTAGAAAAACTTTGTTCCAACTTGCATTTGGTATTCACAGAATCGGACATTTTAGCTGAGTATTCGTGATCTGTTTAAATACCTTCATTTGCCAATCGTCCTACAGTCGATAGCGATATTCCTAAGGCGGCCGAAACACGCTAAAATTAATTGATCATCAATAAATTTTTACTAAACTTAATGATGTAAAACTTACCTCATGTACAGCATTTACGGGCAATAGAGTTTTACCGGCTTGTTTTTTTAATTGGAAATGAGCAAGCAGTTTTAATACTAACGCTTGCTCTTTTTCGCTATACCTCGGCATGTTTATAATTATCAAAATAAATAAATAAATAAATTAAAAATAATATTCCAACTTCTAAAATATTTGATTAACCACAATAATTACAAATGGAAGTACTGTTCTGATAAAAACTGTCAGGCGTACACTTTGACGTTTATCAAAAATAGCTAAAGAGCGTGTTCAATATTTCAATTTGATTATGAGGCCATGACGTAAATCAAACGGCAGCCAATGAAATGCCTGTATTGTTTTTTGCATTTCTTTCAACTTAATACGATACAGCAAGATAGATGCCGTATGACGTGCAACTGGATGTTTGTGAAACTTTACAATAATGTAGATTATACATCAAAATAATACATACATATATAAAGTCACGCCTTTTTCTCATTGGGGTAGGCAGAGACCACTTCCTTCCACTTGCTACGGTTCTTACACACATCTTTTTCTTCCTCTACTTTCATTAGTGCTCTCATACATGCTCGTCGGTTGTTGGTACTCTTGACCTGGCCTTTCTTCAAAACAATGTTGATCCGATCGAGATATGTTCTCCGATGTCGACCTCTACCGACTTGTCCATTCACACTCGCCTTATAAATTTGTTTCCTCAATCTTTCCTCATCCATCCTTTCTACGTGTCCAAACCATCTAAGCATTTCTTTATCTATCTTTGTAACCACATCTTCTTTTACACCACAGCGTTTTCTTATCAAAACAATACATAGGCTATAATTTATATTGTGTGAACCTACTACTATTATAAACGCGAAAGTTTGTGAGTATGTATGTATGGATGTTGGCAGCAATCAGAATCAAAATGACATTAGTTACAATCAAATTAGCTACATAAATTTTTAACTGGCATCAGTCAATTTTAAATTGGCAATAAACTAAATTAAATTGACACCTGTCAGTTTTAAGTTTCTTTGCCAGTGTCAAGTGTGTATAACGTTATTTTGAAAAAAAAAATACATTTTAGTTATTTACTATATAAAGTGGATAGAGGCATCATTAGTATATAAGTGTGTAAGTTATAAACGAGTGCGTAGCACAAGTAATGTGAGCACTCGAATAGGTATTAAATTTTGGTATAAAGATAGATAGATAAATTCCTTGAAGAAGAAAATGAGCTACACGAAATACTAATGATTTCATTACCATTTTGTAAATTCAAATATTTAAAATTAATAAATATTTACATTTATTTATTTTTACTTTATTATATTACGTAACTGACCGCTATCGGTGCGAAGTATTCGCACGGGTCACCTCTAGTTTTTATATTAAGCATTTGTAAAAATGATTGAAACAATTGTATTTATTAAAAAACTTTAAAATGTAAGTAGAAAGGTTTCATTAGTAGTCGTAGCATTGTAAAAAATGTTGTTTTTTTTGTATCTCGTTTGTCAGCGAAAGGTTGATTGTATATTATTCTTTTGATATAAAATCCACAGTTTCGTAAAAAGGAAACAAGCCGGAAGGAGACCTTCGACAAAAGAATGAAAAATTTACTTCCTGAGGACCCTACAAGTTACTGTAACTGGTCCATAATTTTTGATACTTTTTTTTTAATTTAGTAAAAGTTTTATACAGTATTATTTTTAGTTTATGTAACTAGTGTAAAATTTTAACACAAAATAACTCACACATCGCACGTTAAGATCAATAGTCAGACATTTCAAAAGAATCGAATTTTGAGTTAGCACCATTTTTAAATAGAAAATTTAGAGATCTACAATTAGCAAATACAGGGATTATCCTAGGTACAATACCGGTCACTTGGTGGCTTCGGTTTCGTTACTACTTTTCTTCCTAATCATAACATTTTTGCAGATGTGTTGTGATCCATATTAACGAGGTTCAATGTTTCGGATGGCTTTCTTGATTGCATCTCGCCATTTACCTTGATTAAATGACATGTTAGCCGCTTGTGGGAAAGTAGCATCTAATAATTTTTTGCTAACATCCACCAATCGACTTGATGATCGGCCACGCCTTCTGTTTCCTTCAGGTTTTCCATGTACAATAAGCCTTTCCATATGCTCACTCCGACTGATGTGTCCAAAAAATATAAGAATTCGAGAGTACACGATACTGGACAAACATTTTGACGGACGTATTTTTTGTAAAACCGAAGCATTTGTTCTATGTGCAGTCCAGGACACTCTCAACATTCGTCGCAACGCTCACATCTTAAAGGCATCAATCCGACGACGATCTACTTCTTTGACAGTCCAAGATTCTGAAGCATATAGAAAGACCGAAAAGACCAAGGTACTCACTAGATTGATTTTAGTTTGTTTTGTGATATTCCGATCCCTCCATATTTTATTTAACTGTGTCATTGCTGACCTATCAAGCTGAATACGCCGTCTTATTTCGCCATCGCATCCACCGGTATTTTCTATTAGGGCTCCAAGATAGACGAAATTGTTGACAACTTCACAGTGCCCAATAGTCCAAGTTTCAGGGTAGTTGTTATGCTCTCTATCAATGATCATAATTTTGGTTTTATTATAATTTATGTTTAAGCCGTAAAGAGCACTGACATCTTTAAGTCTCATCAGGGGTTCCAGAATTTCTCTCTGCGAGGCAGCGTTCAAGGTTGTATCATCGGCAAACCTTACTTAAGGTTTGCGACAATTTTGTGCCGCCAATCTTTGGTATTTTCTTTATCTTCAAGTTGCCTAGAGGTTGAATGTTATGCACTTTGTGTGTCAAATCAAAATGTCACCTTATTGCACAAGCAAAAGTCCATATTAAGTTACCAAAGTTTAAATGGTATATTGTATTATAATATATATATATATATATATATATATATATATATATATATATATATATATATATATATATATATAATGCTTTCAATTTAAAACCAGCCGGTCCAAATAACTTTAATGTTATTTATGCAAGAAAAACACAAAACAAATTTCGTCACAGCTGTTAAACTTATTTAAAGGTAGTTGTTTAAAAAATTTAATAAAAAGTGCTAATGGATTGAGAGTAAATAATTTCAACGGTAAATGCCTCCTTTACGCTGATAATCAGGTCATATTAGCATCATCTGAGGAGAAGTTCTGGGCTATGGTTGGTTAGGTCCCAAACAAAAGGGTAAAAGTAAATATAAGCAAGACAAAAATAATGGTGTTTAAAAGAGTAGAAAGCATGACAAAAAGTGAAGGAAGTAAATGGGTTTATATGCTTGGGTTTAAAGATTACGAGAGTTAAAAAGTATGATATGTGATATTAAGCAAAGGTTGTTTGGCAGGGAAACAATTCAATAAAGAAATGCATAACTTTATAAGTAGCCAGAATGTGTTAAAAAAGCACTATTACTTTTTCTTCTTCTTTGTTGTAGGATTGCATCGTGTTTGTCTTCAACGATTACAACCGTAGTTGAGACGCCGAGCTCCAACTTTCGTGCTATCGTATTGAAGGTCTTTTTGATACCGGGACTCCCTTTTTGGCGATTTTTGGTAGACTCGTATTATTTATCCTGTCGACATGGTCTATCCACTTTTTTCTTTTATTGCGGCTCCATATCACCACATTTTGAAAGTCGCACTGTGTTCTAATGTCATGGCTTTTAATGCGGTCTCGTAAACTGCAGCCTGTTATGCTTCTCAAAGTTGTAATCTCTGCTGTTCTGAGAAGTCGCTTAGTTGTGGCGTTTTATGCTCTGGTTTTGATAGCGTATGTCATGATCGGTCTTACACACTAAATGTGCATAAAGAAGTGCTGGTTCCTACACTTATGCATAGTAGGGAATTTCGGGTTTAGCAGAAGAAACATGAAAGAAAAATCAATGTTTCAGATATGAGTAGTGAGAAATACAGCTGAAACGACTGGATTAAGTAAGAAAAGGTATAACAAGTGAACGCTGTGTTGTAAAATATGTAGTAACAAAAATAGATAAAGCAATACCACAACAGACCAATCAAAGGTCGCAGTAACTTTACTACACCCCACTTACATAAAACCCAACCCAAAGGAATGCTTGGATGGTTTGGTCAAGTAAAAAAAAAGAATGAAAGAAGACGAAGCAGATTTATAAGGCGAATGTGAATGGGCAAGTCGGTAGAGGTATCTCAAACAGATCAAAATTGTTTTGAAAATAGACCACGCCATCACATTACCTCTAAAGCCATAAATTTCCTTATCAAGGCAATCGAATGCCATTTTAAGGTCCAAAAAAATTCCATACGCAATGTCAACAGACTCAATAGAGTCTAGAATTTTTTGGGTCAGCTGAAATATAGCGGTATCTGTACCTTTTTTGTTAGTAAAACCATGTTGATTTGGATTGAAAATTTTAAATTTGTTACAGAAATCAATTTTTTCAAAAATTTTGGCAAAACAAGAAAGGTTTATAGTTGGCAATATCTTTATAGTTCTATAAAGAGGCTTAATAATTGCTTGCTTTAAAAAATCTAAAAAAATACCATGTAAAAAAGAATTATTAAAAATAAAAATAAATTTATGAGTTTCAGCTCCGTTACTTTAAAAAAACAAAAAGATCTTTCATTAACTAGAATATAGCTCATTTTACCAATATACAACGGTATCGAATTAGTCAACGAGGCATCGACTTAACGGGCGCATTGTAGTGAGAGGTACATTAGTAAATTCCCCCAATATTTAATCACGAAAAGTTCTTGTTTAATATTATGCTTTTGTTGAGAGATTTTATTTTTTGCTTTATTATGAACAGAAACCGTTGATGTAGCTCTCGATGAGTCTTTTGGTTAGATATAGGCAAATAATAATAATTATGTTAAGAGGGAATGCAAGAAAATGTATTATCGTTACAAATTTTTATTAAATATGTTGAATCATGTAGTACTTACGGTATTATCAAGCATCAGATTTATATTCATCATAATCGGAATTACTGTTGTCGCTATCCTAATTCGGATTGTAAATGATAACAAGATTTACTGCTTCGATGCGGTTTTCACGAACCCACCATTTCTCTATTAAATTTTTACATTTTATGACATATTTTTTCCAAATTTCAGGAGTGGCAGCAGATCCAATGTGATCGTCAAAATAAGTTTTGCATATTCCAAAAATACTCTTACTTACTTACCTACTCCAAAACGCTACAGCCCCTGATGGGCTTTGACTGACTCGACGACTTGCCTTCATTTAACTCGATCGGTCATGATGTCACGTGCCTATTTTTTTCTATAGTTTCGTATTCATGGTTGCATACAGTACACTATGCTATAACTCGAATATATCATTCGTTGTAGATAATGTTGCATAACTTTCGATAGTTGTTTGCAATTTCTGTGTGGATGGGACTGGATATCCACACAAACGGGGCACAGCTTTGAGAAGATTGTGGGTTGACGTTTATTCCGCGCCATTTTTCTTGATTTCCGGGATAGGAGCGGCAGTCGTTTGGAGAGCTTCATCAAAGTCGGAGGTGTCGGTGAACGTTGTTGGGGACGGTGTTATTAGCACGTGTGCAGAACCTCTATGGGATTTCTTTTATATCTGGCTGTATTTGGGCCATCTTAATTGGATTTTGAAAAAAAACCATTTGATTTTTAACTTGACCATTTTGTCTTGCCATTGTTGTGGATATTGTTGGAGTTGGTGTCAAGTTAAAATAACCGTTATCGGGATCTATTTGAGGGAAGCCATCGTTAACCAGTGCCACCCCCATAATCTAACCAGCCCCCAGAGTAGTTCAGGAGTAGCACCGGAGTAGGCCACAGGAGTACATGTGAATTCGTTTACCCAAAGGTTATTAGTGATTTGTTTTTTTTAATATATAACGCCTTGTCTCGTTCGACACCACCAGTAAGTTTTTTTCAGTTTATAAGTATAGTACTTTGTGAATTCGTATATCCAAAGGTTATAAGTGATTTATTTTTAAATATATATAACGCAGTGACTCATGCTGACACCACTATCATGTTCTGTTTAGTTCATTAGTATAGTACTTTGTGGGAAACTATTTATTGCATTAGATAATATGCCAAAACTAAACTTGGATTAAAATAACCTTCTCAATAATTCTTTATGTCCAAGTGAAAACATATTTTCTTCCTACTTATCTGTAAATATCCTACAATCTTGATATTTTAAAGGACAACCATTGTAAAGTTATTTTTAAATGAACTTGATTGTTTTGGCAGTGAAAATCTTATGTAAACGGTTAATTAGTGAATTTTCTTTGCCTTCATGTAAATGTTTGAATTAGTGTCATTAATGAGTTAATTTATATATGTTTTACCTTTTGTTGTAACTTGGTAAAGTCTGTTACTCTTACTTCTGTTCTGGTTATTTTATAAAGTTGTAAATTTTACATTTTTGGTTTGTTTTAGCAAGGAAATTTTACCATAGCTGTTAACTTTGACTATATTTGTTATGATGTTGCTATTGAACTGTGTACCTTAATTATCTATTGTGTGAGTAAAGTATCCAACATATTTTTGCTATAATTTTATTTATTTGGTTCACCATAATCATAGTTTTTTATCTTGTAGCCCTGCTAGTGCCTATAAGATCTAGGGGTTTCCGGCTTATACCGTTTAGCCGGTGGCGCAGCTCACTTATATATTTTTTCTTCTACCCTCTACGGCTGAGCTCGGACATAATTTGCCAGTAGAGAAACCGCTAGCAGAGTACTCGTTAGAGAACGAAAAAGACGTGGCAATGAGCTCCGTGCCATTTTCGACGCCCAATTTTCTCAAATCCGCAGCAATGTTGTCTCGCCATCTCAATCTGGGTCTTTCAAGTGACCTTTTTCCCCTTGGGGATTTCTGCCATACCATTCGTATTAGCCTAAATATACTCAATGAAATTAATTTGGCAATCATAAGGAAGAAGTCTTAGCACACAATATCCATAACTAAGTATAATTTAATTCACTTTGAAATTTTTTTCTTTTTCGTAACTTTTAGCTATCGATAATAATTCCGGCTTGAAGAAATACTGTGAAAATTAAAGTTTGTTCCTAGCTTATTTAAAATTTCCGATTGGCACGGACGATTGTGATTTTGACGAAAATAAAAGCAAAACCATCCTTTTCATCTGTATGCACAATCATGTTTCTTTTTTCATCACCGTTGGTGTGTTTTATATACTTTATGTTATTGTCCTGCCAAATTCTTTTTGTTTCACCTTTCGGTTGTCCTTATTTTTAAACTTGAACCCTATTGACTTTTAATTTTTAAACTAAGTCCCCCATAAAATAAAATTCGTTACCTACGTAATTTGTTTAAAAATATTGGGAGAATCTTCTTTCGTACTTCTTAAATGAACAGTTGAATACTAGTTATCGAGTTTCTACCGATAATCCGAAACAACCGTATATTCGTGAAATATGCTATAGTATTGTGATGTTCACGTACCTGATGTGTATATGCATTTTATGCTGACATAAAGCAAAATCGCTATTATTATCTTGTGAACAAAATATAAATAATTGTAACACGAACACTTATTTTTTTTTACAGTAATGAAGTAAATAATGAAGTCTTTTGTTATTTTATTGCAATAAAAAATTTTTTCGATCTTTAAAATATAAATTCAAAAAAATATATAATTTTTTATTACGTAATGAGTAGACGTTATGAATTCTTAACAATAAGTGAATATGTTTTCTCACATTTTCTTATTAAAAGTTTTTATTCCTGTAAAGTTTATTGCTGAATGCTAATAAAAAACCAAAACATTTAAGTATTAAATTTTTTCTTTATGTGCACCTTATTACTAAACCAATAATTTTTTTATTTTAATACACATTTAAATTTCATGGGTTGTATAAAGGAATAAGTATAATAACAAAATGGTAATATTATTTTATGGCAAGCGTACAATTTCATCATATCACGGCTTTTACCTTAGTTTTATCTTTAAATTCATCATTTTGTGTTTGCGTACGACTGTTAAAAAGAAGGAATATTATATGCTCGTATTTTTTTATTGCTATACATAAAATGTTCGTATTTGTAGCTAAGGCCATTCAAAACTTATTTAGAAGATGCTAATAGTGGCTCAATGGATATAGAAAAATTATGCATTATTTAAATTTGCTAATACTACAGTTTAAAATAAACTTTTTAAACAAATTTACCAACAGTAAGGGACTTTTTATTTAACAAATAGAAACAAATGTATGGTAGATTTTTAAAACACTCTTATTTTTTATAAAAAAATAAACAAATTTAAAAATATTGCAAGGGGGTGCTACAAAATAATTACTTTCATATTATTAAAAAAAATAAAAAAAATTATTAATTTCGTCCTCTTAATTTGCTATTATTATTTTTAAACAAGATCTGTTAATCTTATGTAGTAGGTTCAAATTTTAAAAGAAATAGATGTAAAATATTAACTTGTTTATTTACATATAGATTTATGCTATGTGAATGTCGGGTTTGGCAGAAGAAGCATGAAAATAGGATTAATGCTGCGGAGATGAGTAGTCTGAGAAGTTTAGCTGGAGTAACTCGGTTGAATAAAGTAAAGAATAGTGAGATAAGAGAACGCTGTGGTGTAAAAGAAGATGTGGTTACAAAGATAGATAAAGAAATGCTTAGATTGTTTGGTCACGTAGAAAGAATGGATAAAGTAAGATTAACAAAACCAATTATTGAGGTGAGTGTGAATAGACAAGTCGGTAGAGGTCGACTTCGGTGAACATATCTCGATCAGATCAACATTGTTTTGAAAAAAGACCAAATCAAGAGTACCAACAACCGACAAGCATGTATGAGAGTGCTGATGAAAGTAAAGGAATTAAATTATGTGTGCAAGAAGCGTAGCAAGTGGAAGGAAGGGTCTCTGCCTACCCCTACAGAAAAGAGGCCTGACAATATTTATGTATGTATGAATGTTTCTGCTAAAACGATACAAGTGAAGTAAATATTATTATTAGATAGGTATTGTTGAAATATTGAGTTCGTCTATACAAAAATCATTCTTTTTAAGATATAATATTCGAAGTGTTTTATTTTGAAAGTAAAAGTTTTCTTTTTTAAGTAACATTTGGTGAACACAATTTTACCCTTGAAAAAGATTTTATTTTATTATTTCCGAGAGGTATAGTTTAAAATATTCGAACTACGAGTCATAAAAACCAGGACAATTCGAGCATTGTATTGACTGATAAACACTTAATGTTACAGGATGAAATAGGTCAACTGTAGTATTAAGATCGCAAGCAGTAGTTAGTTCTCTCCGATACTTGATAGTGTTAAGACACACTTCGGAAGACTCTATTTCGATAAATAAAATCTTCCAATGAATAAAATCTTCATTCATTCTAAAATAATACACCGTCACTTTTATTCATAATCCCAACAGGTATGTCTTAAAATTTTTTTTGCCAAAATGTACGTATTCTTTTAAATTACACTTCTATTGATTTTTAATTGTGGTGAACCGTAAGAATCGGAATTTCCACTGGAAGATTTTCGTTATTTACTCGAGAGCCGGATATCGCTACGAAATAAATCTGATTTTATTACTGATAAAATTGTTAAGTGCCGCACTAAATCTGAGTTGGATGAAATAAATAGGTGAACTGTAATGTATTGCCATTTGAAATCGACTTTAAATCTAACTCGGTTATTAACGTATTTTCTTCGATAGCGTTAAATTTTAAAACAAGAAAATGTTTCATTAATATTTTAACGGCCTGAAATATATAATAAAGGGTAATTTGTTAAAAAAATCGTTTTAAAATACATAATAAGTAAAAATACTATTATTGTTAAAATAAAATTGTATTTTTTAACAAAAATCGTGTAGCGGTTAAATGTAGAATTTTGTTAGATTAGGTATCATGTGAGTGGGGCGTGAGTCGCCCCTCTACTACGACCTTTATTAGGACTATTGTGGCTCACCTCTAAAGAATACAGTTTACCGCACAATCTAGCCCTTCTCAAAAAGTTCATGGTTGTATGGGGTAAGATTTTCTTGAAATCGGTAGGTTCTAGGTTGGTATAACCAAATATGTTGACCTTTATTTTTCCCAGGCCGGGGAATGAACATAGTAAATGTTTTTCTTCTTTTGGTGCCATATCAGGTCCTCCTGATGTTGGCAATCACAATGGCGAGCTGTGCTCTGTCTTCTGCGATTCTAAAGAGTTGTTCTGCGCTTAGAATTTCAGTCCACTTTCTAAGATTCCTTAACCACAAGGCTTGTCTTCTACCAACTCCTCTACGACCTTCTATCTTGCCCTTCATTATACGTTGAAGGATACGGTAACGATCACCTCTAAGTATGTGACCAAAATAGGACAGATTTCGACATTTAACTGTTATTAGTAGTTCGCGGACGGCGTTTGCTTTTTTTAAAACCACTTTATTTGTCTGTTTGGCTAAATGTTTAAATGTTTCAAGACAATTAATGGTTTCTTTTTTTAAGGTCCAAATCTCTGCCCCATACAACAGTAGAGACCATATGTAGCACTTGATCATTCTCTGGCGGAGCTTTATATTTAGATTATTATTGCAGAAGAACGATCTCATTTTTTGAAAGGTTGCGTAAGCTGACTCGATCCTGCACTTGACTTTTTAATCCGGGTCGAGATGCTCTGTAATGTTACAACCAAGATATTTAAAATATGAAACCCTTTCAATGTATTGACCATTCATTTGCAGCGCAGCATAATTATACGGCTGACGGCTGAAAACCATAAACTTAGTTTTAGGGACATTTATGTTTAGACCCATATCTTGTCCCATCACGTTGACCATGTCTAAAAGACGTTGAAGGTCCTGGAGATCACTGCATAAGATTGCGGTGTCATCGGCATAGCAAATGGTATTGATCAGTTCGCCGTTAATCTTAACTCCGCAATCCTGGTCATGCAACGCCTGTTTAAATATTTTATCAAAATATAGGTTAAACAACAGTGGAGACAGTATACATTCCTGTCTCACTTTACGCCGAATCTTGCCACGTCTTTTAGTTCTCTAAAGAGTACTCCGCTAGTGATCTCTCTACTGGCAAATTATGCCCGAGCTCAGCCGTAGAGGGTAGAAGAAAAAAATATAAAAGTGAGCCGCGCCACCGACTTAGACGGTACAAGCCGGAAACCCCTAGGTCTAGTAGGCACTAGCAGAGCCACACGATAAACAACAAACAATTATGGTGAACTAGATAAATAAAACCATATTTACAATTCCTGCAATATATTAATTAAGTAAAAATGATGTTCTGATTTTTTTACAACAAATTCTGTATTTTCGTAAAGTGGATTAAACGAATTTAATACACTTTTTTTAAAATAATATTTAAATTAATTATAACAATCTTTCAGACAATAATAAAAACCTAATGAGGTACAAAAGAGAATTAAAAAAACAACAAAAAAAAGAAATGTTAACAATATTTAAAATTTCAAAAATAATTGGTTTTATATAGAATTCCTGATAGCAAAAGATTAACACAAAAAAAAAGAAATACAAATAAATGGACTTGCAACAAGAATAATAATCTTAAACCCTCACAATAACCACTTAAATTATATTCAGTAATATATAAATTCAGATTCAACTTGGAGCAGGTACAAATTTAATGAAAAATAATTCGTTACTTTTAAACTATTGAAAACACTTAGATCAAGCACATAATAACTGATAAGTTGATAAAATTAAACTTAATACTATGTAACTAATTGAAAACTTCATTAAGACGCCACTGTTACATCGATGATCCAAGAACAGAAACACCAAGTAGTATTTTTAAAGATTTACACTGTTAAAATACTCGAGCTTATTTCAAAAATAATTCTTTTTACGATGGCCGTCCTTCAAAATAGCAAGATTGTAGGATATTTACAAATAAGTATGAATAAATGTTTTTACTTGGACACAAAGAACTCTTGAGAATATTACTTTAAACAAAGTTCAGACTCGGCATATTATCCAATGTAATAAATAGTTTTCAACAGTGTACCATATTAATAAATTAAAACAAAACTTAATCGCGGTGTCGAAAATAAGTCAAGTCGTTTAAATATACTAAAATAAATCACTTGTAACCTTTGGATACACGAATTCACGAATCCTGTGGCCTACTCCTGGCCCGGTTTGAATTATGGAACTGCACCTGGTACTTAACAATGGCTTCCCTCCATCAAATCCCGCACGCGGTCATTTTAACTCGACCCCAATAACCAAAATATCCACCACAAAGTTTTTCTTCAAAATCCAATTAAGATGGCCCAAATACAGCCAGATATGAAAGAAAAAACCGTAGAAGTTCTGCTCACGTGTTAATATCAAATCGTTCCAAAAACTCTTACCCGACTTCCACCACTGACACCAAACGAATCATGTCCACTCCTCCGTCCCAGGCCGGATATCAGAAAAATAACACGGAACCCACGTCAGCCAACCTTTGCAAATCTATGTCCCTCACTCATAATCTCGCTCGTCCATGTTGATAGCCAGCCGATCCACATAGAGAAGCAAACCAAACAATAATATAGCTGACAACACACGACGATCGAGGCCAAAAATCAAGGCGAAATCTAATACAAATACTCCCACTCCAATTAACAAACACGTCACAGCCATTAATAATTAAATCCTATCCCTACTAAGTATGCAACACTATATACAACAAACAAAATACGGTATGCAAAACTATTTACGAACACCAGACTATCAGAGACACAATTAATAATGAAACATTAGATGGGAAAAAATAGGCACGTGACAATCTGGCATTCGTCGCTTAGTTTTCCATTGACCCGAACTTCTGCTTTATGTCGCCAATACAGGTTTTTAATAATGCGTTCTAATGTTCTAGTTACTTTTAATAAAAATTAGCCTCGCACTAACTTAACGTGAAATAAAGAGTATGAGCAAAAATCACACAGCGCCAGTTCCATTGAGTCTCGGCATGTATAAGAACTACAATGTTAACGTTAGTTCACAATTCATACCTCTGCCCCGAACGTAAAAAAATTGAAATGCGAGGTAAAGATATTGGATCACTGCCACAATAAAAAAATTTCTTTCTGAGTACAGTTTTTGTACCAGTGCCCCTCAAAGAGTTAAAATGAGAAGCATAAAAAATAATGAAAAGTGAAACAACAAAAGTGAAATTTCTACTTTACCTCGTATAATTAATGTGATGATACTTAAGTTAATGCAAATAAATCCTCTAAAAAGAATAATAAAAGTAAAATGGTAATTATTTTAATGGCAAGCCCTTAAAATTTCCAAAACCTCATGTATAATTTAAAAGCTTTCCCGATGAAAAAAAAATTCGACATTACGTGATAAATAATTTCGGCACGAAATTATCTTATACCGTTGTGATAATTTGCTGAAAAACTTTTTAAACTCATTTCAATTATGGTGACGTTCTGAGACTCCGAACATTTATTTCTCTTTTTTCCGATGGGATACAAAAAAACTAAGCAACAAGACACATTGTCACCACCGATACAACAAGATCTAAATGGTTGTGGATGGGGCCATCATTTCCATTTAAATGGAGTCTCATCGTAGCGGATATTGCTCTTTCTTTCCCTTATTTTTCCATTGCAACCATTGGCACATTTATGTCGGGGATAACAGGGTTACATTACCTGGATGAATATGGGAGAATTAGGTTTTAAGATTAATTAACCTTCTCCTCTGGGATTAACATTTAAAAATTTAATATAACAATGTAGCAAAAAAAACAAATAATAAAATCACTTCTCAGATAAAATTAAATCAATTCCAACCTTTTATTTAATAATTATAAACAAAAATTATGAACATCAATCAACTGGTCACAGTAACACCTTTGTTGTTTGTTTGTTTTCACTATTTACACTAATACGGTTGGTCTATATTAAAATAATATGATTTTTTAAATCCTATTAACTTTTTTTAATTCTTTAAACCTTTTAAAATAGGTACTATCTTTTATGAGTTTTTGGCAAGATAAATGATTATTAAGTTTTTTTAAAATTCTTTTAATCAAAACCTCGCAAAACGCAGGGGATTTCACGTTTTCATGTAAACTTCGGATTAAAAAGTATGTACACACACTTTTCCATTAAAATGCAATGTTGTGTAAAAAATTCGAGCTAATACATTGACAAGTTTTTGAGTTTTAATTACTAATAGCTCATTAAATTTATTTACTGTAACTGTTCAAAGCGTGCTCTGTTTTTTTTTTACTTAAAATAGTCGCAAAAAAGGTAGACCTATCGTGTGGGCCGAGGACGGCCCGCACTGCGACTATTAGAAGGGAAAGGGATTATAGAAAGGAAATTATTGTGGACCCGCTTTTTAAAAAGTTGCAGGTCATAGTTCTCTGGAAAAACTGATTTTGGAAGCTTGTCCCATTCCGTAGCAGTCCTGTAAAATAAGGATTCTTGATGAAGATTGGTCCTTGTAGTGTCAATCTTGAAAGTAAATGGGTGAGACTGATCAGCGTGCCGAGTTCTTCGGCCGAATGTGGCCAATGGTGGTACAAGAGTTTTTGTTTCTCTGGAGCATCTGCCATAGAAATATCTGTAGAGTAATAACTGGTCTGCAACTCTTCTTCTATGTTCTAGAGGGTTAAGGGTATCTGTGAGAGTTAAGGTGTTTATCAACCGAATGGCCCTTTTCTGAATGTAATCTAGTAGACGAAGAGAATGCCTTGGTGCTTAACCCCAAATGTGCGAGCAATACTCCAGTAGAGGTCGGATTTGAGCCTTGTACGTCGTCAACAGTTGATCAGGAGTAAAAAACAGAAAACCCAGCCTCTGGCTAGCTGACTTTGCGATGTTAGCAATATGGACATGCAAAGACATATTATTGGACACCGTGACTCCCAAAATAGAGATGTAGGGACTTGGTTCAAGGGTATTTCCGGACATTGTGATAAGATGATTTGAGGAATTCACTTTCTTGGAAATGTGGCACTTTGTATTTTTTGGGCGGTAAACTGAACAAGATTGTTGGTTCCCCACTTGGCGGTTGCTTCAAGTTCTTTATTGATGGAATTAACTTGTTCCTGCCTGAGTCCATTTGTATCATTCACCTTAAGTGATCGATAGGATGTGAAAGTTGAGACAAGTGTGCTATCGTCTGCGTAACTGTAAATGGGGTTCGTGGTGGTTTTCAAGAGGTCGTTGATGTGTAAAATAAATAAGGTGTGGGACAGGATGAAACCCTGGAGGACCTCGGCATTGGTTTTAAACGCATCGGAAGAAATACCGTCAACTGCCACATGTAAGGAGCGATCTTGCATGAAGCTTAGGAGCCATTGGCGCAGTTTGGTTGGGAGACCGTGGGCAGATAATTTACTTAACAATGCCTGGTGCCAAACGCGGTCAAAGGCTTTAGATATTTTCAAGGCTATAGCACGGGCTCTGTTATTTTGTAGGCAGTAATATAACCTATTTTATTTTTAAATTATTTGCAAAGTTTTGCTAGTAATTTGTCTACATACTTTAGTTTTTCTAAGCTTTAGTTCTTTATTGTCTTTGGGAGGAGTTTTGTAAACTAATGTTTTTAATAGCCCCACAAAAAAAAGTCAAGTGGTGTTGTATCCGAAAATCTTGCCAGCCATTCTATAATACCGCTTCTGCCAATCCAATGTCTTGGAATTCGTTCATCTAACCATTGTCTTACAGCTACTGCGTAATGTGGTATAGCTTCATCCTGTTAAAGGTATATATTCTGTTCATTTATCACCATATTTTCCTGTTTATTTACTTGTCTTTCTAGTGACTGAGTAAAAAGTGAATCAAATTCATTTTCTATTTATTGTAGGAACATTTCTCCCGTTAGGTTTCGGTCAATTAAAAGTGGTACAATTATCTTATTTCCTAAAATACCAGCTTTATCGAACCTAAACTGGTTTAAATACCATATTGTTAAATGGGTCAATATAGTACTTTTTTTGTAAAAGTTTGCACAAAACGTTCCACATTGTATTTACCGTTGTTTTTTTACATTCGGTCCCGTCTTACTTTCTCATATTAACCGCCCAATCTTTTAGTATTAACGCCAATTCTTCTATGCTTTTATGTTCATTTAACCGTTTTTGTGAATATTTCGAATGTGTTTTCTAATTGTTCTGTTGCACAAAGAATAACCACAAGTAGCACCCATGGTAAGGATCCCTACTTCGTGCAGTTTCTTAACATACATACATAATGGCCGATTTAAAAGTGTCCTCCTTAAATATTCTCCATGAAAAGACTCGAAAAGGTCAATTTTGTTTTAAAATGTTTTTATCCTAAATTTTTGAATAAAGGATCATCTGATTAAGCAGAACGGCAACCTTTTTAAGAAACTTGACCAGCATAGAGGGTTAAGTGAGACTTCTTTTTAAAGGTACTTCAATGCCAATGTACAAATAAGGCAAAAATTTTCTTTTCACTTTTAAAATTGATGTACAAAATTTGTTTAAAATAATGATAAAATAAATCAAATAAAGACTTAAAACAATAAATGGAGAATTTAACTGCGAAATATGACTTTTCATTAATTATTAATAAGGTTTTTGTTTTTAATTAATCAGAAGTAAAATTACTTAAATTTTTATTATTCACTACCATTCTTCGTTGCCAAAGTAAATATCTAAATTCATAAAAACTGGATCCATTGCTAAAAAGACATGCAAGGCGACACAGTGTATAACTTTACTTTAATCTTTTTTTTTATTAGTTTGCCCGTCGAGTCTCTTTATCCAGGAGAGGATTCAATTAAAGATATTATAAATCTTATACAAAATTTACTTTATACAATTTTTAAATATCCCAAATACAAATACAAATTTCGTTTCTTCTCTGCCAAAAACTTCTACACTGATGACATTTAAGAGGTCCCCTTTTGAATAGCTGCTTTAAGGGCTGCTTATTTTGTTTTATTATCACTTTCACAATTATTCGATTCAATTCATAAAACTTTTTAACTGAATCATCTCATTTATAAGACCACAGTTTATAACCTCAAAAATATTTAGAGTGACGATTGCCTTTAAAACTCTTCTTTTTATTTTCATTTTTAACCAATAATTTTACTAATGTTAAAATAGACCCATTTCCTAATTATCATTTTAAATTAAATTCCTTACCCATTAATCAAAGAAAAACAATTATTTTTAATGAAATTTTTATATCATAACAGTATATATATTTATGTCAGGTATATGTAGATAATACTAATTACTGATATTAATTAGCATGCAAGAAGAGGTTATTTAAACGATCTTAGACCAAAAAAAGGCCACTTCAAAATCGTTTTTATTAGCCTTCACCAGGTCCTCATCTATGCAGGTTGTTGGACATTTAAAACATCGATACATATGTCGCGTGGTTTGTTCTTTTTGGCACTCGCATATAGTTTGTCCATCCTTTTGAAAACCCCACTAATATAGATTGACTGTAAATCTTCCTACTTCGCTTCTCAGCCTATTGAGCGATTTCCATATTACCTACTCTTCATTATGGCCAGAGGGTAGGTTTTCGGATGGTTTCATCCAGTTGAGCAGGTGAGTCGTCTTGGCTTTCCAATTTCTGACTCTGGCCTTTTTTGCTGCTTGTTGCAGTGGCATAAAGATTGGCAATTTGAAGTCTTATTAAGCATTGCTTATAGAGGCCGCTAGTTACTTTTGGTTGTGTTTAGTAAATCAAGGCAATTTTTTTTTGGCCCAACTTTAACTAATTATTAAAAAATATTAAATAGCAATATATTCTCCAAAAAAATGTTACCCTTGTTTGATTTATGTTTGCCTCCAACAAGTTTAATGATTTTTTTACATTACAATCTTTTGGTTGGGCCAATGGTATAGGCACCTATGTCACCTAGATCTTTTGATCCTCTGTGACTACCGCTGTGCCTTCAGGGCATCAAAATTCCAGTCCGCTGGTTTTGACAAACCGCAGAATTTCTGTTGGCCCTGTCTCATTTAGATCACTTGGATCCATTATCGTAATGCCCCAGGTTTTATACATATACACCGCTAGCATCGGGCAGTAACACAAAATGTCTATACTGCTCTCTTTTTTTTTGCCGCATAATCGGCAGTTTTTCTCAGCTGCCAGCTTTAGTTTGAAGAGGTGCGCCCTTAGTGCGACGTGGCTAGTGAGCAGGCCAAGCGTGCTGCTAAGCCTACTCCGCTTTTTCGTCCAGATTGCGTCTGCCCTTTTCTGGAGAGGTCTTTTCATCAGCTGTTTTGATGTTTTGCAACTAGTATTTGCATTCCACTGAGCGATATGTTCTTGCTCAAGGATTAGTTTAAATTCATGTTTTGCTTCGGCAATCCAACCAACTGGCACCAGGGTCCCATTTCTTGCCAGTTCATCGGCTACCTCGTTGCCATTTATCGTTAAATGTGTACCAATAACAAATTAAAAAACAAAAATATTAAATTTTAAAGCAAATGTTTAAAATGCCCACCATTTACTTTAATACACTTTATGATTCGCTTTCGCAAAGATCATCAATATCAAATAACCCTTGTCTCTTAATTTTAATCGCATTCTCACCTTTTTCGTTGCAATTCTGAAAAAACATATTTTTTTTTAGCCATTGCCTTTATTTGCTACCAAATTAAAAAATCCAAAGCAATAAAGTCGGGACCTTAAGGTGGCCAAGCAAACTCACTTCCACCACCAATCCATTGATGCGGAAACTTTTCATTTAAGTATTGACGAACTTTTAGGGAATAATGTGGTGGTTTCCCGTCGTGCAAAAACCACATGATTTGTTTTAAGGCGAGAGAAATATCCTCTAGTAATTCGTGTAAATATTTATAAAGGAAATCTAAATAAAGAGGTACATTTAAATTGGTTGGCGCGTCATTTTCTCCCACCAAACTGTAAATATTTTTATGACGCCACCAACGATATTTCAGTAGTGAACCATTGCGCTTAGATTGCGACGGTCGTGTATTTTTAAACCCAAGGTTGTGACTATTTTTAATATTATTTTCCTGGAGCGTCTCTAACTGGCGCACTAAGTACGCTACGCGCCTTCTCATGTGAGTAGTACCTAACGAATGAAGAATTGCGAAGAATCTTAGAAGAATTATCAAATGATAAACTACCTATCAAAGATGGAGACATATCTAAAGAAATAAAAATTGTGGCTTATAGTGATCACGATTCAAATTCCGCACAAGATTGGGCGGAGAATGAGAATTTGAAGTCGAACGATGAAATAGTTTTAGATATAAATTTTTCTTGGCCAAAGATAAAGTAACAAAATGGTACAAGACGAATGTGTCAACCATCTCCAAGGTAAAGAACAAGAATTTGTTGACAATTCTTCCTGAACCGAAACAAGTCGCCAAAGGAGTGTCATCCAAAATTTTGTCGTTGGAATTGATTATTGACTCATCCATATTGAGGAGGTTGTGAATTGTACTAATCATTACATAAATAACAAAAGAGGAACAGTAGAATACCAAAGAGCTCGTGATGCAAGAAATACCACAAAAAATGAGATTTCTTGGGTTATTTTATTTCATAGGCGCTAAAAGAAACAATTATTGCAATGTTAAAGAGATGTGGAATGCTGTAAATGGATTTGAAATAGCGAGGCAAGTCATGAACTATAAATTTTTTTTATTTTTGTAACGTCATTTGATTTGATGATCGTGACATCAGAAAACATCGGAGGCAAACTGACAAATTGGCTGCAAATAGAGTAATTATTAATAAATAAAACGTGCCTGGTTTTTCCACACCGGAAACAGGTTCGTTTTCGCTGATTACCCATACCATTTATCATGGATCTGATTTTTTCCAAATATTTTCCGAAGGGCCCATTGGCTGCGTCGCTTTGATAGTTTGGTTCTTCGATTGATACTGCTCGGATTTTCGGTCTCGAGGTAATAAAGGCTGCCTCCACTTCCAATGATCGCACTAAAGCGTCACTAGTTTTATTAAAATTCGTCAGTCGAAGAGACCTCTGGACCTCTGGATTCCTAAATCCATCAATAAATAGCTGGACGGCCAGTTTTTTCCTGAATTCTTCCGGTACCCGTGGGTACGCTAACTGGATCAACCTTCTCACATCTGCTTCGAACTCTTGCAGACTTTCGCCAGATTTCTGCACCCTTGTTTTCTGCAGCTTTATTCAGTATATACCGAATAAACCTGCCAAATATGGCATAAAAAATGTTTGTTATGCGACTCAAAAACGCATTACATAACTAACATTGAAATATATTGCCAGCCAGATTGGCCATAATAGGTACAAAATACACCGACAGAAAATGTCAAAAGACTTGTTGATCCTATCAAAGGTACCAAAAGGAATTTGACAATAGACAACTGGTATGCAAGCATTCTTCTTGTCCGAATGTTAGTAAAAGATTATAAAATAAAACTTTTAGGAACTTTAAAAAAAAAAAAAGGAAATAACCAGTTGAGGTCTTCCCTCAGACGAATAGAGAAGTGAAATTATTTATCTTTGGGTTTTAAAAGAATTTCATAATCGTATCTCACGTTCCAAAGAAAAATAAGTCGGTTATACTATTATCAGCAATGCATGATTCAGGAAAAATTTGTCAAGAGACGAAGAAGCCAGACATAATTCTAGACTACAATGCTACTATAGGAGCAGTTGATTCAGTTGATTAAATGTGCGGTTCTTACTTAGTCAAAAGAATTACAAGAAGATGGCATTTATTTATATTTTTTTCCATGATGGACATGGCTGGTATTAATGCATTCATTTTATACAATTCGATGTGAACAATTACAAAATAAAACAGAGAATTTTCCTGAAAAACCTTCCAATTAGTCTCATGAAACCTTTTCTTGTGGAAAGGGCAAACATTACTTCACTTCCGCTGGATATCAAAGCCTCTCTAGCAAAATACAGATCAAATAAAGAAGTAGCAAATAAATCAGAACTAACTTTAATAGGAGAGGACGTTGTGTGACCTGTAATAGATCTAAAAACACAACTATAAGATGCGATATGTGTAAGGACTTTGGGTCCAAAATGTTCCAGACAAACCGAATTACCGAACGAGGATGGTGACTAGTTTTTTTTTTAATATAAATTCCAAAATAACTTGACTTGATTTGTTATTATTTGTTTATATGTTTTGCGCAAAATAATATTTATTAAATAATAAAATAACAAAAAACCTACAAAAGTAGTTTTACTGAGGTCTAACCACAATTTATTTTACTGGTGCACTCAGTATGCACGCGCCCGCTCATGTTCTAAGTTACGTTTTGTTAAACAAAATTTATCATAAATTCAACAAATAATCGATTTTGGCGAATGCGCCACTATTGTCTAGAAGCTTCTCGATTCGCGTGTTTTTTGGAAATTTGACAAACGTTCAATGACAATATCGCGTATCAGCCCGCGTAGAGTAAGTTGATAAGTTAGCAAATTGATATTGAGTGGTAGTTGAGAAGTAGTAAGTAAGATATAGTGAAATAAAAATAAGGAGATTTAATTAGTAAAAAATAGGTAGCTAGTTTAAATTAATTATTGAAGTAAATTGTAATTTGTGGGTAATCCATAAAAGTATGTTCTACTTATTAAACAAACATTAGACGTACAAAAACTATATAAAATCACATACCTCAGGTTTATTATTGACTTAAATGGCAATAAACAAACTGTTATCCTAAAACCCCATTTTCGTTTAAAAAAATGTAATTATTTATTACAATGTAAATAAAATGTAAAAATAGGCATATGTAAGGAATACACCTATTTGGGTACAAAAATCACATGTAAAGGTCGTACTGAGGAGGAAATAGAACAACGGATATTAAAAGGAAAGAAAGTTATAGGATGCCTAAACTCGCTGTTGTGGGCAAAAAATATATCTAGGGAAAAAAACATATGATATATAATACTATCTTTCAAAGTACTGTTCAATATGGCTGTGAAACGTGGCAACTTAATAAAACATTAGAACGCCAATTGCTAGCCCTGGAGATGGATTTCTGGCGAAGATCTGCTGGCATATCACGTCTCGATAGGGTTACAAATGACCGAATTCGACAAATTGTAAAGACCGACACAACTATAATAGATGAAATCCAAAGAAGACAACTTATATGGTACGGCCATGTTGAACGTATGACAGATGAAAGGCTACCCAAACTAGTGCTTAAATGGACCCCAACAGAACGAAGGAAAAGAGGTAGACCAAAACCAACATGGATAGGGGGCATTCAGAAAGCGATGTCCGAAAGAAATCTAGCCCCAGGAGATTGGACTGACCGAAGAGGCTGGCAACTGGGAACCGGAAGGCGAAAGACGCTATAAACCGGATTAATAATAATAATAATAATAAATAAAAAAAAATAAAAAAATTATGCTTTGTTAATATAAATAATGTAGTTAATATAATTAGTAAAATATTTTTGTGCTTAGAAAATCATTTTTAAAATCAAGGACTTTTAAATCAGTAAAATAATAATAAACATGTCCATATTGTTGCATAGTGTACAGTCGACTCTTCCCAAGATGACTGAAAGGTTTGAAATTATTGGTAATGAAATGCTGATAGCTTCAAAAAAAAATATAACCATGGATGACAGATGAGATAATAAAGTTAATAAATGGGGTTTAAAGGCGCTTAAACAGAATACCAAAATTTGCAAAGAATAATTTAACACAAGATAAGATGTGCAAAGCAAGAATGGTTAGAAAGACAATGTGCAGAGATCGAAGAACTTGAAAAGGAATACGATACATTCAACATGCACAAGAAAATAAAAGATAAATGTAAGCGGAAAAATTATAGATAGCAAAGGTCACATCATTGCAGACCGATTGAGGACAAAAAAATACATAAACCAGTTGTTAGAAAACCAAAATAGGATCGTAAGATCCTTCCACTCATCAAACACCAAATTTCTTACCAATTAAAGTCGATGAAGTAACTCGAATAATAATAGGGCTGAAGAATGAGAAAGCTCCAGGACCAGATAATATTTGAAACGAATTTTTAAAACTATTGAATAAGGAAGATATCAGATGCTTACAGATATATTTAATGAAATACACTTTACTGAAATCATACCCGACGTGCGGCTCAAAAGTACATTTATAACACTACCCAAGAAAACAAGTGCAAAGAACTGTGAAGACTTTTGTACAATTATTCTCATGAGTCACTCTCTTTAATTTTTTTTAAATTTAATCCATCAAAGAATATATAGGATCTGCAAAGAACAGATCAGCTCTACCCAGTTTAAGTTTAGAAATGCACTAGGTACTAGGGAGGCACTCTTTAGCATTTAAGTCTTATTTCAAAGAGCTCGAGATGTTAATCATGATATTTTTGCATGCTTCATTGGTTATCAAAAAGCATTCGATAACGTTTATCATAATAAGATGATGAAAATTCTTGAATTAACTGGACTGGAGAAACAAGATCTGAGAATTATAGCAAATCTTTATTGGAATCAGACATCTTTGGTCAGAAGAAAAAATAAGAAATCCGATGAAGTTCTGATATAGATAAGAGTTCGACAGGGGTGTGTACTTTCGCCATTACTGTTCGACATATATTCAGAATAGATATTTCAAGAAACTCTGGAACATACCTTCGACGGGGTGATTATTAATGGCAAGTGCATTAATAACATACAATATGCGGATGACACAGTAATCTTAAACAATCTAGAGGTACTTCAAAGATTAATGAACAGAGGGGTGAAAGTAGGTGAAAAATATGGACTGCGTATGAATGCGAAAAAGACCAAATTCATGATTATCGCTAAGAATAGACGCATGAAAGGCCAGCTACTTATCTGAAACATCTTGCAAGAAATTAAAAGCCTTTGAACTCTGGCTCTTATATCAGATAAAGAAACGTAAACTTGAATACCTCGGCCATATCATGAGAAATCCTGAAAAATACCGGCTTTAACAGCTTATACTTCAAGACAAAATACAAGGTAGAAAGAGTGTAGGAAGAAAAAGAATCTCATGGCTGAAAAATCTCCGAGTGTGGTTTAATTCACCAACTGTGGGCTTATTTCGTATATCAAGTTCGTATAGCCATTATGTTCGCCAACATCCGGAACAGATAGGCATCAACAGAAGAATATACTGTTATAAATTTTTAATTCAAGTCTAAATAAAGAAAATTTCATTGCAATTAACAGACAGATGTTTGGATTTTGAAAAAAAAATCAGAAAATTTTATTACTTATTTTTCATTGCTGTTTAAATGTCCCTCAAATATGTTAGCGCAAAGTATTTCTGCGACCTTTTTATGATTATACTCCGCCAATGTTTGCGTTCTATGTTTCGATGTCAGGACAATTCCCGGTGACAAATGGTTTTCGGAGCTCAATATGCAGATTTTCTCGCCTCCTTTTCTTCTCTTAGGAAATAAGACTTTCGGCGTTAACTTTTAAGGAGGTTTTCTCCGTTTACGAAATCTGGTTAAAGTAACAAGGAACGAAAAAAATTTACTGCTCTTTATCCAGGGTGGTAATTTATGATGGCAATTTTTCCTGAACACATTTAATTTATCAAAAATTCTGCAAAAAAATGCTCTAATCTAATCCATTACATACAAAAAAAAAACCAACATATTATAATAAAAATTAATAATAGGTTAAATATATACATATTAATAGTGTCATTCTTAAGTCAAATTGGTGTCAAATTATGGGCTAGTAGGACTTTTAGAACTATAATAAAGCCCATCCAGTAAAAAACACCATAACATTTTTATCATTAAGTAAGCTGATATTTATGAGCGAGATTTTTCACTAAATTAATAATTAACGTCCTCATTGTCTAAGTTTTTTTGTGATGATCTAGTTGTTAAAACTGCTGCACGATTATCAGTAGTAATAACCCAAGGACATTGATAATTGTCGAAACAATTTTATAACAGATTTCGAAAGCTTGTTGCTTGGAAACAGACCGACGCCGTAGGCGGAGGTCTGTTGCCTATAAGCAACAAGCTTGAGATATAGATGTTATAAAAATTTTGAGCATTCATCAATGTTCGAGGGTTATTCGGATAGAAATTTTTTTGCTGATTATGGAAATAAATACAGAGCAGAAACAATTTATTTGAATGTACAATTATCAAAAGTACAATTAGAAAAATATTTTTCTTGTAGAAGCTTACTTGTTATGTTCGACGCCAATTCTTCCATCGTCCGATTTCCATCTAATTCATATTTTCTTACATCACAAAAGTCCATGAACGCTTTCCACACAAAATTTTTATTGTGAACAGTATTCTTCGGTATATTCGATGCTATAATTTCATTCATATTATTTTGAGTATCACAACCAAATCGTGACATATTGAAATATTTGAATTGTCAAAATCGAATTGAAAGGAAATGTAGGTATGTATTCATAGCAACATGACATGATTTAGTAAAAAGAACCCATGGGCTCTTTTCAGTATAATTTTGTTTTGATTGGTTGTGTTTGATCAGATAACCACAAATTAACTGATTTTATTGGATATCAACTTGAGCACAAAAATTTCAGTATAATTTTGTTTTGATTGGTTGTGTTCGATCAGATGACCACAAATTGACTGATTTTATTGGATATCAACTTGAGCAAAATATTTTCTTTGCAAGTAAAGCTGAAGAACTGCAAAGATTAGTGAATCGTTCAAATAATCTCTGTGAGAATTATTGGCTCACAATAAACATTAAAAAAACTAAGTACGTGGTATCCACAAAACAACAGAATATAGATACTGACACAAAACTTAAGGGTACACAATTGGAGAAAGTAAAGGACACAACAACGAACAAACAAAAGAGACAAGAACCAAAATTAATACGGCTGGAAATGTTTTTAATAAAATGAGAAAGATTCTCTGCAGCCGAGATCTTTCAAAACAGCTAAAAATGAGAGCGCTAAGATGCTATGTATTCTCAACATTACTATATGGAATGGAAAGTTGGACATTCAAGCAAGAACATATAAATAAATTGCAATCTTTTGAAATGTGGAGTTATAAAAAAATGTTGAGAATGTCATGGACTGAAAAAAGAACAAACATCGAGGAAATAAGAAAAATGGGAAGAAATTTTAAACTAATGATAACTATAAAAATAAAAAAACTTCAATACTTTGGACTTATAATGAAAGGGGAAAAATATAAGTTACTACGAGTAATAATGCAGGGAAAATAAAAAGAAAACGAAGTAATGGAAAAAGAAGAGTATCGTGGATAATAAATCTGAAAGAATGGTATCGATGCAGCTCAATAAAATTGTTTAGAGCAGCAGTAGATAGAGTAAAGATAGCCAGGATGATATCTAACCTTCAAAAAAAAATAACACTTGAAGAAGAAAAAGAAGTTGTTAAAACACTATGAAAGGAACGTACAATTTAACATCTATTTACCTTATACCAATAAAACCTTAATTCATTTATTAAAAAAGCTTGAATGTGTAAATAATATGGTCTTAATACATGTTAACGTTTACTTTATTTTAAATAATAATAAATAATTTGAATGTTTTATTTGTTCCTGTACGTACAGTCGCTTGGAGGGCGACTAGCCTCTAAAATAGTGATACACAGTGAAATATAGACTTCGAAAGTATGTGAAAAGTATAAGACGTCCTTTAAAAATAAAATGATGATTAAAGGCAATTTTTAAATTTTGAGTAGTAGTATTTTATTTAAAAAAAAAACTTACGTTATACCATACAAATCTTTAATTACTAATACGCGTATTTCACCTCGTATTTAAAAAGTGATTAGGGTATAAATAATGGAACGTGTTAGCTATTTTCCATTTTTTTTACTTTATAGTATTTCAAGTAAAGTGGATAGTAAAAGAAAGTTTCAACAACAAGAAAAGTCAGGTCCACAACCTAAAACTCATCTTCCGGTAAGTTTTTTGCAAATGTACCTGGGTTTTTAATGTAATGTTCTTTGGATTGCTTTTCGTAAATATTATGTATTTTTTCGAGAAAAAATAAGCATTTGGTTTTATACATTGAAAATTGAAGTCCGGTATTATGAGACCAAAGTTCTAGTTCATTGAGGTTCCTCTAAAGTAACGATTTCATTGTTGGAAGATGTGGATGATGTTGCAATGAAAGTGAAATTAGTACGACAGAAATTTTGGAAGCGTTGAACAGTATGAAATTGGGTAAAGCTGCTGGGTATGACAGAATAACAGTTAAAATGCTTAAGGCTGGACAAAACGTGGTAGCTAATCTACTGTACCGTCTTATTAACCTTTGTTGTGGGAGTGGTAGCGTACCAGACGACTGGTGCAGGGTCGTTATTGTGCCGCTTTACAAGGGAAAAGGTTTGCAGCAGGACTGTAAGAACTATCGAGGTATTAGTTGCCTCAGCATAGTCGGCAAACTGTATGCAAAGATATTAATTAAAAGAGTAACGAATGCAACTAAGAAGATAATATGGAATGTACAAGCAGGATTTGGAAGAGAAGGGATATGTATGGATCAGGTCTTTTCATTACGAGGTATAGTCGAAAAATTCTTGGCTAGAAGTCAAAAGGTCTATTGCGCTTTTATAGACTTGAAAAAGGCCTATGACAGAGTGGTAAGGAGTAAATTGTGGTCGACATTGTCTATGTATGGGGTGAGCGGTAGTTTAATACAAACACTGAAATCACTTTACGAGGATTCCACTGCTTGTGTCAGGATCAACGAAGCTAGCACGGACTGGTTAAACATCGGAAAAGGTGTGAGACAGGGATGTGTAGCTTCGCCTTAGCTGTTTATATGTATATATATATATATATATATATATATATATATATATATATATATATATATATATATGTATTTATTTTACCAAAAATATTCAGCAATTTTTTCTAAATTTATCTAAATATGTATTTTGCATTTTTTTAAATATATATAATTTTTTTGGGAATGTGCAAAATAAACCGTGTTTAGCTTAAATATGCAATGTTGTTTAAAATAAGCAAAAATATGCATCTATATGCACTTTGCATCGATTCCGCTTTCCAGTTATGACTCTCTCCTTAAGCCATTAGTTTCTCCGTGTTTATTCGAAACAGTATGCATGATTATGAAACAAAAATAATAAAACCCTTATATTTGTATTATTGTCGACAAAGTATTTACCACAAATACAAAATTGACAAACCTTTTAATTTTAGCTGTCAACGTCGGTGGTTATGTCTTAAACTAAAAAAAATAATCAAGAACCCACCAATTTTTTTAACGTTTCCCAAATCGTTTGGACTGATGTGAAGCTACTACTGCAAGAAATGGTTCGTGAAATCTTTGTTTACGCTAAACGCTTGACTGACTACCTTCAGTAATAGGGTTTGTGGTTTAGATTTACATTTAGCTACATGCTAACAGAATTAACAATAATTTTGTATCTTAATTAAAATCGACTAACTTGGTTTCTCGGAGAACTTTGTAGGTTCAGGCATCCTTAAATCCTGACACAATTTCGTTAGTATGGCTACACTTTTTATAAGCTCCTTTGATTTTTATTTAATTTGAAACTAATATTATAAAAAAAAAAATTACTTAAAATTTTTGACCTCTATTACTACCAAAAATTTGTTTATTAAAAAACCTATGAAAAGATTCCTATGGCCCTGCATTGACTATTTATTTATGTTTTTTTCAACATTTATTATGCCGTTTTTGACATCTTTTAGAAGTATTAAAAGTGGTCTCTTTTAAATATTATTCTCCTGACATATGAGAAACAAACACTTAGGTGTCTAATATTACCAACTTATTTATGACTTGGTTGGCATTTTAAGAGCAAGCATTTGAAGCGTATTAACATATGCACGTGGTACCATTTGCCTTTTTTAACAAAATATCATTTCTAACACATCATCTTTCTTTGAGGAGACTCACATTAAATTTTCCACCAATAATAGTTTTTATCTTCTCCCAGAATTTTATCCCTAAAACTAAGAGAGCAGTACCAGCAGTATAAGCATGTTACAATAAATTCTATCAAGTTATTTTTTTTTCACTTTACCTTCATAAGAATAATATCGACAAACAATTATACAATTAAAATAAAAACAAATAAAATAGTCAAACAAAAATTTAATTAATTAATTAAATTTAATTAATTATTTATAAACAATTACGATTCATACATTTTGTTTGTATAAATATATACCATATGACTTTTGAACTAGCAATGATATCGATCAGGTTGAAAATATACCTACTTCATTTTTTTGGTTTTTTTCTTTTGCACATGTCCTTTCATGAGATTATTTTTTTGTTAGGGTGTTAGGGTACAGCTGAGCTGCATCATCGACCCCTGGCTGACCTGGAAGGTTGAGCCTTCTTCTTATCTTCTCTTCGTTTTGCTGTCTGCTTCCTGTCTTCTTCCTGTCTTCGTTTTTGCTGTCTTCAACTACATCAAGTGGACCTTGGATAGAGGCTATATATATGGACCATTGGACCTTAACACCAGGTTTTTTTACACCTTCAGTGTTCTCTTACTTTTTGAGATTTATTTATAACTAATTATTCATATTAGTCTTTATCATACCATCATTTTTGTTAATAACTAATTATTGATATCACATATCATACCATATCATAAATTTGTTTAATGCTTAGGTCAACTGTTATAAAATTTAACCTATTTACTGCAACGTCTTAAGTTAAAATAAAACCTAATTTATTTGTTAAAAAAATTTTGGGATACAATATTTTTGTAAACAACTTAATAATCATCGTTTCGAAATTTTTATTCTCGAGAAAAATAGCCATCATTATATGCTCGTTCAAAACCATACTGTTTGCAATGATTCATATATTCTAAGCTATAAGTCGACCATCCAAAGAAAGCTTATTAGAGGATCCACTGGAGAAAACAGCTTTCAGCGACGTCTTTGGATAGAACTTTTCAGAAAAACTCATTGGTCAGCTTTTGATTTTTTTTTTCTATCATGGTGTCGGTTAGCCCTTAAAAGTGACAGTGCTTTTCCCATTTTGCTAATTACGGATATTACCCACCTTATTCGTGGCATTCCTCTCCGGCATAGCAATTGTAAAAAAAAAATCTATACGGTTTCGTTCGGTTAACTACATTCTTTGTCAAGGTCAAATATTGTTACGTCCTTCGTTTTCTTTATCTTTTGGTATCTGAATCTTATTTTATTAGTGAAAAAGTAAAATTTTCTTTCTTGTTATTAGAATTAATTTCTTTGCAATCATTTCTTCAAAGTTATGCGGCAATTTGGGTTAAAAGGATACGTTTCAAAATACTCCTAGTGAAAACTAATAAAGTCGTGCAAAACTGAGAATATCGCGCCAATTAAAACTTTAAATGTATTCCGTAAATTGCATCATGCAGATTTGTACAGAAAGGTTTTGAAGTAAAATTTAATTATGAAAGTAGCAAATTTTCTTTGGTACAAGTATATTTACATTTGAATCGTCACCGCTTTGTTATGACCTTGAAATAATTTGCTATGTTTCAAGTTGGTAGAAATACATTATATATGGTGTCCCAACGAAAATTACCCACATTAAATAACTACGGATGCAATAACTTTTTCAAAAAGTGGTGAAATACATTAACCTTAATTTCAAGGGGGGCACATTTTACCATAATACTTGTATAGAATAGGTTAGGTATAATGTGAGTGGGGCGTGGTCGCCCCTCCACTGCTACATTAAGTAGGTTCATTGTGGTTAACCTTTGGAGGTTACAGTTCACCGCACAATCCAGCCCTTCTCACGAAGTTCATGGCTGTATAGGGTGATATTTTCTTGAAATCGGTAGGTTCTAGGTTGGTGCAACCAAATATGTTGAACCTTAGTCTGCCCAGGCCGGAGAATAAATATAGTATATGTTTAGCAGTTTCGTCATTCACGCAGCAAAACCGACAGTCCGTTTGTTGATTCATACCTATCCTTCCGAGATGGTATCTTAGACGACAGTGTCCTGTAAGCAGTCCTGTTAGAATTCGAAGGTCATTTCTGCTCCATTCTAGGATATGCTTAGTTGTGTTCTTCGAGGGTTAAGGTAAAAACGCCTTCGAGTGAGTTAACCCCGGTATATCGGACCAGTACGTGAGTATTTTCCTTTCCGCCCAGTCCGTAATAATTGTTTTGTCGGCACTTGTAGTGACACCAAAAACCGGTTCTGGTCCAGTGAAAGCAGATTTGGCCCACTGTTTTGCAAGGGTACCTGATTTTTCGTTTCCTTTCACCCCTGGTGCCCGGGTACTTACAACAAAGTCAGCCTGTTGTTTACACTAAGGTACTCTGAGCATTTGATGAAATTCCATACAAGTTTAGAATTTCTCTTGTTTGAGTTCAGGCTTTTAAAGCAGCTTAGCTGTCTGATATTATACTTATATTTTTGTTTGCTAGAGGTCTGTTAGTCAGCTCTCTTGCACACAATTTAATAGCAAAGACTTCAGCCTAAAATATTGTAGCATACCTGCCAAGACTGGTAGATATTTCAATGTATGGTTTTCTGCTAAAAACACCGGCCCCAACTCCATCTGGGGTTTTTAAGCCATCTGTGTACATTACGTATTCAGTCTCTGGGAAGGGGATTTCTTCCTTCACCAATTTGTCGAAAAAAAGACTTAGAACGAATTTGGGCGTTCCAGGCGAGTCTTTTATCCAGAACTACACCCAGGTATTAATATTTGTATAAGTAACGTCACCACTCTACCCCAAAAAGTCACCTCCTTAAAAAGTTTAAATTGCAAGATGGGCTGAGTGAAACCTCTTTTAAAAGATCTTCGAATTTTCTCTACAATCGTCCATAATTTTTTAGAAATTTTTTAATGGGTTTGTGGATATAACTCTTAACTATTTTGGTTTTAAAAAATAAAAATACGAAAGATAAAATTTAAATTATTGTATGTATTGTGTAAAATGATCTTCGTTGACTTCCATAAAATGGTATATCTTTTCAAATGCCAATTTCCAGTCTTGGATCCATCTATATACCAAATTTTTCCCTGTACCCACAAAGTACTGTCTGATATAAGCACTTTGAATTGGTCATTAAAGCTGTATCGTTTTGGAATGTGGTCTCATGTATCCTGATCCAACGTTTAGGTTGTTGTATGTATCCTGCAGTTTAGATGCACCCTGCACCACTAGATAGAGAGAAGGCAACCACAGGAGAGCCTCATGGCTGCAGTTGGTGTTGATTTGAATGCCCCTGTGATACCCATACAGGTAAGTCTTTGCACCTTACCCAATTTCGTAATGGCCCCTTTTTGTTGTGTGTTGGGCCACCATATTAAAGAGGCGTATGTTATGGACAGCATAACTACCGTGAAGTAAGATCTGAACTTATCTGTTTTATACAAAGTAAAGAATGTTAAAGGTAAAAAGATACGAAATAATTTTTTTAAATAAAACAATAATGCAGCAAAAAGTTTTTTTAGTGACCGTAAAAGTAAAAAGGAAATATAAAATATGCAGAACATATTTTGTTCTTTTTCTTAAAACTTTGGGTGGTATTTTTAAAAACGGTATTCTGCTACAATAACGCCATCTTAATTAAATGCACTTTTAGGGAAATTTTTGTGACAAATAGATTGTTCTCTTTATCTCTACCCACCATATTATTGCTACTGTGTTAGAGCGCCAATCACTATTTTCTTTAACAGTTAATAAATTGACTCCTTTGCTGCGTGGAAGCCGAAACTGCTAAACATACACTATGTTTATGCCCTGGCCTGGGAAGAAAATTGTAAGAACCTCTTTTCCCTTTTACGTCGCGCTGTCTCTTGTCGCTATGTTCATTAGACGACAGTATCTTCCAAAACGCCGTTAGAGATGGTCAATAAATTCTTTTATGCTTACCATTCAAAGGATCGGTTTTCCTACTGTTCGCAGTATCTCTAAATAGAACAACCATGAACTACGTGAGAAGGGCTGGATTGTATGGTGAACTGTAACCTCTAGGGGTGAGCCACAATAGACCTACCAAAGGTCGCAGCGTAGTTACATGATACCTTACCCAACCTAACCCTTAAGTCAACTAACACTTATAGTTTGAGGTTATGTTATTTGTTGTTCACGCTACTTTAAATTGTAAGAATAAATAAACGTGAAGCATGTTAACAAAACGGGCAAGTGCTGCTCTGTCACTACCCTAATATAAATCAAAAACACAACTTTTTATCAATAAAAAATAAAAAAAGTTAGCTGATAATAAAAAAAAAATTGACTGTACTATAACTTGAATACGTATACAGGCGCGACAGTACGCTCCATACAAATCAAATGCGTAAATTAAACGCTTAGTAGAAGACAGTGAAAGCGTAAATTTTAACACTGCACATGTCATAGCTGATAAGAAACTCCACAAGCTCTAATATGATGATCTTAACTATCCAATTAATAATTTAAAAAAAATGGAAATTATTTTCGTAAGTTTCATAAACCACCCCTTAAAATTCTTTGTAATGTATTTATTTTAATAATCACCAGCCTTTTGGGACTTTATTATATAACTTTAGCAATTTAATTAAGTCTATTTAGTAGATTAAGGAATATTTAATTAAAGAAAAAAAAACATAGTAAAATGACACTAACGACCTGTTTGCGACCCACAATGAAACTATCCCAAGACAATATTGTGTTCCTAAAAGGGTCGTGTTTGACAATTTTACCAAAAAATAAGTTTGGCTTTATTTGAGTGTCATTCTTTATACTCTTTAATAACAGATAACCCAAGCAAGCAACAGTATTTTTTAATAAAAATAAAAATAAATTATGTCTGTAAAATATTAAGTTTCAAAAAATGTTTTATTTTATTATTTAATTAGTTTATGACTTAAATAATATAAAGAATAAAATTTTTATAACTATTAGTTAAACTTTACCAAGATCGAGGCCCTCCACAAACACCCCTTTACAATAAAGTTATAAATATAACAATATAAATAAAGATTCCGAAAAAGACCCTGATAGAAAAAAACTATTAAACAAGAATACTAACTAAAGAAGACTCGTTGAAAAAACAGCATTGACCAGCCGAAGGGTAAAACGATGGTACACTGACGGTTCAGGGTACCAGGGACCCTACGGGACAGGTGTGTTTGAAGCATCCTGCAACCACAGGAAAAGCATACCATTGGGGAAATACGCCTCGGTCTTTCAGGCTAAGGTCTATGCGATACTAAGGTGTGCTATGCACCTGACAGAAGACAGTAATATTGAAATTCTCGCTGACAGTTGCGCGGCTTTTATGGCCCTCGTGAGATTTACCACAACAAAATTGGTTGTGTGGGACTGCATGCGGCGACGAGAAAAAGAGCAGCATACATATTCTGTGTTGCTGCCCGATGCTAGCGGTGTACAGGTATCAAAACAAACGGACTGTCGGTTCTGCAGCGTGGAAGACGAAACTGCTGAACATATACTATATTCATGCCCCGGCCTGGGAAGAATAAGGTTCAACATATTTGGTTACACTAACCTAGAACCTACCGATTTTAAAAAATCTCACCCTATACAACCATGAACTTCGTAAGAAGGGCTGGATTGTGCGGTGAACTGTAGCCTCTAGGGGTGAGCCACAATAGACCTACTAACGGTCGCGGTGGAGGGGCGACCACGCCCCACTCACATAAAACCTAACCTAGCCTAACCTAACAGGTATCAAACCTGGGGCTGCATGATAATGAATTTAAGTGATCTCAATGAGACAGGGCCAATAGAAATTCTGCGGTTTGCCAAAACCAGCAGACTGGAATTCTGATACCCTGAAGACACAACGGTAGTCACAAAGGATCAAAAGATCTAGGTGACATATGTGCCTATACCAATGGCTTAACCTAAATATTGTAATGTAGTTTAACTTAAAATTAAGTGTCTTGAAACAAATCATTGTTATAACCCAACCCAGATTATGTTGTTATTTTCACGAAATTAAATAATTTGCTCAATAATTTCGGATAACCTACTTTTTAAAATAAAAATGTGACCTTTAAGAATGGCCTTTTCTATTTAACTTCAAAAAGAAAAACATCACAATATTAAACAACAAAATAATTAAAATAAAATTGAATTTACTAAACGACTTTGTACACTTTTCCTAGATCTCTGATCCCCAACTTCTTTTAATAATCATGTAAATTGATAAGCTTTAATTTTTTCTGACTTGACATATTTGAAACAATGTTTCTTTCTTTTATCTGATCTGCTTTGTAAAATAGTTTGAATTTAATGTGTTTTGAATAAAGATAAATAAATAAAATATGTAGTAGACGAAATGGCGCAATAACGAGCTGTAATAATGTTACTTTTAAATTAAATGACGTAAAATAAAAGTAAATTTTAACTGCTCACATTTTTTATATTTAATAGAAATAAGTATTCAATTATGTTCAACTATTTATAACTATTACTATCATCTCAAAAGACTTTTACAGTTTACAACAGGGATATACAAAAAATATATTATACATTTGAATGTACCAAACTTTAAACCATAAACGTGTAATATAAATTTAGTAATGTAAATTATTTTTCTTCAAATTATGATATATAGTGAGACAACTCATATAAAATTGTTTAAATTTATTTTGTCCTTTATACTTTTTGGTAACATTAATATAGCAAGACATAATATGTAATATTTTTTTCGTATTAAACTTATTCCTTAATTATTATTGCCGCACGCCTATGACTTGTCGATTTCCTTTTTACTCTATATATTTTTGGAATCCTACTGTAGGCATTTCTAAGAGTACGAAAAAAGGAAAACCACTTATTAAACCTTTTTACATACAAACATACATATAGTTACGACTTTTTCCCGTGCGGGTAGGCAGAGACCACTTCCTTTCACTTGCTAGGGTTCTCACACACATTTTTTGCTTCCTCTACTTTAATCAGTGCTCTCATGCATGCTCGTCGGTTGTTGGTACTCTTGACCTGGCCTTTCTTCAAAACAATGTTGATATGATCGAGATGTGTTCGCCGAGGTCGACCTTTACCGACTTGTCCATTCACACTCACCTTATAAATTTATTTCGTCAATCGTCCTAAATCCATCCTTTCTACGTGTCCAAACCATCTAAGCATTTCTTTATCTATCTTTGTAACCACATCTTCTTTTACACCACAGCGTTCTCTTATTTCACTATTTTTTACTTTATCCAACCGAGTCACTCTGGCTATACTTCTCAGACTACTCATCTCCGCAGCATTAATCCCATTTTTATGCTTCTTTTGCCAAACCCAACATACAAAAGTGTAGGAACCAACACACCCCTATGCACAGCAGAGGTGTCTGTTTTGACACTTTCTGGCATTTCATAAAGCTATGCAGTGCCCTATTTATTTGTTTTCCTGACGCCTTTTAAATAGTACAAAAAAATAAACATGGTTCGAATACTTATTATAATATTACAACAGAAATTTTTTTAAATATTGTACAGGATATTTAATGAAAAATTTGTAATAAATTTAAATTTAACATGTATTTGTTTTAAAATGAAAATTTAAATCCGACCTTAATATATTTGTAACGTTATTAACAAAAGCCCCCTTTTTGAAAATTAAAAAAATCAGCTTAAATTATTTACAGCACAACAAATTGAGTGAGCACATAATGATTTATCGCAAAAGGGATTTGCAATACAACCTTATCGGAAAAGCGAAAATCGGAATATTAAAAAAGTTCTTGAAATAAACATGTCCTAGTCAAAAAGGTAAAATATTAGAAAATTATGTGAGGTGAAAATATGTGAAAACAAGCTTGTTTCGGTTGGAGATCTGAAGGGTTTATTGCGCCGTCATGATTTGTGAATGTTTTGGGGAAGCGTTTCCTGCCATGAAATTACCAATAACGAAAAAAGCAAAATACCGTAAATTTCAAAAAGCCGTTTATCTTTTTCACCTTAATCTCCAATTTGTCGTTAACGTTACTAAAGTATAACTTATTTTAATGTTATAGTACATTAATAAATTTTATGTGAAAGTATATTTGGAAACATACAAAACTCATTGTTTTTTATCATAAAAATCAAAAATGTCCTAGGAACATTAGCCTAAATTTGCTTTAAACCGGGAACAAACTCGGAAGGAAAATTTTATAAATGATATTGACTCAAAATTTTATGCTCTTCAACATACTCGTACCTTAAATCCCCAAAAATCCCAGTGTAGGCATTTTCGCAAGGTACTGTCAAAGTGCATTGACCGCATAGGCCATTTTTTTCGCCCATTTGACTGAAATCTCGCTAGGAACTGAAGCGATTGTTATCAAATTGGTGGTATCGACTCAGAATTTTATTTTAAATTTTGGAACATTCTTTCGTAGAAAGTTTTGTGTAGTGCTGTCAAATTTCAGTTGGATCGTTACTCTTCTTCTTTAGGTGCCGTCTTTGTTCTAAACAGTTGGCAATTGTTGCAATTGTACCATTCTCTTAAGATCTTTAACCATAAATTGCTTCTTCTTTCTATGGATCTTCTGTCCATTATTTTTCCCTGGATAATTAGTTGCAGTAACTGGTATTTATTTCCCCTCATAACATGTTTTAAGTATTGCAGTTTGCGCTTCTTAATAGTAAGTATCAATTTTTTCTCTTTCTGCATTCTTCGCAAAACCTCTCTCTGTCCACGATATTCTCAGTATTCTACGGTACATCCACATTTCAAATGCTTCTATTCTCTTAGAATTAATCTTTTTCTTTGTCCACGCTTCCATTCCGTAGAAAAGAACCGACAGCACGTAACATCTCAAAAGGCAAAATAGTAAGGCTAACGACAGGGAAAGAAAAGTGGATGCAAAATAAATTTCCACAAACAAGATGAAAATGTACCCATTGCGACAAGAACTATTGTGTTCTTGTTTAACATCCTCACATGTTTGCATATTTGTAATTTGATAATAAAATGTTTTTGCTTTTTTAGTATATTTATGTAGCAGTTACTATATTTTGGTTAGGTTAGGTTAGGTTTCATGTGAGTGGAGCGTGGTCGCCCCTTCACCGTGACCCTTAGTAGGTCTATTGGTTTTATAGGGTAAGATTTTTTTAAAATCGGTAGGTTCTAGGTTAGTGTAACCAAATATGTTGAACCTTATTCTTCCCAGGCCGGGGCATGAACATAGTATATGTTCAGCAGTTTCGTCTTCCACGCAGCAGAACCGACAGTCCGTTTGTTGGTTCAGATCTATCTTTCTGAGGTGGTATCTTAGACGACAGTGTCCCGTAAGCAGTCCTTTTAGAATACGCAGGTCATTTCTGCTCCATTCTAGGATCTCCTTAGTTGTATTTCTATTTTGGTAACTGTATTACATGTTTTATTAAACTATTAATAATTTTGTGTATTGTTTGTAATTAATCTGAATTAATTTAATTCAAAATAAAAAAGAAAAACAAATTTATAAAATTTTAAGTACCCTAATCAGTTGATTTTGTTTGGCAGGTCACGCTTAACCAATCCTTTGTTTGCTTAGTATTAATCGTCTAACAGCTAATAATTAGCTACTAGCTTTAACATTAACATTTGTTTAAATATTTATTTATGAGTACAGATTTTTCTTGTATCGATAAGATGTGGAGTGGTTTTTTTGTGTAAGCGTTGTATTTTTATTATTGAACCAAGTGTGTTTTGCATACATATAGTCACCCCTTTTTTCCGTAGGGGTAGGCAGAGACCACTTCCTTTAACTTGCTACGGTTCTTACACACATCTTTTACTTCCTCTACTTTCATCAATGCTCGCATGCATGCCCGTCGGTTGTTGGTACTCTGGACATGGCCTTTCTTTAAAACAATGTTTTTTTTACTGAAAATAGTCGCAAAAAGTGTAGACCTATCGTGTGGGCCGCGGACGGCCCGCACTGCGACTATTAGAAGGGGGAGAGATTATGGAAAGGAGATGATTGTGGACCCCTTTTCTTCAAAACAATGTTGATCTGATCAAGATATGTTCGCCGAGGTCGACCTCCACTGACTTGTCCATTCACACTTGCCTAATAAATTTGTTTCGTCAATCTTCCTTAATCCAACCTTTCTACGTACAAAATTATCTAAGCATTCCTCTATCTATCTTTGTACCCACTTTTTTTGTTACACCACAGCGTTTTTCTATCTTACTAAACTTCTCAGACTACTCATCCCCACAGCATTAATCCTATTTTGATGTTTATTTTGCCAAACCCATCATTTACTACCATACATAAGTGTAGGAACCAACACTTCTCTAAGCACAGCCAGGCGTGTCTTTTTTGACACTTTCTGGCTGATCATAAAGCTATGAGTATGTTATTGACTTTTGTACGTTACATTTGCAATACTATGTATATTAAATTTTTTAGACATTTTTTTCATTATTTTTATCAATAAGTGGTTGTTTTTAGATTAAAAAATTTAACTTATGTAAGTATAAAAGCTTAACTTAGCCCTCCACAAAAAGTAATAAATTCCTGCACGTGACAACAAGCTCAAGATTTTTAACTCGTGGAGCATAAGAGCTCATAATTGTGCGCTACTTTTTTTAATTTCTGTAAATGAGGGGCAGCTCAACAGAAGTCGCACAAACATCAAACGTTTTAACAAAGCTGTCGGTTTGTTCTTTTCTGCTTACAATACTTCTGGTTGTTTATCTACAAGTATTACTTAATTTATTTGTAAAATTGTTAAAAGTAATGTGTCACAAAAATCTTTTGTGGCATTTCAGGCACGTTAAAAAAAATATCTCCCTAATAAGTTGTCCATATCTTTCTTTTTAAATTATTTATTTGGTACCTGAAAATATCATAAATCCAGCTTATTTATAATTCATCGGCAATTTCGACCTTTACCCCAAAAAATTCAACGGCAAACAAAAAACGTAAAAAAAATCGCTAAAATATCCCTCACAATTTTTTTCCGTGGACGTTTTTAATCGTTTAATAGGAACGACGGAATTTTTTCTCATTTTTCATTAAATTTTGTAAATAAATTTCATTCGTAAGGCCATAAATTATTTTGTGTATTTTTTTTAATACGTCAGTACAAATAAATTTTTAAAAAATCAATCGTTTACAAATGTTTTTATTGTCATTGCAACGACATCCTTTTCTGGTTTGACTTCCGGGTGGAAGTCTCATTTTTTCAATCATGTCTCTTTTTATTTGCCGTAAAGATTTTTTACTGTTGTACCTTTTCTCCCGGAGCTACTTTTTTATGGATGAATAATGACCCGATGACCACCAAGCCCATAAATAAACGATAAAACGCTCTTTTTATAGACGAATAATGATTTTTATTTGTAGATTTTTTATCGAGATGTCTTATTAAACTAGAAATTGCGGTTTACCAATATTCTTTAAAGTCCTGGTTGTTTGTACGACGTTTATGCGATTTATCAATAGTAATATTATCTACTTGTTTTTCTTAAACAGTGATTTTATTTTAAAACCGGCCGGTGCAAATAACTTTTTATTTTGCGTAAATGTAGGAAAAACAAAAACACGTTAAATTTTAAATCAAGAGGAAGCTTTCAAATTATTATTCTGCTGTTTCTGAGTGACATCACTTTAACATTTCCCACTTCTTTAAAATATCATCTAGCATCCCCTACCTTGTGATACAACAAATAAAAACCCAGGAAAAATGCAAATCGGCCATATAAACAACAATTTATTGTATTGATTTATTTTGCTTGCAACAAATAACATAATACCATAACAAAAACGACCTACCCCAATGTTGAATAGGTAGATGTCTAATTAGGGATCAATTAACTTACTTCTGAATACATGTCACTTTTTTTATTATTTTTTTTGTCATTTTGTGTTTTTATTATTGTATTAAAAGTATATTTAGTTAGCTCAAATTTTTCATAAAAGGCATCCTAATAGAAATATAGGCCACCAGACCAGCATAGAGTTAGTACGGAAATTTGGAGGAACTGAAACGTTTGTAATAAAAAAAATAGTAATCCCAGAGTTCTTGAATGAACTGCACAAAATAGAGTACTGGGTCATTTTGCTATAGATCCAACTCACACCATCTCAAAAGTATTAAAACTAACAAATATTTATGTAGGTTCCATACACAAAGTTTTAATATTGCATAATTTTTTTCCGTATTAAATACAAATTATTGGGCTTAGTAAAAAAGAATATGACTGCAAAATTTAATATTAACGATTTATTTTAATATTGGGATGATAAAAATCGTCACGGTTTATGACAGGATAATACTTAGTTTCCAGTGAAGATCGATGTATGAGCTGGTATTCTGGGAAAAACAGTTGTAGGGCTCTGTACCGGTCACTGCACAATATAGGCGTGTTTGACACAGAACCTATATGCATATTATGTAATGAGGAGGAGGAAACAGCTCATATATTCTTCGAATGTGAAACCACCGCCCAGTGGAGGCACTATCTGGGGTGTATACAAGACCAAGGAAGTGATCCACCTGGGGCAATAGCAGAACATGAGCTTCTATTCCTTAACATGGGAATTGAAGAAATGGGACTAATCTAAAAAGCTGGAAAGGTACAAAAAGCAGACAATGCTGCAGTGCCCAGGGAAAAAATTAGACCTCTTCCACAACTCCTATTTATTCATTCATTCATAACGAGCTATATGGCTGATTTGCAAACAACAGAATAACATTTTTAAACCTCCCGCTTGATTTAAAATTCGACGTGTTTTTTGTTTTTTTACATCTATGCAAAATTAAAAGTAATTTGGACCAGCTGGTTTTAAAATAAAGGCACTGTATTGTGTTTCCTAACGAATGGCTCTAATGTTGTTATCGTTTTTTTTCAAATAAATAAAAAGTTGCAAGAATTTAACAACCGATTTAATGCTAAAAAAAAATTTATAAAAAATTTGTCTACAGTAAACTATAAAATGGTTACAAATGGTTTATAAAACAACTAAAAGAAAATTAGACTGTGTGTCCCAGCAATGGGAATCCCAAATTTTAACTATCCATATGAAACCATTAACAGGGCTTATCTGTGGCACCTTGTATCATCAGTAGGACTTCTTGTATTAACAGGGGTAATCCCATTGGTAGCTAATCGCTTAGTCAATTCCTTTTTTTATTTTATAGCTCTCTAGCTCTTTTTCATGGGTCTTTTATTTTTACTTTCGGTAACTTATTTTGTTATTTATTGCCGTTATTCTGTTATTTATTCTTATTAGTCTATAGAAAGAAGGAAAAAAAAATAAAAGAATTATCGAGACATTAATTATTTACCTAATGCACCAAAAGGTAAAATGATAAAATGATACTTGGGTATAAAGTTTACAAGAAATAAAAAGTGAGTATAATATTAAGCGAACAGTGTTGGCAAGAAAACAAATAAATAGTGCCTTACAAATGTTTATGGGCAGGCAAAACGTGACAAAAAAGCACGATAGGCTGTGCATAGAAAAGTGATGGTCCCTACACCTATGTATGGCAGTTAATGTTGAGTTTGACAAAAGAGCGTGAGAAAAAGATCAATGCTGAAAAGATTAGTAGTCTGAGAATTGTATAGCCATAGTGACTCTGATGGGTTAAGTGAAAAATAGTAAGATAAGGGTAAGCTGTAGTGTAAAAGTAGATGAAAGAGAAAATGAAAGAGAATGAATTAAATAGGATTGACAAAAAAATAAATAAGGCAAGTATGAATGGGAAAGTCGGCTTCGACCTCGACAAACGTATTTCGATCAGAACAACATTGTTTTAAAAAAAGGCAGGTCATAGTACTAACAACCTACGAGCATGTATGAAATTACTAATGATAGTGGAAGAAGCAAAAGATGCGTGTAAAAACCGTAGCAAGTGCTACGGAAAAAAGGCGTGACCATATTATGTATATACATTACATTAATATCTTGCGGTTGGGCCATTGATACCGGCACCTATGTCACCTAGATCTTTTGATCCTTTGTGACTACCGCTGTGTCTTCAGGGCATTAGAATTCCAGTTAGCTGGTTTTAGCGAAGCGCAGGATTTCTATTGACTCTGTCTCATTTAGATCGCTTGGATCCATTATCATACGTCCCCAGGTTTGATACCCGTACACCGCTAGCATCGGGCAGTGACACAGAATGTGTATACTATTCTTTTTTTCTCTTCCACATAGTTTCTTGGCGACCAGCTTAAGTTTGAAGAGATGCGCCCTTAGTGCGATGTGGCCAGTGAGCAGGCGTGCTGCTTAGCCTACTCCGGTCCATCGTCCTGATTGCGTCAGTTCTCTTCTGAAGAGGTTTTTTTATCAGCTGTCTTGATGTTCTGCAGCCAGTATTTGCATTCCACTAAGCAATATGTTCATGTTCAAGGACTAATTGTTATGTATTTACATATGTTTGTTCATTTTTAAACTTATTTTTTTTTCGGTTCCTTCTTTTTGTAGTGCTTTCTTCATTTAATGAAGGTTAGCGATTACATTGGCAAATAACTCTCGGTTTTCTGCTACTCTTATTAGTTCTTCGTAGTTTAGACCTGTCCAATTACGAATGTTTCTAATCCATGAAAGTTTCTTTCTTCCAACGCCTCTTCTTCCTACGATTTTTCCTTTCACAACCAATTGAGGTAGGTAGTATTTATTATTTCTGAGTATATGGCTCAAATACGGATTACGGACTTTGATAGTATGCAGTAACTCTCTATCTTTATTAAGAGTTTGTAGTACTGCCACGTTTGTTACATGATCAGTCCAAGGAATTTTTAGGATTCTCCTATAGGTCCACATCTCGAATGCTTTCAATCGGTTCATGGCAGAGGTCGTGAGTGTATGATTCCACCCCATACAATAGCACTGACCAGACATAGCACTTTAACAGACGAATTCGAAGGTGCAGATTAAGATGAGGGTCACATAAAAATCCTCTTAATCGTATGAATGTAGTTCTTGCCTGTTCAATCCTGCATTTAATTTCTTGTTCTGGGTCCAATTTGTTATTAATCCAGCAGCCCAGGTATTGGATTTTATCAACCTGCTCCAGTCTTAACCCATTGGCAGTAATGGGCAAGGTAACGTTTTGAGATCTTGAAATTCTCATTATTTTAGTTTTGGTGCTGTTTATTTTCATGTCAAACTCAGCGATTGTGGTATTTAGTTTGTCGATAAGGCGTTGAAGTCCTAAGTCAGAGTCTGCTATGATAATGGTGTCATCCGCGTATCTTATGCTAGATATCTTTACTCCATTGATCTTTATCCCATCTTTTACATTTTCGAATGCTTTCTTAAATATGGCTGCCGAATACAGGTTAAACAGACATGGCGACAGCACACATCCCTGTCGAACTCCTCTGTGTATTGGTATTTTTTCCGAGAAGGTGTTTTCAACTTTGATTCTCACCGACTGGTGCCAGTACAGTTTTGTAATCAATCTGATGTCTTTGTCATCTAATCCAGTGTTCTGTATTATCTGAATTAATTTTGTGTGGTTGATGGTGTCGAAAGCTTTTTCTAGATCGATGAAGCATACGAAAATGTCCTTTCTTTGGTCATAGCATTTTTGTAGGAGCATTTGTAATGTAAATATTGCTTCTCTCGTGCCCATGCCAGCCCTGAAGCCAAACTGATCGTTACTTACGTTGACTTCACATTTTTTTTTTCGGTTCCAGAATAATTAAATTAATAATTTTTGGCCACTATTTTCCAATTTAATGTTTAATTTTACAATAGGTTTAACTACCGTATAATATTTTTATTGTAGGTTGGTTCTCAGATTGTCACAATATTTAACCAACTAGCAATGGCAGAGTTATATTGTATGTTTTGTTACTAGTTGTGTGTTGCTTTAATCTTGAAACCCCCATAAGTTTGTTAAGCGTTGGGGGAATTAACGTTAAATGAAAATTTTAATAAATTCTTATAAAATTTTATTGAAAAAAGAACTCCTCTTTTGTAAGCTTAACATTTTAGCCAATATTGCGGGTTATATAACATTTTTAATGCAATTGAATTTTGCTTTAACTAAACAATTACTTACCCCATAAAATCAAACCAAGTCCTAATGGCAGTGAACAAAGAAATATTCTGTTTGGTTGAGTCGTTTTCAAGTAAATAAGCTTAAGAGTGACTAAAGTTACCGCAGCGTGTAAGAAAAGCATTAAGATACCAACTCAATTTTCTATTTCAGTAATCTTTAGAGAACAAAACAATTGCGTTAAAAAGGAAACGGGATTGTGGTTTGCTGTGGTATTTTCGAATCCATCAAATAGAACATTATATTATTATTTTTTATACAATTCTCTAGTATTAAAAGATACAAAACGCAAAAAAACAATAAATGTTTGCTTTTAGATTAAAATATAACTACCCAAATAATTTTACTTGTCGTTAGGAATTAATTAAACCATTTATAATTTTTTAAATTATTTTAAATTAAGATCCAATATTTCAAATATTTTACCAAAAAGTGGTCGTAAATCATAAAAAATTTCCAATTTATTTAAAAAAAAAATAATAAATTTTTACCTAGCTTAAAAAAGTAATTGGTTTTTAAATCGTACCCACTTACCATTTTTTTTAAATAAATTTGAATAAATGTATTTAACAAACTAAACACACAAAAAAGTAATTAAAGGATCTTAATTTATATTTATTATAATATTATTAAATTAATTTATTGGTTTATATTTTTATTAGTATATTATTTAATATTTTTACTCTGTAAAAAACGTGTTATTGTTTATATTTTAATAGCCACTGCAAAAAAATACTAATTTGAAATTAAAAAATATTAAATAAATTTTCAGTTACATTATCATTAACATTATCTAATCCGTAAACAAAAACTGAGAGCTATTGGCATGCTATAAAATGGCGTTCGACAAACAGAAGTGGTGCAAACACATTTTCAAGCGTAGTATTCTTGCCAATTTTCTGTTATGTAAAAAATTAAGATGTATTGAGAAAGACACAGGATGCACGAGGCTAATAAAGATAGTTTTTTACAATTAGCTGCAAAATTGAACCTAATGGCACCTAAGTTACTAATGCTGCTTTTGTAAACACTTAAAAAAAAGTTTTTTCCTGTACCAAGATAAATCGTTTGCAGAAAGTTCACTTTAACCTTAGCACTTTACCTCCCTGTGACATTGCGATCAGCTGAGGTCATTGTAACACTATTTTGTCAGTGGTTTTTTACACGAACAGGTTTGTGCCATTTATTAGCTTCAGTAGCCTGTTTATAAGGTTTTTCGGATTCATGCCCACCGTGTTCAGTCAACAGACCAACTATAATGCGTGGTCTATTCAGATTTAAAGGGCCAGCCGTCAGAGTTTGGCTTGGGTGCCCTATTATGACTTTGCTGTGTATTTGCCCGTCGCTTTGTTTCCAGTATTTTTGGTGTCTTTGTTTCATCTAATTAGGATCCTGTATCGGTTTTTGCCAATTCCAAGCACAGGTTCTCACCCTGTGTTTCAGATGCTTGTCTTGCTAACTGGTCTGCTTTTTCATTACCCGGCCAAGATTTTGGTCTTTAATGAGATAAAATTGCGCTAATCATTTAGCTGCGAAACATGTGTTATGGCAAAATGTCCAATGAAGCCCTATTTAATTCTTAGAAAAGCCAATATTAGAATATATCTTAATTTAAGACGTGTAAAAGTTTCGAGGTTACCGGTTAATTAATCACGATTGCGAATTCGACAAGAGGTCCAGTCTTATATTTTGGGTGTTATCATCCTGTATAAAGATAAAATTAAACTTATTAAGCCGCAGCTTGTACCGAAGCATAATAATGCACGACCAAAGGTTGCGGCAACAGGAGCTTTGTTTCTTGATAATAATAATATGGAAGTATTGCCGTGGCATGCAAAATATAATAGTACTTAAATCCAACAAAACATGTATAGTACAAGTGCAACAGAAGTAGCTTGGCGGGCGAGAGATCACAAAATCTGCGCACAACGAAAACATTCGAATAACGATCCAATCGGCGACGATGAAATTTTCAGTAATCGTGAGTCTCAAGTACAATCGGAGGAAGAAGTTTACGAATGTGAAGTATATTCAGCCGAATATTTGTTATTTTAGAGGCTAGTCGCCCGCCAAGCTACTTCTGTTGCACTGTACTTGCTAACCAAAAGTTTTGTGAGGTGGTAGAAATTTTCAGAGCCGCCAACAAATTATACAGGCTTTCAGAAAGTATAAATAGCTATAGCTTAACAAGAAATAGATAACTTGATTGTATCCATGCAAAGACTTTGTAGAGCTGTTGTATTACTTCAAGTACACACTACTCACAAATTTATTTTATTTTAAAAGTAACTTAATTAAATAAAAATTAGACTTTTATTTATGAATGGAATAATAATAATGTTTATTTACTACAATAAATAAAATTATAACAATTTATGAATTTAAATTATTTACGATAATTTATAATTTTATTAGAATAAAAATAATTTAAAAATTTATAAAATTCAATGACAACAATAACTAGGTACAGTGCAACAGAAGTAGCTAGGCTGGCGACTAGCCTCTAAAATAACAAATATTCGGCTGAATATACTTCACATTCATAAACTTTTTCCTCCGATTGTACTTGAGACTCACGATTACTGAAAATTTCGTCGTCGCCGATCGGTTCGTTATTCGAATGTTTTCGTTGTGCGCAGATTTTGTGATCTCTCGCCCGCCAAGCTACTTCTGTTGCACTGTACAAACAGATGAAAATAAATAAGGATAAAACCAAAGTTATGACTATAGGAGACGAAGAAATAAATATTATAATAGATAATATAAAAATAGAATTAGTTTACAAGGTGAATTAATTTTTTGTATAATTTTATGTTGTGGCGTTTATTTTTTACGGGAGTTTGTAACTACTTTTAAAAGTTTCGCATGTGACTGTTGTCGCATTGCATGAATACAAAATGGCCGTTTCAAAGCAACCACTACTTTGTAAAGACTAATACTGTTTGTGTTTGAAATCCGGATTTCCTGTACACGGCCTTTAGGCAGCTAATTTGAACCCCAACTGGTTTAACTTTTATCTAAAGTCAATTATCTGGGTCGGCTCCCGGCTTTTATTAGTCTTAACATTTCATTTCATTTCAACATTAAGGCGTCCCGAATAATATTCCCGAAATGAAATTTGAACTTTTTTCAAGATTTTGGCAAGAGATACTGAATCATATTAAAAAGTTACTTGGTTTTTTTTAAATTCTATTAGGATTAATTTTTTTGAAAGACATAATAAAACGGCCTTTAAAAATATACGCCTACATATAAAAACTATGGTATTCTCCGTTATTATTAACACAAAATTTTCTTTTGTGTAGTTAGTTAACCCAATAACGCCCACTGTACTTCTAAAAGTACCGTTATTATAATGTCATACTGTGAACTGCTCCTGCACCGACTTGTTTTATTCGCGGTAAGTATTGCTTATTCACTTGTTTTTACAAAATATTAGGTGTGCTAGTATAAAATAGGTTCAGTAAAATCCAGAAAAACCAAATGAGTACCAAATTTGAAAAATATGTGTTTTAATTTTGTTTTAAAGTTTGATGTACTTTATAAAGTACATTGGGCACGCGGTGGAGAGTAGTGAAAACTATATTTTTATTGCAGATATGGATATTGGTGAAGACATTGGGGAGATTAGTTTGCAACTATTTTATGGAAAGAGATATGAAGGATTGTCCTTGGCTCGTATGTTCGTACGTTCGTATGTTCATATGTTCGTATGTTTGTATGTTCGTATATGCGTTCGGAATTATTTTTCGTCTTGATTATATCGAGAACAAAAAATTTTATCGACGTGGGACCAATTGAGTTCGACACATAATTGCGCAACTTAGAACTGATTAGATTTTTTATGGAGAGTAAAAAAACTGAAAAAAATGGTATACCACCTGAATTTTTGCAATTTATAAATTGCACTATTTTTGATTCTCAATAAAAAACAGCTCGACCGATTTTGCTGAAAATTTAATCAGTTTTAAGTTGCGTAATTTATTGGTCCCACGTCTACATCATTTTTTGTTCTCGTGATAATCAGGACGAAAAATAATTCCGAACACACATACGAACATACGAACATACAAACATACGCACATACTAACATACACACATACGAACATACGAACATACGCACAGACTAACATACGAACATACTAACATACGAAGATACACACATACGAACATACAAACATACTTACATATGTACACACACACACACACGCACACACGCACACACACGCACACACACGCACACACACGCGCTCACACGCGCACACACGCGCACACACGCGCACACACGCGCACACACGCGCGCACACGCGCACACACGCGCACACACACGCGCACACACACACGCGCACACACGCACACACGCACACACGCGCACACACGCGCACACACACACACACACACACACACACACACACACACACACACACACACACACACACACACACACACACACACACACACACACACACACACACACACACACACACACACACACACACACACACACACACACACACACACACACACACACACACACACACACACACACACACACACACACACACACACACACACACACACACACACACACACACACACACACACACACACACACACACACACACACACACACACACACACACACACACACACACACACACACACACACACACACACACACACACACACACACACACACACACACACACACACACACACACACACACACACACACACACACACACACACACACACACACACACACACACACACACACACACACACACACACACACACACACACACACACACACACACACACACACACACACACACACACACACACACACACACACACACACACACACACACACACACACACACACACACACACACACACACACACACACACACACACACACACACACACACACACACACACACACACACACACACACACACACACACACACACACACACACACACACACACACACACAAAGAGACGTCCAATTAAAAACTTTTGTATTCGGACTCTGGGGACTTTGAAATGTGAAGATATGTCAAAATTCGCAAAATCGGACCCATTACTACAACTTCCCACTGGGAAGTTAAAAATTTCCGTTACAATCTTAGCATTTTGCATTGAAATTTGTATGCTTCTTAATTATTTTTTAAATCTGCATACCGAAAGTCGCACAATACCGATTGACTCACCAACTCAACAAACCAAAAAAACAAAAATATAAAAATTTATATTTAAATTTTCTTTTTTATAAAGTAGAAAAAATTTATGATTTTATAAAGTAGATTTATTCATCATTTGAAATACTTTTTTAAAAGTTTGAAGTGTTACTTTTTAAAAAAGAGGATATTGTTCTAAAACTAACGCTATTGTAATGTTTCTATTATTTGTAAAATCCAGTTAATTTTCAACACTTAATATAATTCAATGCGAAAAAATTAAATTCTGTCGCGCCGCAGTTTTCCATTACGTGAAATATTTTTACAACCAGTATTTCTATTATGCATAATAGCTGACGTTGCCATAATGAAATGATTTAAACTAAGAAACATTAATCCATAAAGCTTAAGAGGGCATGAAACTCGAAGGATTACGTTGAATGGATTTAACTTAAACCAAATACCTTATGAATATTCAGAACCCACTTGAAATGAACCACGTCGAAATTGATAGATTACAAAGTCTCTTACTTTCAAGATATCCAAAACGTACACAGGACTTTATAAAAAACAAAAAAGACTGCGTTTGTGAAAAACAGAAAACTTCTGTGGACATTAACACACACCCTAATATTATCTGACTTAATACATTTGTGTTCTACAGAAAGAAATATAAATAAAAAAGTATGTTATATATTACTAACAATCTTAAAGGGTTTTTTTTACATTCTTTATTTAGCAATCTATCCGGAGACAATAAGTTTTTGGTTTGACAGTATTGGCATGTGTAGGGGGGTTCCAGTGAGACACCTACGTATTTCTTAACCTAGGGTTAGTTGTATATACAATAATAGTAAAATAAATAAATTAACTGGTTATTTTAAAATATTTGCATTATTCTATGAATCTGTCCTTTAATTCTAATATTGTGTATCTTTTAAGACGTTTAACATTTGCGTTCTGTTCAAACAACTCACTGGCTAGCACATTAGGATGAATTGATATTCTTTTACGATAGTTATCACTTATTTCGGAAATTACTTTTTTTATTGGTTATATTGGAACATCTTGTTGTATGGTTATATTGTAGATGTAATAGGGGGCGATATTGGAGTTACTTGCAGTCACCCAGAGTTGAATTCCATACGTCCATATGAGCTTTAGTATGGACTTGTAAAGTAGTAACTTATTTTCTAAAGACAGCTGTGATTTCCGGCCGATTATCGATCAAGTTATCGTTATCGTTAAAGGTAAAACGAACGTAATCAACAATATTTAAAATTCCTAAAGTAATTATCGTATGAATAATGTTTGGATGTTCAGGTGAAGTCAATTTTATATTTTTTTAAAACTAAGATATTTACTTAAAATAATAAATAAGTTTAATTAACTGCTTTACTTTACCTTTACTATTTAAAATTGATAAAAAGCCCAATTAAATTTTTGTTCTCTCCATAAGTACTCAAAACTTTATCGCATAACTACCGCACAGGACTCAAAAAAAATAATATTGCTGCATTAACTTACAGGGTTTATTTCTTTGACTGTGAAACATATAGAACAAATATATGACTTTGTTAAACTTTTTTTGTGCCAAAGTAAAAACATCAGGAAATATATAGACATACAGGGTGATTTTTCTCGATGGCACATTAGACGTTATGCCAAAACTAGTCAGAAAAAAAATCTGAAAATTTGTAATAAGGGATTTTCGGCATTGGTCTTTTGAATGAAAATATGCTCGACTTTTGGCGACTTTCGGTTGTATCGAATGTTGACGTCAACTTCGTTATTTTAAATGAAACACCCCGAATATTTTTTACTTTTTGAATTGCTTACTTTATTATAAATAACTTATTATAACTAGGTATTTTACTTAAATTTATTGGTTTTCGAAATAATTATTTTATTAAAAAAAATTGACGTTTTACTGTTATTTAGAAATTCTATTTATTTCGTAATAAATTATAATTAGTCAATTTTTACCATCTACATCTATTACTAATAACTACAGCTTTTTCCGACAATAATGACGCACTTTTGCTCTTAGTTCAGTCTTTTAGATGCATGTTCGAGGACTGTAATGAACAATTTTGGGGATAGTGTATCGCCCTGTCTGACTCCCCGTTTTATTTCTATTTCGTTGGTGGTGGACTGATGATGTGCTGTTGTTGTTGCCTTTGTGTTTGATAATATTTCAGTTTCTTTGATTAATTCTGCTTTCCTGAAATGCAGCAAGGATTGCGGGAAGTTCAACGGTATCTACGGAAATCATCCAATATCAGAGCCAATGGTCGGCTATTGCAAATATTGCAAACGCAAAAAAACCAGGTACTTTTGTCAATTCCGTAAGTGTTAGCTTTGTATGGAATATATAAAAGCATGTTGCAGTGAATGTGCTAAACAAAACACGTAGTTTTTGTTGTTCACACTTTGATCACTGCTATTTTTTTATAATTATTTTTTGTTAAAAATTGGAACAATATTTTGCCTTTAAAATAAAATATTTACTTTTAATTTACCTTTTCTCATTTCGTTGCTAGCTAAAAAATACAAAAAATAAAGCAAAAAATGTAGAGCATTTATATATATATATATATATATATATATATATATAGAATAAACCATTACATTTATCCATCCAATACACGTAGAAAAGTCGTTCAAAGTCCTCTTCCCGAAGAGAGACGAATGGATGAGGGGACAAATCCTCTTTCCAGAGACTGAATACGTAATGTACACAGACGGCTCAAAAACCCCAGATGGAGTTGGGGCCGGTGTTTTCAGCAGGAAACCAAAGATTGAAATATCTACCAGTCTTGGCAGGTATGCCACAATTTTTCAGGCTGAAGTATTCGCTATCGAATTGTGTGCAAGAGAGTTGACCAACAGACCTCTAGCAAACAAAAACATAAATATAATATCAGACAGCCAGGCTGCTTTAAAAGCACTGAGCTCCAACAAGATAAATTCTAAACTTGTAAATTGCATCGAATCCTTAAAGTACCTTGGTGCGAACAACAGGGTGACCCTACTGTGGGTACCTGGGCACCAGGGGGTGAAAGGAAACGAAAAAGCCGACACCCTTGCAAAACAGGGGGCCGAATCTGCGTTCACTGGACCAGAACCGGTTTTTGGAGTCACTACAAGTGCCGCCAAAACAATTATTTCGGACTGGGCGGAGAGGAAAATACTCACGTACTGGTCCGACATACCAGGGCTAACCCACTCGAAGGCGTTTTTACCGTTACAACCCTCGAGAAACACAACTAAGCAGATCCTAGAATGAAGCAGAAATGATCTGCGTATTCTAACAGGACTGCTTACTGGACACTGTCGTCTAAGATACCACCTCAGAAAGATAGATCTGAACCAACAAACGGACTGTCGGTTCTGCTGTGTGGAAGACGAAACTGCTGAACATATACTATGTTCATGCCCCGGCTTGGGAAGAATAAGGTTCAACATATTTGGTTACACTAACCTAGAACCTACCGATTTTAAAAAAATCTCACCCTATACAACCATGAACTTCGTAAGAAGGGCTGGATTGTGCGGTGAACTGTAGCCTCTAGGGGTGAGCCACAATAGACCTACTAAGGGTCGCGGTGGAGGTGCGTCCACGCCCCACTCACATGAAACCTAACCTAACCTAACCTATCCATCCAAAGTGACCATATATGGACCTGTTTCGGGGTGTGTTGCCCCTCATCAGCATAAGGCAGGTCTACCTCGACTGGACACAGCTTCGACTCCTACCAAGTATACATGAAGTGGTAGCGCCAGTCACGACATGTATACTTTTTAACAAGCACAACCCAGTGAATAGCTTCTGCGAAGAAGTATTGTGATCTACAAAATTGATGGAAAACTATAATATCATTATAGTAGACTATAAACATTTTTCGACAGCGTCAATGGATGGAAAAAATGTTTAACTAATTTTTTTAAAATGAGCTAATTCTGCTGTATGTCACTTATATGATAGGTTCATGTGAGTCTATTATGTATCAAAAAACAACTATTCCGGGTAACATAAAAAATCAGTCATACATTTTTTACATCCATTTACGCTGCCGAAAAATGTTTATTGTTTACTATAATAAAATTATAGTTTTCTATAAATTTTTCATATATATATATATATATATATATATATATATATATATATATGTTTAATTAACTTTAAAACATTTTAGGAGCTATATTGTAAAATTCTGTTAAATCATCAAATAACCCTGTGAGTTAGGGTTGGCATGACGTATTTCAAATAAACAATTTCAAGTAACAGTTAAAGGTAAATAAGTAAATAAATTTATAAATAATATAGCAGCAATCTTATTTAAGAGAGTTGTAAGCAATTCAGCGTCGAGAAATAAGATACTTTTTAAATTAAACGGATCCAAGCAATAAGTAATTACTAAAGAGAAGTGCTAACATAAGTAACGAGATACCAAAGGTAAACGTTATCGATCTTCGTTTGTCATGAATAATAAGACGCTTAAGTCTTGACATTTTAATCAAACCTTTTAGATAATGCGTTTTCTTCATTAAGAATTAAGTTGCGTGTTATTTTCATGGCGTAATTTTATTAATAGTTTCCTTTCTGATACAACACTTTTCTTTCCTAACGAAGATATTTCAAACGCGAATTGTGTAAAGACAACGACTTTGACACTTATCTCTTTTAATAAAGTCGTTTGTGCGATTACAGGGGCATTTACCTGAGTGCGTTTCTCAAGTTTTAATTATGCTCTAATATTTTAATTTATTCCAAAATATAAACCGGTTTAAATAACGGAAGCTAAGTTTTAAAGCACACCCCATTCTTCTTGCAAATGTGTAAGAGGAATTTGAATTTATTATTAACAAGCGCTAATTTTAAACGTTATGACAAAATCTTGTAAAGAAAATGCAAAAGAATCAAATAAAATATCCTTAAATTTTCCCAAAAAAATTTGGCGTTTGATAAAGAAAACTTATTAGCAAAAGTTGTAGGTAATATATACATACATAAACATATAGACGAATTTCTACGGCTGTCGCCGCCTCTCCGTCTCCAGTTTCTATATTCTCCTATCAAGAATTGTTCCTCGGTTAGATTTCTTGTTTTCATTCCTCCAACTTTTTCTAGGTCTTCCTCCCTTTCTCCTCGCCGGCAGTATCAATTCCAACACTTTTCTAGGCCATCTATTTTCATTCATTCTTTTCGTGTGACCAAACTAAGTCAGTTTTTTTCTCAACTTCGTCTGAAATATTTTGTTCCATACCCATTCTATTTTGGATCTTATCGTTTCTCACTTTATCCCTCCGTGACACTTCACAGCTTTTTATTAAAAAATCCATTTCAGCTGCAATTCGTTTTCTTTTTAGTGTTTTTGTTATATCCTATACTTCTGCTCCAACCGTTATCACACTTTGAACAAAACTTTTATATAGTTGCTTTTTGGTTGTTCTTCTTATATTCTTTTCCCAAAAAATTGAATTTAGGGCTTTCATGATTTTGCTACCTTTATTATTTCTTTTTGTTATCTCATCCCTGCTATTCCCCCTTTTGTTAAATGTAACCCCTAAGTTTTTGGACTTTTTTACTTCTTTTATTAATTCGTTTTCTTAGAGAAGATTATTCTGGTTGTTTGTGCTTATTGCTGGTATTTGCAAATACTCATGTTCATGGATAGACCAGCTTTTTCGTATTTCTCTTTTAGTTTTTTGACCACATACCTCAAATCGTCTTCATCCTTTACTATCACAACCTGATCATCAGCAAAGTATAAACTATAGAGCGTGTCATCTCCCACTCTCAGTCCCATTTGTACACACTTTCTAGTCCACCCTCTAAGGGATCGGTCAAGGTTAATTTTAAAAATAGTAGGAGACCCCTGTCTGAATCCCTTGGAGGTCTTAAAACTCTCTGTCAGGCCTGTTCCTAACTTTAATCTTGCAGAATTTTCTCTATAGTAGTTTTAAGTGGCTGTAGTAGAGTCAGTCTGATCTCTAGTTACTCCATTTTTTTCCATAGTTGTGATATCGGGACGCTATCGTAGGATTTTTCTAGATAAATAAGGGCTATATGCGTTTTTTGCCTCTTTGCATACGCTTCTCTAAGGCTATTTTAAGGGTTAAAAGGTTGTCGAATGGTAAGCGATCCGCTCGGAATCCGGTTTATTTTTCAAGTGGTTTATCTTTTATATAGTCTTCTATTAAGGTCTTCAGTATACTGCCTATTGTAGGAATGACAGAGATTCCCCGGAAATCATTTTTTATGTATGATTGTGATATATGACGTTTGCCAGGCTTTTGGAATATCTGCACCATTTGGACACGGCTCAAACAAATTCTTTAACATAACCTTCATTTTTTTCAGGGCCAAATCGTACAAATTCCGGGTGTATTCCATCAGGTCCTGGGAATCTTTTCAGTTCTATTGCTTCCTTTACGAAAAACATATTTTAAGGTTTTCCCATTGATGCGGTTTGGTTCATTTTCCTCTACATACTTTGGCCTTGCTTCCGTTTGTATGATCTACCCATCCTACCTTTAAGACGTTATTCATTGTTAATCCAGTTTTTAATGAGGTTCTCAGCGATTTGACAGTCTTTCATGACTCTAAACTCTTAGTACCGCCTATATTTTGTAGGCAATACATAATCCTACAAAATGAAGACAATAAAGTGTAAATCGGTTTGTTAGTTTTCTTGTAAAATTATAAGGACCTTTAAAAAAATTTTTATTTTTTTTGCAACAACTAAGTGGCGAAATTAAAAATTCTTCGATCCAAACGGATATTTTTCAATAAAAAATAACTCTTCTTCACTATCTTATGAGAGTTTAGCATTCTAGAACTCATCAAATTTGCAGGTAATTACTAGGAATTTTGTCTTTTTTATGTTGGCGTTAATTCTCATAAGTCGGCCGTGCATTCCAACTATGTCCAGGAACCTTTGGAGTTCATTCATATTATCTGCTATCAGGACTGTGTCTGCATACCGTATATTGTTGATCCATGTGCCATTTACTTTGATGAGAGCTTCTTGGAAGATGTTTTTAGAGTAAATGTTAAACAGAACCTCTCAGTATTTTCTGTGCCTTTGTGACTTCGTTGTCAAGTCTAACTGCAGCTGATTGGTATCAGTACAAGCTTTCAATACAGCGTATGTCTTTTTGATCTATATCAAGTCGCCTCAGCATTTGAACGAGTTTATGATTTTGCACTCATCAAATGATCTTTCGTAATCTATGAAACACATTACTACACCTTTTTTCTGATTATAAAAGTTCTGAACCAACACTTGGGTTGCGACCAGTGCCTTTCTTGTACCGAGACCTTATCTAAATCCAAATTGAAAGGATCCAACAGCGTTTTCGCATTTTGTGGATATTCTGTATTGAATGACCTTCAGAAACACTTTCAGAGTGTGACTCATCAAGCTGATCAATCTGTAATCTTCACATCTTGTTGCGTTGTTTTTTTTTGGGAGTGGGATAAAAAGAGATGTAAGCCATTGTGTTAAATTTACAGGGAGTAGTATTGATTTTTAAAATTGTAACTTAATCCGATATGGGTAAACTTTCGAGCACTGCATCGTTTACTTCATTATTAACTATTATGCTAACTCCATTTTTGTGTTGAATACTGTTTTGGATAACAATAAACACCAAATAACATAGCAACTATGATTTATGATCCCTTTTTTTGCAGATTTTTTACGTTGTGTTTTAAAATTAAATCATTATAAGAACGATCCAATGAGTGAAATTGTCTCTTTCGGGTTTTGTGATTTTTTTTTTCGCACTAATATAATTTATATACTGAAAACCGTATTTTTTTCAAATAACCTTTTTTACACTTGAATTTTCCATTACTACGAAGAAAATTCTTCATGAATCATTAGATCCAGTAGCATATCGGGAAAAACGACAAAAAGGCGAAAAGTTATGATGGCCAAGGGTAGGATAAAATGAGAAAATATGTAACGGGTTTTCTTATTTATTTTTAGTACGCTAAGGGTAGCAATGTCGTTTCAAAAGAAAAAGTTCTACCTTTTTGACCATACGCCGTAATTTAAAAAATTAAATCTTTTATTCCACACAAGATAGATCTACAAAATGCTATTTGAAGGATACTTTTCAAACTGTTTATTCACGACATTTTTGGGTTAATACAACAATTTTAAATAATTTATAAAAAACTTATATTTGAGTAAATTATAAATATCTTTCTTTCTGAAAATATATAATTTTCAAAACATTAATTTTTTTAATAAAAAATTGACAGGTGTTATAAAATTATTTGTGTTATAAGTGTTATAGTGTTATAAAATTTTTATGTAAACATCTTCTAAACCAAATGAAAAATAGCTTAACACGTTGGTTAGTAGAAAGGTCAGAGTATTATTTATTATGCATTAATAGTAAATTTAGGTCGTCGTCATTTTTTAATTAAAAAAAATCAACACGGCTAACTAAGATGGGTGGTTTAATTTTACAAAATAATGACGTACACTTTTGAAGTTGAACAGTTCATCACTTTTTTACCAGCCCTGTATACATATCACTAATTATCTTTAATCATTCTACAAACCACTATATTAAACCATTTTTTATTTGGTCCAGATATTCCCATTGAATTTTTATAATTATTTCACGAATATACGGTGGTTTCGAATATCGTTAAAAACACGATAACCAGTATTCAACTGTACATTCAAGAAGTACGAAAGTAAATTTCCCCAATATTTTAAAAAAAATTCGTAAGTATTGAATTTAATTTAATAAAGGACTTTTTGTTTAGAAATTTGAGGTCAATATTTTTATTTGCTAGCACGGTTAATTGAGCCTTTAAATCTGTTCTGAATAACTTTGTACAAAATAAGAAAGGTAGGTAAGTAATCTAAACAAATATCACTAATTAAATAAGCTATTAAGCTTTAATTTGGCCTGTTGATATTATTGTTGGATTTTTTGTTAGATTATCAGAAAAGTAATAAGTAATCCTGGGTTATTATTGTAGTGGGTACCGATATTAAAATTGTATACTACCGATTGTTACTTCAAGTAGTGTATGTATTCCTAATAGACCGCGAAAATGACGCTACGTGCTTGAGATGTAGATGCAATATTATTGAATGTACTCACTTATTTTACTGCGGAAAAGAACAATGAAGGTCCGTTGCTACCAGCTTTATCTATACGTAAGCGTGTGTATGATGCGATGGGTATTGGTAAAACATAATTAACCATAGTATTTAAAAGTGCGAAAGATGGAAATAGTAAGCAATAAGACTGTTGACTTCACCGAAGCTCACAAATTTGAAATTCGTAACATTGTGCATAAAATGCTTAAAAAAAAGAACATGTCTCTTTAGATTTAATACTGGAATAGGTAAAAGAAAAAGATGTATCAGAAATTTCTAGAATGAATCTTTGGACAGTTTTGAAACATATAGGGTTTAAGTTTAAAAATGAGGATAACCAAAAAGCTTTGCGTCAAAAAGCTAAAGTCGTGCACAATAGAATTCAATTTTAGAAAAATTATACTTACTGTTAACAAAAATACTATTTATTTGTTTATCTGGATTTTTGCTAAGGGTGGAACAAATAGAATTTGGCAGGACGATAACATGAAGTCTATAAAACAAACCGACGGTGAAGAAAAAGACACATAATCGGCAAGCAGGTGAAAAGCATGGTTTTGTTGATGGGGCAGATCTCTTATTTTCGTCAAAATTAAAATCGGCCGATTATCATGACAATATAAATACAAAGATATTTGTGAAATGGTTAAAAAAGAAACTATTACCATCGTTAGATGGTATTAGATAATACTTCGTATCATTTTAATTAAGCAGCCAATACAGGAAATCAAAGAATATATAACGAACGAAAATATTTCATTTTTATAGTATTGTTTTGAGCCGGAATTATCATCGCCAGCTAAAAGACACGAAAAAAAAATTTATAAAGTAAATAACTCAGTTATGGACATCGTATGCTAAGATTGAGTATATTTAGCGAATATGCAAAACTTATTATGACAATCACGTTAGATATAATAGTTACAGTGTTTTAAAAACCTGGCAACGAGCACTTAATTCTGCCACTCCCGAAATTTGAGGAAAATGTGTCACAAAATCTAAAAATTTAATAGAGAAATGGTGGATTCGCGAAAATCGCATCAAAGCAGTTAATCCTGTTATCATTTAAAATCCGACAGTGATTTCGATGACTAAAAATCTGATGCTTTATACAACCCTAAGTACTACATATTTAAACATAAGTCGATACGTTGGTGACTAATCTGAAACCTTCCTATATTGGTGAAATGAGCTGTACCTAATCAAACCCATCCTAACGTATCCAAAAGTAAACAATTTATATTTAAAAATCTAACTGTCGGGTATCTACCAATTAACACAAATACAAATGTGAACCATGAGATTTTTTGTATAATATTTGTATTTTCCGGCGTTTAAAGTAATTGAAAAATTAATCGATTAACAGTTAAATCAATTTTATTATACTCTTTTATGTAAATGTTTAATCGCTCTCATTTGGCTGCCTTAGCTGTAATGTTGCAAACTCAATAATAACACTTAACCTTACTTTTTTTCTTACTTAATAAAGTTTTTTAATATTCAATATCATTATAAAATATAAAAATCATCTTCAAAATCATTTTGGTTAATAATAACACTTTTTTTGGTGCGGATCGGTCCAAATTCTCTGGAGTTGGACATTCCTATAAATGACTGTATTTTTTATGTTTAAACAAATAAATTATGTAAAAAAATGGCTTTTCACCATCGTATTGTTATTTTTTATAAAAAAATTTATGCTTTTCGTTATTTTTCCGAAAAGTGCCGCTTCTATACATTTATCAGAAATGCCTCCAGAAAAAATGTAATTTGAATTAATAAAAAAAAAGTGTAATTAATTAATACCTTTCCAAACATTATAAAATATTTAAAATTAAAAACAGTTATAAAATATTTCTTTAATGAAAATTAAATAACGTATAGAATTTTTTAACTAAATCCAAACAAATTCTTTAATAAACCAATGAAAAAGATTAAATACAGTTTATTAAAAATTTAATAAAAAATCGTTCAGAAGAAATAAGTACTGTTGCTGGCAATACCAGAAACTAAAAATCATTTTCATGTTCCTAATATTGGTTTTTGTTACTTAGAATTTTTTTTTGTGGTCAATATAAATTATTTTAAGTAACCAAACGTCTCTTTAGTTTATTAATAATTAACTCGATATCATAAAAAATAGGACAAAACATTAACATTCTAATTATGCGAAACTTTAAGTGACAAGTTTATTAATGTTTTAGTGCAGAAAATTTATGGTAAAACGAAGCTGTGATGCCACTGATTAGTTTACATAAATCATTGAAGCGGTGAGTAAAACTTGAGCTTGGGTAGTTATAACTTATCTTCTATATTACTTCCATTGATTTATTGCATTTGTGTGTTTCTCAGCATCAACATTTTAGCGAAAACATCTGTATTTATGTTTGTGCAGAATGTCTGGCACAAAGGTGAAGTAAATTAATATCGGAAGAGATATTTAAAAAAAAAAACGAAACATTCCGTGAAAGATGACTAATTATAATAAAATTCCTACAGAATGTTTATTAATTTTAACCTAAAAAATGGTATTGTTACGACAATATAATATAATCTTCTTCTTCTTTAATGTTATCGATTTGTACGTACTGTTCTCTCTCTCTTTAAGATAATTTTCTATAATCCTCTGAATCCAATGTCTTGTAAGGTTGTCAACAGTTGTGATTGGCAAGATCCAAGAAAACACACAGACTTGGTTTAATTTTTTCCAGGTTCTCTGATATTCTGGATGTAAGAAAACGAATCGCAAAATCGTAAAAACTTCTTTTTTGAATCCATCATATTCATTTTTAGAAATGATTTAATGTTTGTCAAAATACGACACCTTTATTTTTTTTTATTACTTTTTTCTAAGATTTTTGTCGTTTGAAATGAGTGTTCTCGGCGCGCCGGCAAGAAAAATAGGGTATCTTCCTGGCAGAGGGTTGTAGAAGCTGTAGGATGTTGTATGTCTCTGCCTCTGTTGAATCTCGCCGTGTCTCGATTCGATGTTAATTCTTCGATAGCTAGTTGGGGCTCGTTCGTAATTCTTTTTTGCTGTCAGTTTTTCCTGGCTTTACTGCCGTAAATTTCTTAAAGAATTAAATCTTGTTTTATGCTATATTGTAAAAAATATATACACTAAGCTTACAGTTGAGAACCTCTTGTCTCTTTGGAAAATTTTCACTGGTTGATGGCTTTTAATTTAACTAATTTTATCTGATTATATTCCTTGTAACTTTTTTACCACGTGGTGTTTTTAAAAACGAAGCTTGCTTGCTTCTTGGTTGAAGACGATGGACGAACTCACCACACGAAAGTGGAGAAAATAGTTTAGCAAAAGCAGCGCTGACGTCAGCTTTCCTAATAGGTTTGTGACTTTGTATGATTCGTTGCCTATAGAAAAGCACCTTATTTTAGGAAATCAAATGAATAATTAGTTGCCTATAGCAACCGTCTTTTGGCTGTGATAATGAGGTTTTTAAATAAAGGAATGGATTGTTGCAAAATTACTTAATTTTCAACAAGTGTAATTGGTCTGTAGTTTAAAACTTTATTTTTATTTTTTTTAAAAACACTAATTGTGCTATTTCTGTTCTGATCTTTTTCAAGGATTTAGCTTTTATCAATATCAAGTGTTTTATTTATTTTTTAAGATGATATCGTTTCAATAAATTCTCTGTTGTTGGTTTCAGAAATAAAGAATTCGCAGAGGATATTGTTGTTACAAGATTTCGCCCGACCGAGAGGTAGTAATTATAAAAACAGTCTGCAATTTTTTTATTATCATAGTAGTTCATTTTTTATAAATTTAATATTAATGACGCACCTAATGATACTTTAGAAACTAATTAGTATTTTTAAATCCTTAAACTACAACTAAAGAATGTATAAAGCTATTCATGCAATGAAAATAATGATTAAACTAGCAATATAATTTTTTGCGATTAAAAATACTTGTTTAAAACTGTTTTCGGTACCGACTTTTACGTGATTTTTCCTGAGTTTGAAGTATCTTCTACAGTAAACACGTTTTATCTTACATAAATATTATGTTTACAACGTTTAATTTAATTTTGACTACCTATCCCAATATTGCAATTTTACATTAAATTTATTGGCAAAATAGTGAAAACCACTAACGAGAAAATACACTGCAATAAAAAAAATTTCCCTAAAAATTTAAAGCATTTTTTTATATATATATATATATATATGTTACTTATCATCTTGTTTGTTACTAGATAATAGTTTCGGGATGTTTTTGCGTTTGGGTGCTTATTAACATCGCATCGTTAATCTACCCAACAAATCACTAGACACAATTACACCTAACTTTAATTCCAAAACAGCCACAACAAACATGTAATAAAATATTCCCCACAATGCTCATCCAAGATCACGTCGACAAAATTGCGATGAACGCATGGCATATTAACAATATTTTGGTCCCAGTGTTTTTATGATTCGCATCAAAACCAGCACAAACGAAACTACTAAAAACAAATCCCGATCTTACAATGCAGATCACACCATTTACGCACTTACACTATACAGTACGTAAAAAAGGCATTCAAAAATAAATCTTTACAAAAACAACAAAAATACTATTTTGTTAAATATCGTAAGTACTCTTTTTCATTTGTTTGAAGTAAAATATTTTTTTAGCCTGAAATTAAAATTATAAGTTTACTAAGCTTAGTCGGCAAACCGTATACAAACACATTGATTAAAAGAGTAACGAATAAAACTAAGAAGATGATATGGGATGTGCAAGCAGAATTTAGAAGAAAAAGGATGTATGGATCAGGTCTTTTCATTGCAAGGTATAGTCAAAAAATTCTTAGCTAGAAGTCAGAAGTTTTATTGCCCTTTTATAGACTTGGAAAGGCCTATGATAGTGGTGAGGAGTGAATTGTGGTCGACATTGTCTATGTATTGGGTGAGCGATAGTTTATAACGAGCATTGAAATCACATAACAAGGTTTCCACTACTTGTGTCAGGATAAACGGAGCTTGCACTGACTGGTTTTAAATCGAAAAAAGTGTGAGACAGGGTCGTGTGACTTCGCCATGGCTGTTTATAATTGTTTGGCAGTTCAAAAGGACCTATAAAATAATCACATATTACAACATACCGAATGTTAACCTTAAACTAGTGCTGAAAATGTTTTTATTTCTTAGCATGTGGATTTTCAGAATCCCACAATTTTTTTTTTCAATTCAATATTTCTTTTCTAGTAAATGTTGCCCCATTAATAAAAAGAATTGTATCAAGAAAATCTGCGTTAACATTTTATTTATTTTGCAAAAATTGGGCAAATTGTATAAATAGATTGTACCATTTTAAAAAAAATTACCTTTTTTGTAATAATCCTAATAATTTATTAACAGACTATGTATAAGCATTTTAAAGTGACGGTAGCTGGTTACTTATTACTAAAAAATTTAAAAGTTTTTCTAAAATACTTTATAAAAATTATTTTTAAACTTTGTTACATAATAAAATAGCATCAATGCCATAAGTAGAAACATTTAAAATTATTAATATCTTTAGTAATGGGTTTTGAACTCTTTAGTACTTTAAATTTTTTTAAATGATTTGTATAGTTATCACTTATCGCCGCTAGAATTTTCAAAAATGTTGATTCTCAGAGTTCGAGGTTTAAAATTAGATTGGTTTTTTCGATTTTAAATCCGTAAATTTTGGTCTGGGATCGATCAATGCCTTTTTAACATTTTTATCACCCTTAAAATTTTTTACCAACATTAGGTATTTTAAAAAAATTACCTTGTTTAATAACATTATCTTTGAGAGACGTGGTAATAAAGTCGAATATTTTAATTACTTTAGGGTTTGGGATAACCTGTGGTTTCTGAGCTATTTCGGATTTATTTAAAGTCGCGACTTCGTTAATTGAAAATATATCATTATAAGTTTTAAACAGTCTTTACTTTTAGCTCTCAAGCATTATCATCATTAAAATTAAAGTATTTCCTACGTTAACCCTTTGTAAAGAGTTTTGACAAGTGAGTTAATATTTGATTTTGCCAAATACTTACCTCAACAATTTTTAACAATCTTAATTTTAAAAAAATTTCAACAACGAATTTTTACATAATTCAGAATTCTCTCCTGATGATGGCAATGTTGCCAAAAACGTTTAGAAATTGATTACTATACTGTATTGTGTACCCTAGCCTTTTGGCAGTTTGTCATATACATTAAATATTAATGTATTTGTTGGAATACTGACACAGTCGCTGTATAACCATTGGTGCAACTAGGATTTCTAACTTGAGATTAACCGACGACACAGCTCTTCTAGCAACCACAAAAGCTGAACTAGTAGCTCTCTCTCTAATACCTTAGAACAAACTAGCAAGGCTTACGGTCTTAAAATTAATTACAACAAGATCAAAGTGCCATCTTTAAAAATACCAAGTTGGAAGCTGTCAACTTTGGATCCGTCGGATCGTTAATCAAAAACACATGCAGTAGCGAAAAACAAATCCGCCGGCGCATTCAACAGGCACGACTAGCCATGACAAAACTTGAATCTACAAACTATATATCAGTTATACCTCGGCCAATACCAGCAAAAACTAACAATATAATAAGATCACAACACATTTAACAAGATCTTATGACTGTGAAGATGACACCCACATGTGATTAATACCTTATTCCACATCTTTGTACAGAGCAAACGCTTTTTGGGGACCAGTTATAAGAATCACAATGTCATCAGCATCCATTACTGTTCCCACACTATCGGTGAGCGCTTGCTTGGGAACTTTGTTATGGTTAAAAATGCATTTGTTGAAAAAATTTCTCGTAAAGGTTTTTAAATGTTCGAGATACTAACGATTACAAAAATCATTAAAAGCTACGTGATTATTAAGTACAATTCCTGCAATAAATAGTTTAATTCTACCAGCTTAATTAATTTTTTTTAAATGCGTACATTAAACAACCAAATCTTGAGCATGTTTTTCTAATATGATTATATTTTTAGGATTAATATCTAGATTCTTAAAATGTTTTTTTATATTGTAACGATTTTGCGATACGCCAATGAAATATGTTAGGTAATCAAGCTGGGCAGTACGGTAACGTCACAGTCAATGGCAAGGATGTTCCAGTCTGGATACGTTAAGAGACTTTCATTCTTCTTTTGTTTTAACGTTAATATATATATATATATATATATATATATATATATATATATATATATATATATATATATATATATATATATATTGGCTATCGTTTCTCGAAAGTTAAGCAGTCCGTTTTCTAAAGTTTATTATCAATCTTTACTAGTTTACATAAGTAAATGTGTTAAAATTCGAACCCTAAGTGTGATTCCAGTTAAACGTTACAATATATTGATATATTGCTAGCTTCCCTAATGATCTTTTGCTAAGTTAACATACTCATGTATACATAAATGATAGTTTTCCCTTTACTGATTACTTAAAGTGTTTAAATATAATTGGATTAAAAATATGACAGACATTGCTTTAGTCAAAACATAAGTTGTCGTCGGTATATAAAATAAAATTTATTATTTTTTGTTTTTTTAGATCCGAAGTAAAATTTTTCCTTGAAATATATTTCATGTGTGAAACTTTTATAAAAATATTCATGTCATGTCAAGAGATACCAAATTTGAAATGGCTCCCTTTGACTCATGAAAATGATAATACAAGTTAAAAGTAAAACAATGTTAAAGACGAAATACAAAAATTCCAAATTTAATATTGACATTAATAATTGAAAATATGAATATTGTATGTTCTGTTCTAAACATAAAGTATCAAGTTTACTTTGTTCTGACAATTTTGGTGAATAAGTTATAAAGGTAAAATAAAGTAATTAAACTAACTTTGTTGAAACACATAAAGAGGTTTATTCACCAGTACCTATTTTTTATTTTCGATGGTTCACGTCACCTATTCTAGAATATTTTTAAGACACCTATGTAAAGTATATTAAAAAGACAACAAGTTATTTTTTATTAATCCTATACAGGATGTTTTAAAAAAAGGTGACCCTGTCTTTAGGATTGGTAGAAAACTAAAGAATATTTAGGGTTTGCTAAGTAAAAAATTTTCGTAACGCCAGCCGTATTCACGATAAAGCTAGAAAATTGCGACATTTTAACAAAAACCATAACACTTTCCAATTTGGACGCCCTTGACCAGTTGCTCATGAATACAAAAACATATATACCTGATATAATTTAAGCAGTTTACTTAGCTAGCCCTGTATTTTAGCATAGTTGAACGTCATCAGCCCACTAGGATTCTTGTTTGAATTGGTATTAAACTGGATATCGGAGAAACACCAACAGACTAATAGCAATTCCTGACCAAGACATTAAATCAAAGCATCAGATAAATTTGGAATTTAGATGAGAGAGGTTTTTGTGTGCTTAACTGATATGCCTGGATTTACCCTTTACACGGTTTGGTATTTTAACATTAACATTCTTTAGCTATTCACCGGACCACTATTCGAAATCCATATGATTAGTCCTGGTACAAAATGCTAAATATGGAGTTATTTTATTTATAAGGTAGATATCTAGAGGTTTTCAGGAATAAAAAAAACTTATTTGTCGAAAAGTATCCCCTTTGGTTTAGTCAAGAGTTTATAAGTAGAAACAAAGTAAAGAAAAGAACTTTAAAAAATTGGAAAACATCTAAGGCAAATGATCTAAAAGAACAATTTGTTATTTTTATTTACAAATTATTGTAAAAAAAATTAACTTAACAATTAATTTACCTATACAAAAAAAATCTAGTAAATATTTTTCAGCAGAGATCCAGGCATTAATCCAAAGTTAAAAAGAACTTTGATAATTCCTAAATTTAGTTTACCTATAATGTTTAATCTCATGCAGTATTTTAAATGCATTTGCCATTTTTTGCATTGTTCATTATATTCTAGTTAAAAACAATACCATTTTGGGATATTTGTGTGTGAGTGGTAGGAAAATGATAAACAATTTGAATAACAGTTAACTATGTGTATTTATTAAAATGAAAAAAAACTTAGCAAGTGAGGCAATGTGCGTCAGTGTGTTGGATACCGTTGAGAGATTGTGACGAAGGCCGTTGAGAGACTGACTGTCGGAAACTGACTGACTTGGTGTACCTCTGTCTGTCCTTTTTATCTTCATCCCCCAGGTCGTTGGTTTTATGACGGTTCCTAGAGAATGCGTAACTTGGCGAAAAGGAATTAAGTGTCATAAAGATTTACCTTGGTACTGTGAGAGTGCGTGAGTAAATAAAAAGGAAATAACCTTCTGGTCATAAAGGTTAGGCTCGTATAAGTGCTTTATTAAAAAAGAACATAACTTAGGGTCAAAAATATTAGGGCAGTATACGTTCTTTCTTAAAAAGGACAAGACTTGGGATTGAAAAGGTCAGTAAAATTGGTCGTCGGAATTTTAAGGATTCAAAAATGCAAAAGTTTTGTCACGTCGTCTGTGCATAACCTGTCTGTATTACCACTACACCATAAACAATACAATACCTGCGAATATACCAACTACGAGAATATCACTAACGTGAAGACAAAGTTTAAACTACTTGAAAAAAAATTCATTAAAAATATATTTGTGAATATAGTAACATCCCTAGTATTTTTAAAAAATATACTTATGTGTTTAGAAAACCTCTTAAATTTGCACATTGTTTTAATTTGAGACCATTTATCAAATAAAAAACTATCGTAAAATCATCCCAAATACCTTTAATATATTAATCTATAATGTAACATCTGCCAACATGAGAAATATACAGGGTGACCAACCGAAAACAAAACAGTCATTTGCAGAAACCTTGTCAACATTTTGGAGAAACTCTGAGACCCGCCGATTTTTTATTAAAGGGAGACACTCTTTTTCGGTTCCACTTTTAACCCCAAGCAGGAGTTAGAATTACCCCAACATTTTTAAATGGCATTGGGGGTCGAATAAGATGTCCTTTGAAAGCTCTGACAATTCTTTTCACAATAGTTATTAAATTTTACATTTCCTTTCATTATTTAAAAAAAAATACATATTAAAGTTTACATTATTTTAGTTGCTTACTTACTACTTAATTGATTAAATGTTCAAACTAATGACCGCCGGCTTCCATACAATAATAAAGATTTTGTTTAAAACGTTCATGCACATTCCGAAGAATTTCCGAAGTCATTCGACGGCACTCCTCAACGATTCTTTGACGCAAATCTTTCAACGACGCTGGTTGTGTTTTATAGATATTACTTTTCAGATGTCCCCACAAAAAGAAATTGAGGGGCGATAAATCTGACGATCTTAGAATCCATTCAATGCTGCTTCTTCTCCCAATCCAATGCCGGGAAAAACGTTGGTCTAAATACTGACGAACAAATAATCCACAGTATGACGAAGATTATTTTTATTTTCAACAGGATTGTGCTCCTCCGCATTATGCAAAAAAAATAATTCGACAATAAATTTTTTCATCGGACGAATATATTGGTAATTATAATAAAATGGACGCGATTTAAATGTACTCTAAATGCCTTTGTTTGACCGTCCGGAAGTCTTTGTCAATTAACGCTACCTTAGATACAAAGATTATTGTTCCAAGGTTATGTCTCGGGAGTGTAGCTTACTCTATTCATTGTGACTCGTAACATCGTTTCCTCTGTTCGTCAGTGACAAAGAATTAATTGAAAAATGGTAAAGACACTTTAAAGATCTTTTAAACGTAAAACAGAAAAAATCGCACAAAGAAGAAACGTATATTACAGTGGACCTACCAGTTGAAGAACCCTCCCTTGAGGAAACACTAATGGCAACAAATAAATTAAAGAACTCCAAGGCACCTGGCTAGGACGAGATACCTGCGGCATTTCTCAAATATGGGGAAGATTCACTACATCAACAAATTGACCAATTAATAACTCTTATTTGGCGAAAAGAAAAAATACCAGTAAGATAAAGAGAAGGCATTATTGTGCCCATCCACAAAAAAGGTGACAAATCAAAATGCTTTAATTACAGGGGAATCTCACTAATAAACACTACATATAAAGTCCTCTCTAACATACTACTATGCAGACTTACCACATATGCAGAAAACCTGCTGGGGAAATACCAAGCCGGATTAAGGACAAACAGATCAACGATAGACCTAATCTTTACACTGAGGCAGCTCCTGAAAAAAGGATAGGAGTATAATAGAACTGTACATAACCTCTTCTTAGACTTCCGACAGGCATATGATAGTATAGAGAGAAGTTAAGTATGGAATGCGATGACGGAATTCTCAATACCAATCATTTAGATGACCAAAGTTTCTATGAAGGGCAGAGTATCTAAAGTACGAGTAAATAACAGCCTATACAGTAGTTTCGAAATACACAGTGTGCTTAAACATGGCGACGGTCTATCACCATTACTTTTTAACCTCGTCTTAGAGAAAGCCGTCAGAGCAGCCGAAATTAAAACCGAACTGCTAACAACTAAAGATCCCGATTTACTGTTAGCATACTCAGATGACATTTATCTCATCGGAGATTCCATCGTAACCGTGAAAGACATTTCCAACAAGATCAAAAAAAACAACTGGTGAAGTGGGACTAAAAGTCAACGAAAAAAAAAAGAAAATACATGTGTATAAACAAAATGGAACGAAGAGATAGAATAGAGCAAAACGTCACAATCAACAATCTTAATTTTGAAAGGGTAGAGCCCTTCAAATACTTTAAAGCTACAATAACTGCTGATAAAGACGTTACTGAAGAAATCAAAGGCAGGATCCAATCTGCAAACCACTGCCTATACGCTCTTAGCAATCCTATTAAGTTGAAAAACCTAACCAATACATTAAAAATTAAAATTTACAAACTATTGTCAGGCCAGTAATAACAGTGAAACGTGGACAATGACCAAATCAAACGAAGAAAACTTCAGTGCTTACCACGATCCGACGACAAATCGGTATCGTGTTAGAATAAATATTGTAATAAACGAGCTATACAACGATAGCAATGTCGTGCAAGAGTTTAAATCCCAACAATTAAGATGGGCAGGCCACGAACACAGACTTAAAGATGAAAGACTTGTAAGATTTGTATGGAAGGAGCTTCCAACACGAAAGAGACCAATCGGACGCCCCAGGATGCGTTGGAGAGATAAAATTAAATCAGATCTGCTAAAAATAAATGTTCCTTTTGACCAAATATTGATGGAAGACCGTATCAATTAAAAAAAAGTTGTGCAGTCAACCAAGACCCACCCAGGGTTGTAGCGCTAGATGATAATAATGATGATGATCTATTCCATACATGGCAAGCGAATTCTCCTGTCGAGAAACACAGAGCCCGTGCAGTCATTCTTAGGACTGAGGGATTTGCATCCTACGCTTGTTGCTAACTTTCTCAGGATGTTATCTCTAGCGTTGACTTTTTGACGGTACATTAAACTAAAACTAATTACTAACCAAGAAAAAAACTAACGTTGATCTAATTTCAATGGGCAGCGCGATCAGGAGACATCAATCCTATGGGTTTATTTCTCTGGGGTCATCTCAAAAGTAAAGTGTATGCAATACCTGTGCAAACAAGAAAAGATTTAATAGACAGAATTTTGTTAAACTGCAATGCTATAAGAAATAATACGGGAATGCTCTTTTAACTACAAAAAAACAACATTCGGAGGCTTAAAAAGTGCTTGGAAATGGGAGGAGCTCATATTAAACATTTATTATACTTTTTAATTGTTGCATTTGTTTAAATTTTATACAAAAAAGCTTTCTTTTAATTTAACTGATAAGTTGAAAGTTTAGGAAAAAAATTAAAAAACCATGAATTTATTAAAAATTAATTTTAAAATTTTTTACTGGCGAGATGGGGTTCATAGATTGTAAGTATCTGTCGGAGTTTTTAAAGAGAAAGGATTTCTCTACAACTTCCGCCCATAGTCAATTGCGTAGGATTTTTATGGTTTAGCTAAATAGGAAAATTTTAAATTCATTCAGTAAGTACTTGAAATTAAAATAAAGAGCTCTTTTCTGGAGAATTTTTTTTTTATATTATGTTAAGAGTAATATTTCGTCAACGACGTGAAAAAAAAATCCTTTTAAGTGAACAACCCCATAACACATCCATTACTATTGTGGTAACCGAAAACTAAACATATATCAGTAAAAACAAATAAATACAAGGAGTGCGATGTGTGATATCGTATTTGGCAGCTACGTAGGATTATTTTTTTTAACTGCCTTTGTAAATAAAAAAGCAAACAGCAAAATATTATTTTTAAGTATTAACCTCTTGTTCATTTACTTGCAAAGATTAGCCTGGGACTGCTAACCGAAGTAAAGTAGCTATATAATAACAGTTACTTTAAAGTGAGAAACAGGGTATACAAGAAACAAATAAAAATAAAGTAGTCAAGAGAAGCGTATTAAAAAAAAAAAACAACTTTTGATGGCCTTAATGATCCAGAGTCGTACTGTCATAAAAAAGCTGAATATTAAATTAAATGTTAATTTATCTGCAACTAAAAACGGCTAAATATATTTAAGGCCTACTTAAAACTGCTCACTTTGGGAAAATGTAAAATAGACTACTTAGCTACTGTATTGCAAAGCTCTGCAAAAAGTTAATATCTTTAAAATCCATAATTGTTATAAAATTACTTCAGTAATATTTTTAAATTGTACCCTGGTGGAAAAGATATCGGTAATTACTCCTTACATAAGCTTTCTTTAAATATAAAGATATATTTTACGGTGGTTTCCAATAATCGTTAAAAACTCGAAAACCAGTATTTAACTTTACATTTAAGAATAACAAAAGTAAATTGCCCTTATATTTTTATAAAAAAATTCATAGGTAATCAATTTATTTTATAAGGGACTTCTTGTTTGGAAATTAAGGGTCAATAGGGTTTAAGTTTAAAATTGAGGAAAACGGAAAGGCTTTGTGTAAAAAAAGCTAGAGTTGTGCACAAAAAGATTGAATTTTTGAGAAATTATACTCACTATAAACAAGAATGCTCTCCATTTGGTTATCTGTATAAAGCTTGGATTTTTGCTAAAGGTGAAATACAAAATATTAGCAGAACGATAACATAAAGTCTATGAAAAACACCGACGGAGGGGAAAATAAACCCATGATTGTGCATGCAGGTGAAAAGCCTTGTTTTGTTAATAAAGCGGATCTTTTATTTTCGTCAAAATCAAAAATGACAATATGAATACAAAGATGTTTAAGAAATGATTAAAAGAGAAACTATTACCATCGTTACCTGAACCATTTGTCATTGTATTAGATAATGCTTCGTACCATTTAGAAATTTTAAATAAGCAACCAATAAACTCCTTGACGGTACAGAAAATAAAAGACGGTATTCCTTCAAGCCCAAAATATTATTGATAGCTAAAAGGCACGAAAGAGAGAAAATTTACAAAGTGGACCAAATTATTTTTAGTTATAAACATCGTTTATAAGACTTCCACCTTATCATTGCCAATTTAATCCCATTAAGTATATTTGGAAAACATGCAAAACTTATTACGACAATTATATTAAATTCTAATGATTACAGTGATAAGGCTGTTTTAAAAACCTGGCAACAAGCACATAATACTGCCACTCCTAAAATTTGGGGAAAATGTGTCATAAAATGTGAAAATTAAATAAATGAATGGTGGATTCATGAAAACCGCATCGAAGCAGTTAATCCTGTTATCATTTACAATCCGAATGAGTAAAGCAATGACAGTTATTACGATTATGATGACTATAAATCTAATGCTTGATAATACCGTAAGTACTACATAATATTTATTAAATTTATACCGATAATTTATTTTTGTTGCATTCCCTTTTAACACAATTAAATATGTGCCTATTTTTAACTAAAAATTGATCGAGAGCTACATCAACGATTTCTGTTTACAATAAAGCAAAAAATAAAAATAAAACGTCTCAATAAAAGCATAATAATAAACAAAAAATTTTCCGGTTCAAATCTTATGGGAATTTACTAATGTACCTCTCAACACAACGCGCTCATTAAGTCAATGCCTTGGTGACTAATCCGATACCGTTGTATATTGGTGAAATAATATTAAAATCGTAACATATCATATATTTATAACATGTTTTAGTTAAAATACATCTTTAACAAAAGACATTTTTAAATGTACCTTAAAAATGACCAGTTTAAAATTGTAAATATTTTTTTTAAGTATTTGAAAAGTGCTTTTTAAAGAGTAAATTATGTGACAGTTAAAAAAAGTGCCTCTCATTAAAAAATTAAAGCTGTTTTTTGAGCGCACTTGTTTTTATGACTGTAAATAAATAATATTTATATTCGTTTTTCTAAGAAATACATCATTTTAAAATAACTTGAGATTACAAATAATAGCTAATTTAACGTCACGAATAACCAAACTAAATTAACTATAAATATTTCTGAAACAAAGAAACCAAATAACAAAAAAATTTAAAAAAGGTGACATGTATTCAGAAGTAAGTTAATTGATCCCTAATTAGATATCTACCTATCAAACAGTTGCGTCGTTTTTGTTATGATCTCATGTTATCGGCAAAATAAATCGATAGAATAAATTGTTGTTTATGAGGCTGATCTGCATTTTTCTTGTTTTTTCATTTAATGTATCACAGAGTAGAGGTTGCTATTTGATATTTTAAAGTAGGGATGGTGGATGTTTATAGGGTGCAACTAGGTAACAGCAGGATAATATTTTAAAACCTCCTCCTTGTTTTACAATTCGAAGTGTTTTTTGTTTTTGTTACATTTACGCAAAATCAAAAGGTATTTGGAAAAGATGGTTTTGAAATAAAAGCACTGCATAATATGTTATGTTTTTATTAAATTCTTTTAAACTAGAATATATATCCCATACATTATAAAAAAGTTTACTTTCCCAGGCTAAGTATATTTTCTGTAAAATATTTAGCATTTTTCTACATTTTTTATAACACAATTTGCGACTCTTCTTATCGTAAAAATACTATAATTTACTTTTTACACCTATACCAACACAAAACCACAAAAAACGTTTATAACTTTTTTGACAACACAATATACGTACACATTGTATTAACACATATGTGACACTGGTACAAAGATGTCAAAACGTCATTATTATGTATGACATTTTTTTATTAAGTAGTGATATATTAAATTAAAATGTGCCAACAATAAAAAATTAAGCTTATTCAAAATTTAGAAATTCTTATAATATTGCGAATTAGAAAATATAAACATTTATTAACAAAATTATTTACTTACTTTTTTTAATTTAATAGTTTTTAAAATGGAAAGTAAAAATTATCATTCATGTAGGTGAAATTGTCTATTATATAGTTTTAACCAATAAACGATAAAAAAATAACACAATAATTTAAAATCACACAAATTCCTTTAAATGTAGTCAACAGTAATATAATTAATCACTGTAAGCAAAAATATTGATTAAAAATGTAACGAATGAAACTAAAAAGATGATATGGGATGTTCAAGCAGGATTTAGAAAAGGAAGGAGACGTATGGATCAGGTCTTTTAATTACGAGGTATAGACGAAAAATTCTTGGCATGAAGTCAGAAGGTCTGTTGCGCTATTATAGACTTAGAAAAGGCCTATGACAGAGTGATGAGGAGTGAGTTGTGGTCATTATCTTTGTATGGGGTGAGCGGTAGTTTAATACGAGTACTGAAATAGAGGATTCCACTAATTGTGTCAAAATAAACGGAGCTTGTACGGACTGGAACATCAAAAAAGGTGTGAGATAGGGATGTCATGGCTGTTTTACTTATACATAGACGATTGTTTAAAAGATTTAAAAGAGAGTGCGTATGGATTGAAATAAATGATTTGATCGTCAAATGCCTTCTTTACGCCGATGATCAACTCATATTAGTAATCTAAGGAGGAGTTGCAGGCGATGGTTAATGTTATGCATGATGGCCTGAAAATTAAAAGGGATAAAAATAAATGTAAACAAAACGAAAGTTATCGTTTTTGAAAAAAAAAAAAGCATTTAAACTCTAAGGTTATGATAAAGGGAGAAAGAGTGAAAGAAGTAAATGAGTTTGAATATTTAGGTTCAAAGTTTACGAGAGATGGAAAGTATGACAGTTACATTAAGCGTAGGGTGTTGGCAGAAAAACAAATAAATGGGGTACTGCATAGCTTTATGAACAGCCAAAAAGTGTCAAAAAAGGCACGCCCGGCTGTGCATAGAGGTGTGTTGGTTCCTTCACTTATATATGGTAGTGAATGTTGAGTTTGGCAAAAAAAGCCTGAAAATAGGATTAATACTGCGGAGATGAGTAGTTTGAGAAGTATAGCCGGAGTGACTCGGATAAAGTAAAGAATAGTGAGATTAGAGAAAGCTGTGGTGTAAAAAAAGATGTAGTTACAAAGATAAATAAAGGAATGCTTCAATGGTTTGAGCACGTAGAAAAGATGGATAAAGAAAGATTGAACAAGCAAATTTATAAGGCGAATGTGAATGGACAAGTCGGTAGAGGTCGACCTCGGTAAAAATATCTCGATGAGATTAACATTGTTTAAAAGAAAAGCCAGGTCAAGAGTACCAACAACCGTCGAGCATGTATGAGAGCACTGATGAAAGTAGAGGAAGCAAAAGATAAAGTCCTAAAACAGAATTCAACATTTATATGAATAATAATATTAAAGATTTAACTGGTTATTTAACTCTCATTTAAAAGTACAATAAGTCCCAAAGTTAACATTTACATAAATAATAATTTTATAGATTTGACTAATAATTAATAAAAATTAACTCGAACTTTAAAGCACTTAACGTTAAGTAAAATTTGAAATTCTATGAATTCATAATTATGTAGTATTTAATCAAACCATAATACAAAGTATTAAAAAATTTTGGAAGTGGAAAAACCAAGATTTATTTACAAATCTAATACCTAAATATTTTCCTGGACTATAACCAATAGCGGTGGCTTAAATTAGGAGAAAATGTATTTTAAATGAAAAACCGAAAACGAGAAACTTCAACGTTGTAGATCATTTGCTTTGTTTCGTTAACCCTTTCACTCGGTATGATGGAAGAAATTAAAAAAACAAAAACGTCAGCAAGCCCGAAGTATTTACTTAATGATTTTAAATGAAACCAAAAAAAACTACCCCTTTTCATCAACGTGAAGCTTTGTCGTCTCAAGTGTAGTGGGAAATGAAAATTCAATTGAATGCATGGTTTTTTGCAATTTCAAAATATTTCTTTTGTAGATCCAATAATACGCTTATTTACCCATTGCTATGTTTATTATGGATAATTTAAATTTTACCCAATAATCCTTTTATTTTAAAACGCATGTTTTTGATTGTTTGTAATATTTGTTTTAATAAATGTAAACACTTTTATCGATTTTATTTTTTGGCATTTGATCGAATATCTCTAAAGTAAATTCGATTCACACAATGTCAAAGTAAATAAATTACACCAAATGTAAATTCATTTTTTTTAATATCATGTATACATAATAGTTTTATGAGTTATTTTTTATTTATAAAATAATGTAAACAAAAAAAAATGTATAATTGCTAATAATTAAAAAAAAAAATTTAATTGTCGGACCTCGGTTAAAATGTTAATGAAAAACAAGTGTTAAGTCAACGTTTTGAAACTTTTTTGTTTTATATTTGGGACTCTAAAGTAAAAAAACAAATAGTCACGCCTTTTTCTCGTAGGGGTAGGTAGAGATCACTTCCTTCCACTTGCTACGGTTCTTACATACATCTTTTGCTTTCTCTACATTTATCAGTGCTCTCATACATGCTCGTAGGGTGTTGGTACTCTTGACCTGGCCTTTTCTAAAAACAATGTTGATCTAATTCAGATATGTTCAGCGAGGTCGACCTCTACCGACTTGTTCATTCACACTCGCCTTATAAATTTATTTCGTCAATCTTTGTTCATCCATTCTTTCTACGTGTCCAAACCATCTAAGCATTTCTTTATCTATCTTTGTGCCCACATCTTTTTTTACACCACAGCGTTTTCTTATCTCGCTATTCTTAACTTTATCCAACCGAGTCACTCCGGCTATACTTCTCAGACTACTGATTCTCGCAGCATTAATTCTATTTTCATTCTTCTTCTGCCAAACCCAACATAAGTGTAGGAATCAACATACCTCTATGCACAGCCATACGTACTTTTTGGAGACTTTCTGGATGCTCATAAAGCTATGCAGTGCCCCATTTAAGGATATCATTAAAAATGTTGACAAGGTATTTTGTATTAATTTAATTGGATAACTTACAAACAAAAATAACTAAACGTAATTTACAACCAATAAACTTTTATATTAATTGTTTAAAATAAGCACCATCTACTTCTAAACATCTATAAATCCTTCTCATTAAGTTATGTCTTGTAATTCTGGAAATATGGTCGGGTGTTGGAGAAATAAAAGCAAGTAAAACTTGCATCATATCTTCCTTTGTCGTAACAGGTTTGGAAAATACCTGATTTTTAATGTAACCCCAGATACCAAAATCTAAAGAAGCCAAGTCAGGAGAACGAGCTGGCCAACGAAACGGACCCTGATTGGCAATTCATCTATCATTAAATATGTCGTAAAGATGCTGAACAACAGGCCCAAAGTTATATGAGGGGGTGCTCCATCTTGCTGATACCAAGCTGAAGCCACCTCTCCATTTCTTAAGTAAGTAACGCCGGTCGTATGGTTTCTTCTAAAATGTGGCAATATCTTTCACCATTTAAATTTTCATCATTAAATTTTAATGCTAAAATTTTATCGTCTTTTATTGCACAAAAAACATTAAAACTCCAACTATCTTGGAAGTAACGTTCTCTATTAACATTTGGATTTTCATTGGGAATTTTTTGCTAAACTTTGTTTTATCACACCATATAACTTTTTTTATAAAGTTTTCATTCTCTTGGGTCTCAATTACAAACCATTCACAGAATTCTACCCCTCGAGGAAGATCACCTAATTGTCAGTGTTGATCCAAATGATATGAAAATGGTTTTCATTTGTGTTTTTTTAAAATACGATAAATTGTTTACGCTGACAAAGTAAGATCTCTCTCACAATTTTTAATGAAGGCATTTGGAGAGGCCGTAAAATAATCCAAAACATTAATTTCGTTTATGTCACTGTTTACTAGTGGTTTGTTTTCATTAATTTTTGCTTTAAATTGACCAAACTGCCGGCAGTTTTTAAGCAATTTTACAACATCACCAGTTGCATTTGGTCGATTTGGATATCTTTCTGCAAAAACACGGCAAGTCCGTTTAACAGTTCTATTACACTCGTTGTAAATAATAATAAGATTTAAAAAATTATCATTAGTAAATCCCACTTTTGCTATTATTTACAATAAAATACAAATTGGTAAACTGTCAAAACAACATAAATTATTAAGGTTATAACTATCAAATCTTTGACAGCCAATGCCTACCTTTACTAATGTTAAAAGAATTAAGTAGTGTTATGGTTTAATAAAGATAATGAAATATTTTAAAAGTGGATTTAGGTATAGGGAATACCGATACCAAACAAATTGGCTTAAAAACATACAGCGGAAAATGTAACAAAATACAGGGTGTTCTATTTAAAGTAAGCAACTTATTAATGATTTAAATTGTGCATGCTGGCGGCTAAGTTTAAAACACCCTTTATAAAAAATTAATAAGTTGGACATATCGAGTTAACGGGCAAGTGCTTGTTAATTATTATTTACAATTTTACGTTACTAACTTCGTCATTAATGCAGATATCGTTATTCAATGTGGACTAGGATTTTTTTAAAATTTTGAAAAAAAATCGAAATATCTTAAAAATACTTTATTTTTGGTATAGGTCATTGTGTACACATTATATTTAAAATTTTATGTAGAATTTAAAAATAAAATAAAAAATATTTAGTTTTTTTTAAAATACCAAAGTTGAAGTTTCCTCCCGGTATGACCGGAAGTGCCACATTTAGGACATTATATTTGAACTCAGAGTCATCCAAAACCTACAGCTTTGTAATTTCAGATTTTTAAAATAACTGTTTCCGCCATTACTATTAATCCAAACTTTTCGCGCTACACACTGTATAGTTCTTGATAATGTATTAAAGATATGAAAAATACTCGTTAAGATGTTTTATTTTTTGCAAAATAACGGCGCCCTATACGAAAAAAAGGCATTTTAGATTTTTTGTCACAAATTTACCAAGAAAATTTAAAATGATTTTTATTTTGAAATATCTCAGTGGCGTACCATTTTTTCCTTTAAAAAATTGGGATCATTACCCATATGCGCTTCAATGATGAACATAAAATTCTTAATTGCGCAATAATTACCTCTTAAAACCTACCAAATTTCATTTGCATATCTGGATTGCTATCAGAGCAATAAATAAATCGTCAGTTTTTAAAAAAATCTTTATCTCTGAAACGAAGTATTTGCGGACATACGTTTATATGGCAAACTGTCATTATTTTTTTATGCAGAATCATCCTTAGTAGTTTAAAGCACTTATTTACTAACAGCCTGTATATATTTACCTACAATTAATATGTTTTAAATAATATAAGATGGTGCACTACATCACTAACTGTTCCAGAAACGCGACTGTAGATTACACACCTTCGTATTTTAATTACTGGATTTTTAAAAAATAACAATTTTTACAAAAATACAAACATAGACTTAAAATTAGTATTAATTCTCTCTGTATGATTGTCAAATTTGCATCGAGTAATTCCAAACGACAGAGTGGTAATCATAACTTGGTAATATCATCCCGAAAATTTATTCCGACAAAATGAATCACTGCACTGAAAATGGTTTAATTACAATGTCTGATTAATACGCCAAAAAAACGAAATCTACAATGAACCGATAAATCAAAAAAAAAACCGGAAGCAAAAAATTAACATTTACCTTCTGGAGTTGGCGCTCCTGAATACTGAAAGAGTATACTTACAGAATAATGGGCGTATTTACAATGGTAAATTTTAAATTGTTTTATTAGCCACTAGGCTGCTGCTCGCAAATTTGTTCGTACAAATCACTATTTATGTAACAAAACGAATTACACTAAGACGAAATAAAAAAAAATATCAGTAATCTGGGTGCGACCCGAGAGGTCCACACTACTAACTTCCCAGTGGAAAGAATAAAAAAATACCACATGTTTTGTTGTTATAATTATTACTATTGTTATTAAAATAATTATAAAAATCGATTTTAAATTGTTTATAATAAATTATAATTGTCATTAACAATATTCTGTTTATGTCAACCGTATTCTTTCAAACTCTTTTTTATCATTTCATAAGCGGTAGCTATTTTCAATTATTTATACACAAGTTTAAAATTCTCCAATTTTCAATTTCGTTTTCTAAAACTATTTTTTTTTACGAAATAATGTTATATCATATTTTTCATACAAATATTCCCAACATGCAATAATTATATTATTTAAAAGATTTTAAAATTATGTATAAAAAATAGTATAATTTATAAATTGCAAAATTCAGGTAATTTACCATTTTTTTCAGTTTTTTTATTCTCCATAAAAACAGCTGGTTCTCTTGACCTGGCCTTCCTTCAAAACAATGTTGATCTGATCGAGATATGTTCGCCGAGGTCGACCTCTACCGACTTGTCCATTCACACTCGCCTTATAAATTTGTTTCGTAATTCTTCCTATATCCATCCTTTCTACGTGTCCAAACCATCTAAGCATTCCTTTATCTATCTTTGTAACCACATCTTCTTTTACACCACAGTCGCCGGTACGCTACAACTCTTCCAACAAAGGTTAAAAAAGCGGTACAGCAGACTAGCTACCACGTTTTGTCCAGCCTTTAGCATTTCAACTGTTATTCTGTTGTACCCAGCAGCTGTACTCAATTTTATACTATTTAACGCTTCCACAATTTCTGTCGTACTAATTTCACTTTCATAGCATCTTTCACTCATGTCTCCGAATGTGACCTGTATTTGTGTATCCTCTTTCTCAAATAAACTTTTTAAAGTATTTTTTCCATCTCTTTAATACGCATTCCTCTCCTTTTACCATACTACCATATTGGTTTCTGATTTTATTCTGTTCTTATGGACTTTTAGAGAAGTGTTATATTTTTCTGGAAATCGTCAGATAACTTTCTATCAAATTCATCTTTATCACTCTCCTTCTTTTATGCCACAACCTATTTTGCCACACCTTTTAATCTTTTATACCCATTCTTTGCCTTGTTTATATTCTCAATCGTTGCCTTTTGTTTTCTTTGATTGGCTTTTGTAGACAGCCAATCCAGCCAGGATTTTTTCTTCTCTGACACTGCTATTTAAACCTCTACGCATATTTTTTGTAACTTGCATCCTTTCCTTCTTTTACTTACACCATATACATTTAAATCGTATATCTTTTAAATGTCATCAAGTTTTTTAATGAAATATGGACAAGTAACTTTTAAACTTTTATACTACTTTACTTTATACTTTTTTATAATTAACACTATGGATATCATATTTACGTAAGTTATTTAGCATAAAATCTAATAAAATTTAGTGATGTACTCAATGTAAAATATGTATGTGTAATTATATTAACAGTTTTCCCACACATCGGTAAAACTAACATCTGCCACATTATTGGTATTCATTTGGAAGGGTTATTACAGCTTGAAATTTCAGGGGATTTGTGCCTCGGAATGTTCGCAATATTTCGACGAGCCGAAAAAAAGAAAACAGTCACGAGCTTTTTGAAATCGCGTTAAAAAACATGAAACACGATGATTCCTATGCAAAACAACCTCAACTCAATTTCAATCAAATTCCACATGCTGTTCATTTTTTTTAAATCACTTTCGTGTCGGGAAAGCCAACTTGTCTTATTTTATAAACTCGAAAAAATAACCCACACATCCGCAGCAATCTAATCAATTTTTTATACAGGGTGCCCTCTTTAGACACAAAACGTAATACAGTATGCAGAGTGAACATGCCCTATATAATTTTTTTCTGAAGTCAACGGTTTGCAAAAAAACAATTACAATTACAATTATTAATATTTATTTATATCTTAACATTTTTGTCTACAAAAATTCAGTTAACGCTGCACCTCTATACAAAAATAATCTATTATTATCATTATTACTATCATGAGTCATGACATGACACTGTCTGTTAATAATAAAATCTGTTTTTTAATTTAACTGTTTATTGAAATAAAAGTACACCTTTATTGATCGTTGTTAAGGTTAATTATAAATGTTTATAGTGAGTCACTTGGAATCAAAGCAAAAAATTCTAGTGCTTTTTGTAGTAGAGGATCCAAAATAAGAACGACCTTCATTTTTTTTTGTTTAATGGATAAAAATTGATTTATTAGTAATTTAGTATGTTGAAAATTATAAAAAAATGGGTTGCCTGAAAAAATCATGGCCAGGCTATAGTTAATAAAAAATTCAAAAATCAATTTTCTTTAATTTCTACAGATGAGTATAGCGAAAAAATTTTACTCCAACCGTAAGTACAAATCCTATACAATAGACAAACGTAGGGTTGCCTATATTTTTCCAGTCCAACTATTGGGTTCCCAGGTATAAACAGGTATGTTGTTCCTAGTTATTTTCACCTAATTGTTTAATCTATAAATTATATATAAAAATAAGCACTGTTTTATTCCGAACACAATAATAAAGGGTTGTGTTGGTTTTTTTATTTTTTAATTTGAAATTTTCGAACGTTCATTTTGTTTATTTCTATTTACTTTCTTAAAAAAAGATAAAAATTATGAGCTAGTATGCATCGCTTTCTAATTTTTATTCATAACAATATTTGTACAGTCTAACGCAGCATTTATGATTAAATATATATTTGTCATATTTTCATATTATTATATTAATCTAACATATAAGAACTTTCAAATTATTATAGATTTCATATTACTTTCGTACGTATACTACCAGTTGCTCAAAATATTGTTGTTTACTACTCTATCCCTATCATTCTTTATTGCATAAACTACTAACATACGCACTCTTTTACATCCTGCGGTCGTGCTGCGCGCAGCTACAGCTCCGTGTTTTCGTCTATCGCACGAGATTTTTGTCCCGGACTTTTTTGTCGCACGTTTACAGTCGCATTAAAATTTAATTTTTTAAAATTCGACAACCATCATTTAGTACAGACTTTTTGCGGGCAACCCTATATCATTGTGTTCGCAATAAAACAGCGCTTATATTTATATTTATAAGTTATAGATTAGGCAAGTAGGTAAAAATAACTAGGACCAAAATACCTGTTTATACCTGGCAACCCAATAGTTGGACCGGGAAAAATATAGGCAACCCAACGTTTGCACATTATATAGGATTTGTACTTACGGTTGATGTAAAATTTTAAAACGCAGGCATTTTAACAAAAATTACGACCGTTGTATTCTTGCGAGTAACACGTTAATAACTAATTAAATTTATCGACGGTACTATTTGTGTGAACTTTTTTTGTACTAGAGTACAACGCATGGTTGCCAAATCTACATTTAAATTTTTGTCCCCAATTGTTTGGAAAACAGATGACGTAAGGAAAAAAGTTTATGAGATTTTTTTTCCTAATTATTCATTCCACACATTTAGAGCGGGAAGATCAACGATTGACCATCTGTTCTCACTAACACAAATTATAGAAAAAAAAACTAGCATTCAATCAAGAGATCCATATACTGTACGTTGACCTAAAGAAAGCATACGACAGCGTACCCTTAATTAAACTTTGGGAAACTCTGAAAACTTCCAACATTAATATTGAACTGATAAAAGGAGTAAAGTCATTATACAATAAAACCAAATCAAGAATTAAAGTTGGACAAAACCTAACAACAGGGTTTAATATCACAAAAGGGCTGAAACAAGGGTGTTGCTTGTCACCAACATTATTTAAAATATATTTGGAACGGGCACTAGCGAATTGGAAACGGAAATGCCAAAACATGGGCATACCTTTAGATGAGGACACAACATTATACACACTCTCATTCGCAGACGATCAAATTATAGTCGGCCAAGACATAGACGACACAGAGTATATGACACGAAAACTTATAGAAGAATATAAAATTTGGGGACTAGAGGTTAATGTAGAAAAAACGGAATATATGTGTATTGGGGGAGTGCAACAGGACTTACAATTATCAAATGGACAAAAAATCAAACACACGTCAGCTTACAATTACTTAGGAATGAGAATATCAAAGGATGGGACACTCGAAGAAGCAATATTGGACAGAAATATGAAAGGAAGAAGAGCAATATCAATGTTAAACGGAGTACTGTGGGATAGAACAATAAGCAACAACAACAAAAAAATAATTTACGACACGATAGTGAAGAGCATAATAATGTACGGTTGCGAAGTATGGCCTTTGAAAGAAAAGATCGAAAGAAAAATTAGAGCCACAGAAATGGATTACTGGAGACGAGCAGCGGGGAAATCAAGACTAGAAAGAGTTACAAATGAGAAGATAAAACAAATAATGGGAGTACAGCACGACATCACAGACGAAATAAGAACTAAACAGTTGATATGGTACGGGCATGTTCAAAGAATGCCACCAGACAGAATCCCAAAGAAAATATTACAGTGGAACCCCAGAGGAAGAAGAAGAAGAGGAAGACCACGAAAGAGCTGGAGAGAAGGCATACAAAAAGAGATGGAAGAGAGAGATCTGAGAGAGGACATGTGGACGAATAGAGAGGAATGGAGATTAGGAATCGCAAGACGCCGACGCACGTTTTAACGCGATATATGTATATATATATATATATATATATATATATATATATATATATATATATATATATATATATATATATATATATATATATATATTCATTCCACACCTCCTTTCAAGTAATGCACTATTTTCAGGGACACCCTGTATAATATTAAGTGGTTCGGAATATGGTCCGTATAATTTTATTTATTTATCATTATAACATTATTTTTGTTTCATTAATGGTACAATTGATGTAAACGGTTTAACACATTTGTTACGCCCAGTAAGCATAATGGAATGTATGTAAAATAAATGCTATTGCAGTGCTAATTTAACCTCCATACCAATAAACGAGCAGTAACGATGAAAGTTTACAGTCTTGCATAAATTAAGGCAAAAAATAACTTTTTTTTGAAAAAAAAACGTACAATCAATTTAAAAATACAAGGAGAAATCTATACGACAGATTTGACTTTTATTTAGTACTAAAAAGTGAAATGAACAAAAGTTGATTTTAATTTATTTTTAATAATTTGTAAATACATATTTTATTTTAACATCTGCTTAAACTAAACGGTCAACGCTAGCACAAAAATGAGAACCCTAGGATGGTAAATGTTATGGACGTGACCGATAACATACGACGTCTTAAAATGACCAAACCTCACAATCAAGTAGTGTAACAATAATGTCGACAATTCATTTTTTTTTAAATAATTGTTTAACAAGTTTAGAAGGCGATAATTTTTCCTTGTAATAACGAAATTTAATCCATTAATCGATTCTTATGTCTGAAATAAAGAAAGCTATAAAAAACCTAAAGCTAAATTAATCCTCAGGAACAGACTCTGTTAAATTCATAAAAGCACTAGGAGACCCGGGAATTAAAATCTTACATGACATATGTAATAAGATCTGGCAAAGTTGTTACTGGCCTAAAGATTGGACAACGTCTGCATTTATTCCTATTCACAAAAAGGGATCTACCAAAAAATGTGAAAATTATCGAACGATATCTCTAATTTTACATGCTAGCAGAATCCTGCTTAATATAATAGAAAGACAACTGCAGAAATAATTAGAGAGCCAGATCTTTCCAGAACAAGCAGGCTTTGTTAAGGAAAGAGGGACTAGAGAAAAAATATTTAACATCCGCCAATTAATCGAGAAAGCCCGGGAGTTCAATACACCCATGCTCCTATGCTTCATAGATTATAAGAAGGCTTTTGATTGTGTTTAATGAAGTTGTCTTTGAAATGTTTTGTAAGAAATGGGAGACCCTTTTCATCTTATATCTCTGATTAGCAACCTATATGGAAATAACAACGCCATAGTTAGTCTCGACAATAAAATATCAAACATTTTCAAAGTACATAGAATAGTGCGTCAAGGATGTATCCTATCACCGAGACTGTTTAACGTTTACGGTGAATTCGTAATAAAACGAGACCTAGAGAATTTTGAAGGTGTATCAATTAATGGTAGAAAGACACATATCTCAGGTACGCGGACGACACTACCCTAATAACAAGAGATGAAGATGAGATGATTACACTTCTTGATCAGGTCGCAAATGAAAGCTGAGCTCAAGGTCTCGAAATAAATATTAGACAAGACCAAGGTAATGGTCATTAATAGGAGTAACACTATACAGTTAAGAAATCTGTAAAATAGAATTGAAGCAGTAGATGAATTCATCTATTTAGGATCGCTAGCAACAGCAAGGGAGGGTGTAAAACAGAAACAAGAAGACGGATAGTATTAGCGAGGACAGAAATGTCAAACTTATCCAAGATATGGAAAGACAGATGCATATCCAGAAACACTAAAAGAGCACTGGTAAACACCCATGTGTTTTCGATATTTTCTGATGGTTCCGAATCCTGGACAACTTAGTCGAGCGACAGTCAACGAATAGATGCATTTGAAATGTGGTGCTGACGGTAAATGCTTCGCATACCCTGGACTGTACACCGGACCAATGTGTCAGTATTAAGCGAATTAAGAATCACCGATCGATTATCCACCAGTTGCCGACGTCGCATTCTGGGTTACTTCGGACACATCACCAGACGAGATCAAGATAATTTAAAAAAACTTATAATGCAGGCCAAAGTGAAAGGTAAAAAGTCAAGAGGAAGGTCTATCACGATGAATAGACCAAATTAAATAAATTACAGGGCAAACCTTGCAGATTAATTTAAGAGTTAAGGAAGACCGATATCAGTGTAGATAATCGACCCATCAATGCTCATAGACATGATGTCACAAATCTTTAGTAGTAAAGATATGATTAAAAAGAAGAAGTCGATTAAGATGCAATTGGTTCTGGCGTTAAGAAGGGAGGTGTTTTTAGGGGTTTAAAGTCCCAAACTATTACTACACTATTTATTTCATTTTTTTATTTTTTTTACCAAAAAAAAATCTTTATTATTTACAAAGCTATTCTAATAGCTAAGATTTACAGTGTCGTAAGCAATTATAAATTGTTACCATAATAGGTTTGTTTCTGCAGCAATTTCAAAACGCAGTGTCAAAAAAGAAAAGAACTTGTTGGATTGGTTAACTATAAAATCCAATCAAAGAACGCAAAAGGTGACGATTAAGGATGTAAACAAAGTAAGATTAAAGTATAAAGGGTTAAAAGGTGTAGCAAAAAAAAGGTTGAGTCAAGAAATAAGGAGAATGATAAAAATAAATATAATGGGAGGTTATCTGACGACCCCCAGAACAATACTTAATTCTGCTGGAAGTCCACAGAAACAACCAAATGTAAAAATAATAAACCAAGATGGTAATATGGTAAGAAGAGGGTAATGCGTTCTAAAGAGATGAAAGAAATAGTATAAACTTGAGGAAATATGCAAGGTATAACAGGATTATAATTGAAATGCTAAAGGCTTGACAGGGTGTCGTAGCTAGTCTGCTTTACCACCTTTATAACTTTTGCTAAAGATACGGCAGGTACCAGGAGACTAGTGGAAGGCAGTTATCGTTTCGCTTGATAAAAAAAAATATTCGCAACAGACCTGCAAAAACTACCGATGCATAAGTTCACTTAGCATCGTTGGCAAATTGTATACAAAGGTATTAATTAAAAGAGTTACGAATGTAATTTCCGGACACAAAAAAGTAAAGTAAGTACTATTGAGAAGGTATGGGATGTGCAAGCAGGATTGGGAAAAAAAAAGAGATGATTTATGGTCCGAGGATGAAAACTTAATTTAAAAAAGTGTATCTTTATTGGAAATAGATTTATATTTTAGGACGTCAGCATTCTCATTCCCTTGATCTTTATTTGAGAAGGTACCCATAATAATACAATATTTTTCCCTTTGTGCTGAAGTTCGTAATTAATAGGAGATTTTAAAAGAGAAGAAAGCATGACAAACTGTGAAGTTTCGATTGAGGGAGAAAGAGTGGAACAAGTTAATGAATTTGTGTCCTTGGGTTCAAAATTTACTAGAGATGAAAAGTATGACAGTGATATTGAGCGAAGGGTGTTGGCAGGAAAACAAATAAATGGGGCACTGTATAGCTTTATGAATAGCCAGAAAGTGTCAAAAAAGGCACGTCTGGCGGTGCATAGAGGTGTATTGGTTCCTACACTTATGTATGGTAGTGAATGTTGGGTTTGGCAGAAAAAGCATGAAAATAAGATTAATGCTGCGGGGATGAGTAGTCTGAGAAGTATAGCCGGAGTGACTCGGTTGGATAAAGTTAAGAATAGTGAAATAAGAAAACGCTGTGGTGTAAAAGAAGATGTGGTCACAAAGATAGATAAAGGAATGCTTAGATGGTTTGGACACGTAAAAAGGATGGATGAAGGAAGATTGACGAAACAAATTTATAAGGCGAGTGTAAATGGACAAGTGGAAGTGGTCTCTGCCTACCCCTATGGGAAAAAGGCGTGACTTTATGTTTGTATGTATCTTTAATAAGATGGAGATATTTTTTTAGTTCATAATTTGTATTAAAAGAGTCTGGGATCCTGGGATCTTTTCTATACATATTAAGTACTTTTAGTACGGCTGTTGTTTTACCTGGGAAGATGCTGTATTTTTGTGGCAGGTGTATGAAGAAGCAATTATCTTCGCTGATGTATGCTGCTGCATATTATTCGTCGGTAAAAATTTGGTAAAAGTGAGGGTATTTGGAGATGGATTCTTGAAGGGTAATTTGGATGAGGTGAGGATTTGTGGAGTTTTTGTAGTGAATATCAAGCAACGTATCGATTTCTGGTAATTGAATTTTACACGTAAGGTTTTTTAATTTACCAAGTTATGGAATTGTCCAACGTCATGACAACTGCATTTTTTTTGGATAACTATAGTTTTAATATAAAATAAAATATACAGCTTCAACTTTTTTTTTTATTTAAAACTATAAAAATGGATACGAAAGAGAAAAAAAAGTACGAAAAACAATTATTGCTGATACGTTTCGATGGCAAAGTCAAAAGGGTCTTAACATTGTAAAATATATAGAGAGCGTTGGATACCAGAAAAACCAAACGATGCAATTGATATATTTTATTTCTTTTGTTATTTTTTGATTTTCCTGTATGTGTATTTTGGTTTAAATGTGTTTTTATGTATACAAGATTTGCAGGGTATTTTTTTAGAATAAGCTTCGACTTATCAATAAAAATATATCTACTATCATGTAAGGATCATAAGAATTGGTACAAATGAAAAAAATTTGGAATTAAAATATTTTCACAATAAAATTTATTAATTTATTTCTAAAAAAAAGTAGCTAACTAACCAAACAATAATTGTGTTAAAATGAAAAAAAAATGTAAATAAGAACATGTTTGGTTTGTAGATCTTGGCTGGGTTAACACGCTATAATAACGTAGTCACTGATTAACTTTTGTTTTAATAAATGTTAAGTTTAGTAACTTAAAATATTACTTTAAATGTTACCTGCTATCATAAAAAAACCATAAGTTTTAATTTTTTTAATCAGAAGCGACAAACATTAAAGAAAAATAAGCACTTCATTAAAATTCACTTCATTAAAGTTTTGTGGTAATGCACTTTTTTGTTAACTTTTTCAATTTTTTTACAGACAGAGTCACAAATATTGGACATTATAATCTATTTTATGTAAAAGTTGATATTGGCAACCTTGCAAATATTTTTACTCCTAATCGCCTTACGTCAAAACAACAGAGTGGGGATATATCGTTGAGGCCGGTCGTGTTAGCTAGATGACATTAAAAAGCACGGTATTTGTACACTCTTCAAGCTTTTAAATATATTAATAACACTGATTCATACAATAAATTTATAATCCTTACAGACTCACTTAACTCCCTATATTTAATTATACATTTATATCCCAACATCCAATAGTACAAGACATCAAGAACGAACTATATTCAGCAAACCAAAAGAGAAAAATAGTAATATTTATCTGGATCCCTTCACATATATAGGAATTCAAGGCAACGAAATAGCAGACAAGTGTGCTCACAATGCAATTAGTGACGATAGTGCCCACCTCAATAACAGTGTTGTAAGTTCGGACATAAAAATAACGTTTATGTGGCAAAATGAGTGGAATCAGTGTGAACAAAAGTTACGGGAGGTAAAGCACACGTTCCAAAAATGGTATTGTTATCCAGAACACCGCCAGTATCAGATAAAAACATCACACTTGCGACAGGACCACAAAAGAATTACACACGAATACCTAATGAAACAGAAACCGATTACTATGTGTGAATCCTGCAATACAGTTTTCTTCATTAAACATATATTGTTAAACTGTACTTAATACAAAATACCAAGAAAAAGGTATAATTTACCTAATACACTGTCCAGTGCTTTAAGTATAAACAATGGCTGTAACGTGTTACTGTTTTTAAAAACCATAAACGTTTATAGTTTAATATAGGGTTACTGTTATACTTTTGTAATTATATTAATGTGTTGCTAATAACCTTTATGGTTGATGCAATTTTTTTTCAAATAAAAAAAAGAACAATGTTGCCGGTTGCACTATTTACTCTTAATTAATGACACTAAACGTGACGTTTTTTCTTCAACTCCGAATTTAAATCAAAATGAATATATATATATATATATATATATATATATATATATATATATATATATATATATATGTGTGTGTGTGTGTGTGTGTGTAAGGAATTTCGTTCCAAAAATAGACCAATACATCTACTTTTCTATGAATAAATAAATGTTAGAATAATATGCATCGTACTAGTAAATTTTATTCAAATATAAAGTGGTTTTATTTGTTACTTTTGTTGCTAATTATTGAACGGAAAAAGAGTTGGCAATATGGCTGAAACCATTCCTATCTGCTATAGTGTGGGATGTAAGGAAGTGGAACATGATACCTCCCTCCGCCTAGGTGCAGGTATATTCCGCTACAACGTTGCCAAAGTTACATCTTCATATCTAATAACTCGTGACTCTTTCTTTATTATTATTGACATAGGTTATATCAAACATTATTTGGTTAGTATACTAAATAAATTGTTTGATCCTCTATTAAAAGAAGCTAAACTAATAAAAGCGAAGCCTATTTATTCTTAGACAAGTCTCCAAAATGGCAGCGAGACCACTGTATCTAATAGGCAACTGGCACCGTTGCCAGACAAAGATTAATTTGTAGATTTTATTGATGGTGTAAATTAGTTGATTGTGCAGTCTGCAAAAGCTTATTAGACAAAAAATATAACTTTGAAACGCCTTTCGTTCAAAAGAGATTTTACAACTTTAATATAAACAAACTTATAACAAATATGCTGGAAAATAAGTAAGTTCAAATAATGTAGTTATTTAAAGTTTTCTAAAGAGCTGTGATGTACTGGGAAAAGAGATAAATACTCCCACCAAACATTTTGGAACCTTCTATAATTATGACCAGACCTGATCTAGGTAGTTTGGATAGCAGGGAGACCAGCGAGTCAGACGATTCTAATAAGTTCAGATGCGAATGTTTTAAACAGAGAACTTCTGACACAAAAATGAGTAAAAAATCAGTAAAGCGTAAAAGTAATAGTGAAAACAGGAGCTACAAGAAAAGTTAGGAGAGTGAATACTTGATTGTTTACAATAATGAAAAACTGCAGTGTTTAGTGTGTACAATGCATAAAAACAAGTATGCTACATATATATACAGGGTGGTCAACCGAAAACAAAACAGAGCCATTTGCAAGAACCTCGTCAACATTTTTGAAAAACGCTCAGACCCGTCGATTTAAAAATTAAAGGCGGACACTCTTTTTCGATATTATTGACTCCAATACTTTAAACTCCAAGCTAGGATAAGAATTACCACAAAATTTTTAAATGGCATTGGGAGTTGAATAAAATGTTCTTCAAAAGCTCTTAAAATTCTCTATACAATAGTCTTTAAATTTTAATATTCCGTCCATTACTTATTAAAAAATTAGAGTTTAAATGTAAAACTTATCTGCTCAGCTATTCAATACACAACGTCAAGATCGACATGTCAGTAGAAAGTAGGTACTAGATTAAGTAAAAAAATTTCAATGAAGCTAGTGAAATTAAAGTTTTGGGACATGTTCATCTTGATCCTACATTGAGTACGAGGTAAGTGGCATCTGTGTCTGAGATCAATTGAACTAGCATCCAAACCATATTAAAGAAGAATTATATTCCATCCATATAAAATACGTTTAATGCAGGAACTTAATTAGGATGATTATGACCACCGTTTGCGGTTTTGCGAAATAATGAGTGCGCGAGCAGGGAACGATCCGCAGTTCATTTTTAATATCTGTTTTTCCGATGAATGCAGTCTTTTTTTGCACGGGATGGGTAATCGCCACAATTGTTGCTATCGGTCCGATTTAAACCCAAGAGTTTTTCACGAGGTGCATACACAGCAACCGGAGAAATTAAATGTATGGGCTGGCATTTACGGTGACCGACTAGTGGGTTCTTTTTTTCTACTAGGCAATTTGACTGGCGAAATGTATTTGCAATTACTGGAAGACGCTATTTATCCTGCCTTAATAGATATATTTGAAAATAGCCCACAGTATGACGAATATAATTTTTATTTTCAACAGGACGGTGCTCCTCCGCATTATGCGGCGATTGTTCGTCAGTATATAGACCAACGTGTTGCACGGCATTGGATTGGGGGAATAAGCAGCATTAAAGCAGCATTGATTTATTTTTATGGGGACATCTAAAAAGTAAAATCTATAAAACATAACCAGCGTCGTTGAAAGATTTGCGTTAAAGAATCGTTGACGAGTGCCGTCAAATTCCTCCGGAAATTCTTGGGAATGTGCGTGAACGTTTTGAACAAAATCTTTATTATTGTATGGAAGCGGGTGGTCATCAGTTTAAACATTTAATCAATTAAGTTGTATATAAGCAACTAAAATAATTGGAATTTTTACTTATAGGAAGTATTGGATGGAAATGTAAAATTTAAAAAATATTGTAAATAAAACTGTCAGAACTTTCAATAGATCATTTTCGACCCCCAATGCCATTTAAAAATTTTAAGGTAATTGGGGGTACCCTCGCTTGGGATTGAAAGTAGTGGAGTCAAAAATCGACGGGTGTGAGCGTTTTTCTAAAATGTTGACGAGGATCCTGCTGGCTCTGTTTTGTTTTTGGTTGGCCACTCTGTATAAAAATAAAAGTCAGCGTAGCCTAATTAACAAACTGGTACGTTTAGTAAAGTATTACATTTTTAAACGCATTCTTTGTATGCATATTAAGCCACATCTCTTGAGCTAGCAAGTATAAAAAAACCTTTTACTGGCAATTTAATTAAAAAATTTGCCGTTAAATTGCAAATGCTTTTGAAGAGACTGAGATAGCAGAGAAATTTTTATTAATGGCACTTTCACATCAAATCATACAAAGAAGGATTGTTGACTTGTTGCCATGGGTGAGCAAGTAGAAAAATGCTTCTTTATCCAGGTTAAGGAAAGCTCATTTTTTTTACTTTCTTTAAATAAAAGTACACATGTTATTCAGCTCTTAATATTTGTACCAAACACTTTCAAAATTTTCTCCAGTATGGAGGAACTATTTGATGTGTGTTCTCTTCATGGAATGACAGGTAAAAATATGGATTGAAAGGGGTTGCTTCGGGATTACGAAGTAACCAACAATCCACTGTATTGTGCCTTCACGATTCACCCTACAATCTACAATCTACACACACACATACACACCTGGCGCCAGTCTTGATTCTCGATCAGTCGGAATCTAGCGCTTGCCGAGATGGGTTGACCCTTTAAACATTGCTGACCAGGTATTATTGCCGATCTGAGTCCCTGGGTCTGTAGCCGGCCTTAATATGCAAAGCCACACGAAACACTGACAATTGGGAACTAATGATTAGGGCGCATGAGCAGCCGAACAGAATTTTTAGTCCTAGAAAAAATCTGAGGATCGCTAGGACCGATTTCAAATCTATAACTAACCAATTTGATGTGTCCTGTAAAGACAGGACTGCATCGTTGTAAACAGCGCATGCGTATAGTCCCTGAACTGGTTCGAAATCGGACCTGCGAACAAAGCTAATAATAATTTTTATCGCTTTTTGTTTCATTACTTTGGCAGTAAAGGCAACATAAAAAAGATGCTATATGTTGGTAGTTTAGTGTAGATGTCGCGCCACTTTGGACTTTGTTAACTTAACAATGGAATTCATTTATTGATTGCTGAAGTACTAATGATGTTTGCTATGTTTGAAGCGTTGCGTCGTTAATGAGTTTAACAGCATTTGCCCATTGCTACCGAAGGGCATAAATCAATAGAAATTATTGCAGTGCCTGTAAACAATTTTCACTATAGTATGTATTTTGTTTATTTTTTTAAAACACCTTCTGCTTTGCATTGTAATGTAACTAAAACCAGTCCACGAAATTAACCAATAATTTTACTAAAACAAATATAAAAACTACATAAAATAGTAACATCTCAATACACCTAGCTATAAGATTTATTAACTAAAAAACGTGTGCAACTTGCTCTCCTTTCACCAGAAGCAGTTGGAGAGCTTTTGAGTTGGTGTGGATATGTAGACTGACTGGATTTGTGCTTTTCAGCGAACTTTTTAAATTCTTCTTTGATTTAGAAATTTATTTTAAAAGATCTGATTTTATGCCAGGATCAGAGAAAAGACGTCTTTTTGTGTTTTATTGACTACGAAAAAGCATTTAACAATATAAAACACGATTTCCTCATATCATATCTTAGGAAATTGGGACTAGATGGAAAGGATATCAGACTTATAATTTGTACTGAAACCAAAGAGCGGAAATCCGATTTCAGAATGCAGGAACAACTGAGGATTTTGAAATAAAAAAGGGCGTCCGTCAAGGGTGCATCTTGTCTCCGATGTTGTTTAACTTGTATGTGGAAAGAGCATTCACTGAGTCAATCTCCGACAGTTCCATAGGCATTAAAGTAAACGAAATTCCCATAAATAATATTCGATATGCGGATGATACCGTGATATTGGCGGATAGTGCAAATGATCTACAAACTCTGCTAGATAATGTCAATGAGGAAAGTCAAAGATTGGGTCTGAAAATTAACATCCGTAAAACCAAATGTATGGCCATTAGTAGAAACGATACTCCAAATACCACAATATCCATAAATGGAGAGAGCATTGGACAAGTCACTCAATTTAAATACTTGGGATGCATGATCAACCAAAAATGGGACCCAGATCAGGAAATAAAATGCAGAATCGAGCAAGCAAGAGCAACGTTCTTAAGACTTAAAATGTTTTTGATAGATAAAAACTTAAATCTTAGTCTCAGATATAGGATTGTGTGCTACGTCTGGTCCGTTCTCTTGTACGGAGTCGAGGCATGGATGCTGAAAACAGCAATTATTAACAAACTTGAGGCCTTCGATATGTAGACCCTGCGACGAATGCTGAGAGTATCGTGGGTAGACCATGTGACGAACGAGGACATACTGAGAAGAGCTAGTTTAGTAGAACGTGAACTTTTCGGAAACATCAAAAGAAGAAAAACTGGCTATCTTGGACACATACTACGTGGAGAACGTTATCATTTCCAACGTCTTATTCTCCAGGGTAAAATAGAAGGAGGAAAAAGAGGTGTAAGTAGGTAGAAGAAAATTATCCTGGCTACGAAACATACGACAATTGACAGGAATACGGGACTTCCAGGCACTGCAAAATGCCGCAATTAATAGAATCATATAATAAGAACAACGATGGACGCCTACGCGGGAATCTGCATTGCACTTTAAGGAGAGAAAAAAGAACATTAATGTTATACTAAAAGTTTAAAAATGAAGATACGCTTATTTGACATTTCGTTAAAATATTCGTATATATATATATATATATATATATATATATATATATATATATATATATATATATATATAATCTTAAACCCTTTTACTCTTAGGGTGTCGGGTTTAAATATTCTTATTTAATAGAATGTTGACAGTAGCCTACTAGCGTCGCTACTAGATAATGTATTAAAGAAATGAAAAGGCGCGTTAAGATGTTTAATTTTTTGCATGAAAACGGCGCCCTATACAAAAGAAAGGCAATTGAGATTTTTTGTCACAAATTTACCGAGAAATTTAAACATAATTTTTAATTTAAAATATTTTATTGGCGTACCATTTTTTTCTTATAAAAAAAGGGTTCATTACCTGTATGCGCGCCAATGAATAACATAAAATTCTTAATTACATGTCAAAACATGCGCAATAGCTACCTCTTAAAACCCACCAAATTTAATTTGCATATCTCGACCGGTTTCAGAGCAATAAATAAATCGTAAGCTTTTGAGAAAAATTTTAACACCCCGAATCTCTGAAACGAAGTATTTGCGGACATACGTTTATATAGCAAACCATTATTATTTTTTAATGCAGAATCACCTCCTAAAAATTGTCGCACTTATTTACTAACACCCTGTACATAGCGCACATATTTTGACGAAAACCGAGGGTTGCAAATATTTTAAATTTATGGACACACTATGCTGCTTATCATGTTAACGTAACGCTGTCTAGATTTTTTTATGCCTTTTTGCGACACCACATTTTTTGGTTGGCGCCTCTTAAGATGGATCACAAACGAGTTTTACAACAAACCGTACAAACATAAATTTACTTTGTTCGTTCTTATTGTTATGGTATTTTTTTGCTTTGTTGTTAAATAAATAGATAAATTTTGCATCGTTAAGCAGTTTTTGTTTTGGGCATTTTTGTTAATTTTCAGCTTGTAGTACCGAATTAATTTTTTATTTAGTGCACGAACAAAAAAACAAAAACAAAGTACAAATAAGGCAATGAGGCAACTGTTGTTTGTAATAAAAAAAATTTTACGGGTTGCACTCTGGGAGTTCCGGCAGAAGTGAAAACTTAAGTATTAACGTTGTGCGCCCTGCGCCGCCTAAACGAAACAGCCGGCGCAGGCATACATTTTCGCCACGCCGTAGAAAGAAAGGGGGATACTCCCTATCCTACGCCACGCCAGCTGTCTACTCTCCATCCGTCTTACGAATTTTCGATCAGGTCACGTGTCCTGACGCGAGTTTAACATTTTTTACCCATTACAAAAAAAGTGTACAATGCCGCTAAAGAAGTTTTCACTTCAAAAAATATTATTTTTAATCTGAAAAATATTGTCTCCAGATTTCCATAGTTTATGAATAATGCATTATTTTTATTAACGCTTTATTATAAATCATATATTAAACATCAGTACCAGATTTGAATGTATGATTTCTTTCTTCCGCTTTTTGTTTGATCTTCTTTCAATATGGCGCTTTTCTTCCTACCTCGACTTTTTCGTTTTCGGCTACCTCGTTTTCGGTTTTGTCGCTTTTGGCTACGTCGTCTACGGCTTCTGCTTCTATTTTTTCTTCGTCTTCGAGCCTCCGTTATCGGCAAACCAAAACCTAATTTAAACCTTCCCCCGTTCTCTTTGATCAAACCAGCTTTCAGTCCAGTTTTTAATGATTTTTTAACACAAATTGATGCATTTTTTAATGGCTTCTTGCACTGATAAATTATTTGATCTAAAATTTTTTCGGGGGGAGAACCATTAGAGTCATTAAGACACGCTATGGTGTCCATAACATCTGCTAAAAACGACACCTCTATTTGGACCATTTTAATGCAGCAAAAGCAGAACTTAATCAATAAACTAATGAAAAGCACTTAAATTTTAAATTTAGCTACTAAATTAATTTGTCAAAATAACATAAAAAATGTACTTGAATTTGTCAGTTTGTTGAATAAGGTTGCCAAGTTACCAGTCAAGAAAAGTCACATTTTATATTGCTCCAGTGAAATACATCCGTCTTACGAATTTTCGATCAGGCCACGTGTCCTGACGCGAGTTTAACATTTTTTACCCATTACAAAAAAAGTTCACAGCGTGCCATAAGAAGTTATCACTTCAAAAGAAAAAATTGTTTAAACCTCTTACCGTTATAAACACTTTTCTATCAATATTCCTAGTAGGTTTCGGGACCACGGTAAATTTAAATAGAAAATTAACACGAAACAATTTGATCGATTTGCGAAATCGAAAATCTGTTCTATCCCTTTCAGCGGACCAGTGCAATTAAAAATTGATTGATGGCTATAAGTAATTAACCCAAATTATATTTTTCCCAGAACAATTTTTCATAATTTAATTATTCTTCTCCGCGACCGAAGGACTTCGTGCAGGAGCGTATTTTGAAATTTTAAACTGTCACATCTCATGGCCACTGAGAAATATTTCCGTATACCACGCGAGTGTATTTATGCTTATTAAAATAAAAATTGCCTTGATTTCGAGTAATAAAATACAGAGAATGGAACTTGAAAACCTCACTAGTGCATGAAATTTTCGATCATCGTCAATAACTTATATTTATTTACTATAATATATATTTACTTAAATTATTGCTAATGAGGATATTAAAATAACAGTTTGTTTATTTATTTAATTTGTCTCTGTGTTAAAGATCTAATTTATCCTTGCAAATAGTCAACCAGGTGCCGAAATACAAAATTGGTAACTTGAAATGTATTTATTTTCCAGCTTAAAAATACCTTAAAAGGTTTTAATTATTGTAAAATATTTACAATCATAATTTAGGTCTACAAAAAATAAGATCGTGTTTGTTGTTAGGCAGCTAGGGATCATTTTTAAAATAATTTGTTATGTAGAATCCGAATGCAAGCTAAGATATAACACAGGTCTACAAAAAATAAGGTCATGTTTGTTGTTAGACAGTTGGGGATCATTTTTAAAATAATTTGTTATGTGAAATTCAAATGCATGCTCAGATATTTGAGGTTATGGGTCTTATGGCTGCATTAGAGGTTAGGTACAGAATGCACACATTTTTATTTCCAGTTGTATCATTTAAAACTACTCTTACCCTTTAAAATAAGCTATTTAGCGGTCAACTACGATTTTTTCTTGTAAAGTTACGACTACTTAAAATTAATCCCAAGTTATATTTTAATGGCTATTTTCTATCAAAAATATTTACTTGTAGGGATTTGAGATCTATCTATAAGTATAAATATATATATCTCTCTTTCTCTCTAGTCGTTTACTTCATATCCTGAAGTGTCGTAACCTTATGTTTGTCGTTCACGTTATGATGTTTGTGATTCCTTTCCATTTGTCTATATCTGTAACGCATCCTATGCTTTCATGTAGTGGTTTCCCTGTTATGTGCTTTACTTGGTCCAACCAGCGTTTAAGCGAGCATCCCTAAGGCCTCACTCCTTCGACTTTTCCTTGGATTACAAGTTTTTCAAAATTGTCATCACTTTTTCTGGTCACATGTCCAAACTATTTAAGAATTTTTCGCCTTACTAAGGTTGACAGTCTAACTTTAACTTTAAGCTCTTCCAACATTGACGTTTTCGTTCTATGTGCAATCCAAGGAATGCTTAAGAGCTGCCTCCAAGCCCACATTCCGAAACCATTCATTTAAGCAGTGTCAGAAGTCTTTAATGTCCATGCCTCAGCTGGTGTCATCGGCCTAGCGTGGGTTATTTATTCTTCTACCGCCTATAATTATACCTCCTTTTCACCCCTTCAAGGCTTTTATTATAATGAAATCACCGTAAATATTGAATAATAAGGGCCTCACTCCTCGCTGCTGAAGGGATGGAAGATTTTGTCGTCCAGTCTGACCACTTCAGTATGAATATAAAGTCACAGAATTGAAGAAGTGTTTAAAAAACGATATTGTTTTACCCTGGGATTTTGAAAGTAAATATAAATGCTTATGACGATGTTTAGGTATATTTTTTACTAAAAATGGTCGTTACTTTGTACGAAACAATCGCACATGGCCGCTCAATAGTTTATTTTAAAGTATAAAAGAGATGTTAAAAAATTTATATGTAATAATAAAGACTAAAAAAATTTAGTGCATCGTTTACTTAACCTTAAAAATACATAAAAACCCCATTTATCGACCTTAAATATCTTAAATCCGTGACGTAATAATCCAATTCTGACCTTCTGACCTTAAGTTTGGGTTCTACGAAGCAAAATACAAAGAAAACTTGAAAAGTTTTTTTAATATTTTTAATAATAATTTTTACCACAATCGATACATCTCTTCATCTTCAAAAACCAATCCCTATAACACATCTGCCACGTCTTGCTAGGAAATATGGCGCACCGTTGTTTCATGCACTTAAAAGGTTCCCATCACTAGAAAACAGTCTTTCTTTTAGCTTTATTTTTATAAAGGGAAACAGTGCAAGGCCACATTGTGCAAGGTCTGTACTGTAGGGAGGGTACAAAACAGTTTCAGTTCTGTAGTGGTGAACTAAAGCGTTACCTTAATGAAAGAACCATTTGTCCATTCTGGAATTTGGTCTGAAGTATTTCAGTGAGTAGATGACGTGAGAAAGGCTCTGTTCAGTGTACAATTTAGCTTTGGCTGTCTTTTGTATGTCCACAATTTTACTTATTTTCTTCTTAACTGTTTGGGATTTTTTTATTGCTACAAGTGTATTCTCGTCATAAAAGACCCAAACTTTGTTTTAAGACTTGGTCGGCACATCATAATAGTACAACCAAGTCTTATCACCTGTCACGATATTGTTTACATACCGAGATTGTCCCTTATCAAATATTTTCAGCGTCTCTCGACACCATGTCACATGTCGTGTCATCTTGTTTTTTTTAGTCAGACTATGCGGCACACAGAGAAACCAACCAGTTTGCTCAGGTTTAGGTCCAGGTTTGTCCAGCGCCTTCCGTCACTATTTCATACGTTCTGTAACCTGGTATTTAGTCAAACTATGCAGTTCCGAGAAAGAACACACTTTCGTCACGTCCAAATATCGTTTCGTGACCAAGATGCCATGGCACGCACAATGAAATAACAATGCTGACAAACAACTGAGCCCACCGGTTTGACGTAGCAAATAGTGCACAAGTATAAACACGTCTTAACATGCACCAACACTCAGACTCCTGCGCCACGTGGTTGCGTCATAATGCAAAACTTTCCTGGTTCCCTTTGTACTGTGGAAATGACTAGCTTTATAACAACATAACTGTTGCGCCGGTGCGAGAAAAAGGGTAAGAAGGGATGGAGAAGCTTAGACATGGTGCCGTCTGCCTCTCTGGAGATCTAACCGCCCGCTTTCATGATAATGGTGAAAAACTTCGATAATAAATAGGTTGCTGATTTAACTGTTTCTACCTACTGCAAGTTCTCGAGGTTTGTGTGGATCATCCCTATGGTAATTTTGATTTATTATACGTTTATTCGATTTTATTAAAATAAAACACTATATAATTGCCATTTTTAGTATATTGAACTAATACATGGAGACGCTATTTTGTCTCCCTCGAAACATGATTATTTGTACAATTTCGGTCTCGTAAACATTAGAATCTTTCTGCTGGTTGTCGACTTGAACTAAATATAATCCATAATCGGATTTACATTTTACAGTTTAACTGCAGTTATGAAAATTTAAGGTAAACTAAAATATATATGCTACATTTCAACACGTAGAGTTTTAACGCGGTGCTTTGGCGCGGTGGTCGTAAAGCAAGAGATGTTTATTGCTCGGGATTCTAGACGCAAGAGATCGAGTGCCAAAAACTGGTCAAGCGAGGCTTCATTTGTGGCGCGGGAGTCAGCTTTTCCATAAGTGCGCGCGTAACCGTCCTTTGCACACGATACAAAGTTTTTTTGCAGATCTACTTAATTATGAACTATTTTTTTGTTTGCAAAATACCTTTATATGTAATTTTTCATTACATAAATAATTATAAACCATTATTATATTTTTTAATTAACAAATTTAAGTCAAAGTTGTTTAAATCAATTAAGTTTTTTATATTTAGCGCTGCTTAAAAATAAAAGTATTATTTAATTTATTTAATAATAACAAATAACAAAAAATAAGGTTAGAGTAAACAAAATATCCTGAACGAACTTAAATTTAAATATTTATTCAAGTAAAGTGTATTAATAAAATAAAAAAACTATTTTTTTTTTGAGATAAACTACGGTTGGATACTTTTAAAAAAAATTTTAAAAATTATTTTGTTTTACAATTATACAATTTTGGTAAAACCTTCGTGAAAGCAATATCCAAAAGAGTAGTCTTAATATTTATTTGGATGTGAATATTCATTAAATTTATTATAAGTTTTCAAGAGTTATTTGTTAAAAAAAAACAAGAAATTACTTTGTATGAAAGTAAGTTTATCAATAATTATTTAAGAAATGCTGTGGTAGGCTTTATTAGCCTACAAAATATTTGCTTTAAACTTAGAGAATGACAAAGCTTATTAATTGAAAGCAGCATTGACTTTTGTCGACTTTTGTTGCAAAGCCAAATATTTATTAATATCTTAAAAGAAAATTTAATCCGCTCGTTGTTGACTCTTTGCATTATTAACATTTACTTTTAAATATTTATATTTTTCGTAATATTATCAGTTTACCATCATTATAATATTTTCTTTCACGAAATATTTATTACAACTTTATATATCTCTTAACGATTATTTTTCCTAACTATTTTTAATAATAACTTTATTTTATCATGCGATTTTGATTCAATGTAATTTGTCACAGCACTTATTAGTTTTTCGCCATTTGAATTGAACTATTTGAAAACAGCTCTGTTATCAAATAGTATTATGTATACATGCATACGGATTAACGCCCATTGCGAGGCAAAGCTCATAAAGAGCGGTATTTCCGTATTTTAAGGGAATTTTATTTTACTGAAATAAATATTTATGGCACATGTTTAGTTATTACAAAATAAAGGTAACTAAATGGTATTACAAACAAATTTGTTGCAGAATAAATTTATTATTCCTTAAATTTTTATTAGAATTTTTTTTAACAAATACAACAATCCTTGTTGGAAGCATTAACTTAATCCTCATGAGCTTGGGAATTAAAGTTTTTTCTTTAACTTATAAATTGTAAATACTTGATCACTTTTGTAGCATTCTTGTTAAATGGACGTGTTTCTGTTGTTTGTATGTTGTTAACAACTTTTTTAAAAATTTTTTTAGGCACTATGAATTATATTCAAAACATCTCAAAAAAGAAGACCCCCATATTTACCTTGCACCCAAAAAAGATTTATAGTGTATTTGCCCTGTTGGTAAGGCTCTATTTTTTATTAGTAAAAAAATGTCTACGTTAATTGTTGGTTATTTTATCTCTAATTCCAATATTATCTAATTATTATATTTTTAATGTCTTGGTAGGTTCTTTCTAAACTTCCTTGACTTTAAGAGTGATGGAATTTGGCATGAAGAATTTTTAAAAAGAGCCAATATTTTTTTGCCGTGTAAAAATTTGTCAGTGTAATATATTTACAATCCACCTCTTCAGCAATTTAGATTTTAGTTTTTTTTTTGGGGCTTTAGGATAACTTATAAAAATCTTTGTATTTTGCACGTGCCATGTGCACACAGATCCATTTTTACTATTTTAGGATTACAAACTTTATTAAGTAGTCTTGATACACTAGTATCCATCTCTGGCTGGGAATGAAAATTGGACAAATAAACTTGACAATCAAAACTGAATTTTAATGAAATCGTAGAATTAAAAACACCTTTTTAAAACCTGTTTTGTCTTTTTTGACACGGCTTGCACCAATTATTGTCCAGTTCAACGTGAGTAAAAAATTTTAAAACTTTATCATCGGAAAAAAAAGGCGTGAATATGGATAGCAAATATCTAAACCATTTAAGGCTCGCTGACGACATCGTCCTAATCGATAAAGCATTTGAAGAACTTATAGAAATAATACAGCAACTAAAGCAAGCATCGCAAAAGGTGGGACTAGAGAAGAACACCGCAAAAACCAAGTTTATAAGTCTAAATGAGGCAAACCTACTTACTTTTAAAGGCCAAAAAATAGAAAAGGTAGACGAGTACGTCTATTTGGGGCACAATATCAAATTTGGGAAATAGAACCAAATGGCTAAAATTACCAGAAGAGTGAGCATGACCTGGGCAACAATTGGAAAGCTGCGCTTTAATCTAATAAATCCAGATATTCCTATAAACATGGAAAGAAAAGTGCATACTCCCTGTACTGTGTGCACGACGTGATTCAGTGCATAGCAGAAGCAAAATGGAGATGGGCAGGCCACGTGGCAAGGCAACAGAACAACAGATAAAGTAAAGACCAAGAACACAAAAACGTGGCAAAGGGAGACCCCAGAAAAGGTGGATGGATGACATTTACCGAAAGGCAGGGTGAGGATAGCAATACATTGCACAATATGGAGATCAAAGACGGAAAATAAAAGGGCAGGCCTTTGTTCAGGAGTGAACACGACTAGGCTGCTTATGATGATGATGATGATGAATTATGTTTGGCAGCACAATGGACTAACTGCGCTTAGTTCAATTATCTTCTCAAACCTATTAAAACTCAAATGTCAAAAGTAGTTTGGTACTCCCATCTAGTAACGAGCAGAATAAGGTCGTTTAATTCACTTTGCATTATGACGAAAAATATTTAACAATAAAACACATTTTGAATGTTTGTGGCCTGGTCCGTTTTTGCACCCAGTGCCTCATTTATTATGTAACATCCCTTGACCAAAAATTCTTTACGAATAATAATTGTTACGCCCTTAACATTTAAAACCTTTTTGTTTTTTGTTTCTGTTGCTCTTTTACTTCTCCTGCGTATTTCAGAGGCCAAGATAGAATGGTTAACCTATAGTTAAATTTTAAAATACTTTACTGGTTGGATTAAGATTGTCTGATTTTATACTTTACCGGTTTTAGAAAATTAAATTATTTTTAAAATTTTATATTTAATGAAATAACTAAAAAAAGAATACTTTTTAGAAAATTTTATTACCGCTTGTAATAAATGTTTTGAACACAAAAGGTTTTACTTAAAGTATCTAATTTTCTGTAAAAGTTTCTAGAATAATTACGGAAGCTTTTGGATTCTAATTTAAATGAAAACAGTAAATTTAAAATTTCAAATTTTGCGTATTACAACTTGACCAACCCTGTTGTCTCTCGACAAGCAACCCTTGACATCGAAGGTCCATTAATCAGCGTAGTTATTCGACTGGGCGAATATTTACCCCGGTTCATTCCCATTCTTTTAAAAACTAATAATTTGATTCGCGTCCCCAGTGACTTGCATTCATTTTGAAAATAATTTTACAGCACAATTTTCTCTGGTGTGGAATCAACCGATGTTAAAAAATTAGCAGTGATTTTAATGTTAGTTTCACAGCAGAACCAGGCAACTAACTAACTGACCAACCGGAAAACGCAATAAAAAGCACTTAAATGATTTTAAAATAGTTATGGTTTACGCAAAAAATATACAAATTTTACTGTTTAAAAATAACAAAAAAATATGATTAGAAATGAATGGGACAATTTGTTCAGATATTATTACTGGAACATTTTGAATCAGAATATTGTTTAGTTATTCAATGTATTAGTAATTTGTTAATTGTTAATGAAAATAAACAATACAATTTAATCGCTATTTTATGTAACAGCTGTTAAAAAAGTATAGTGTATAACCCACTTGTAATGTTTATATCTCACTTATACAGGGTGGCCAACCAAAAAAGAAAGAGAGCCATTTGCAGGAACCTCGTTAACATTTAAAAAAAAACGCTTAGACCCGTCAATTTTTGATTAAAGGGGGACACTCTTATCCGGTATTGTTGACTCCTCTACTTTCAACCCCAAGCGAGGGTAAGACTTAACCCAACATTTTTAAATTTCATTAGGGTTCGAATAAGATGTCTTTTAAAAGCTCAGACGATTCTTTTTACAATAGTCTTTAAATTTTTCATTTACTACCAATACTTTGAAAAAAATTACATTTTACAATTCCAATTATTTTAGTTGCTTACTTAATACTTAATTGATTAAATGTTTAAAGTGATGACCGCCCGCTTCCATACAATAATAAAGATTTTGTTCAAAACGTTTACGCATATTCCGAAGAATTTCGGGAGTAATTCGACGACACCCGTCAACGATTTTTTAACGCAAATCTTTCAACGACGCTGGTTGTGTTTTATAGATATTACTTTTCACATGTCCTCACAAAAAGGAATCAAGGGGCGATAAACCTGGCGATCGTGGAGGCCAATTAACGGTACCTCTTCTTTCAATCCATTGCCATGAAAAACTTGATCTAAATACTGACGAACAATCGCCGCATAATGCGATACAGCACCGTCCTGTTAAAAATAAAAATGATCTTTGTCATACTGTGAATTAGTTTTAAATAGTATTTAAAAATAATTCACAGTCAAATAATATTTGAAAATAATCCACAATATGACAAAGATCATTTTTATTTTCAACGGGACGATGCTTCTCAGCATAATGAGGCGATTGTTCGTTAGTATTTAGACCAACGTTTTCCACGGCATTCAATTGGAAGAAGAGGCAGCATTAAATGGCCTCCACGATCGCCAGATTTATCGATTTCTTTTTGTGGGGATATCGGAAAAGTAAAATCTATAAAACACAACCACCGTCGTTGGAAGATTTGCGTCAAAAAATCGTTCACGGGTGCCGTCGAATTACTCCGGAATGTGCGTGAACGTTTTAAAGAAAATACTTATAATTCTATGGAAGTGGGCGGTCATCAGGTTGAACATTTAAGCAACTAAAATAATCAAAATATTAACATGAAATTTTTTTTAAAGTAAGTGGAGGAAATAATAACAAAAATCAGTAAAGCAAAATTATGTTTGAAGTAACAAGCTAAAAAAAATTAGAGCCAAGTCGGTAGATAAATATTTCTTTGTAATTCTAAATGTCACAATACCTTACCATGTTGCAAGCAGTAAAATCCTTTTTTTGCATTTTTTGTTTATTGTACTGTTTATTGTTTCAAAATAATGTAGTTTACTTGACTTAGATAATCATTTTAATATGTAATAAATACTTACCAAATATGTTATAATTTTTATATTTTACAGCATTAATTTCAACATTTGCTGGGATCTTTTTATTGGGAGATTTAAAAAGTAAAATCTATAAAACACAACCAGCGTCGTTGGAAGATTTCCGTTAAAGAATCGTTCACAAGTGCCGTCGAATTACTCCGGAAATTCTTCGGAATATGCGTGAACGTTTTGAACAAAATCTTTATTATTGTATGGAAGCGGGCGGTCATCACTTTAAACATTTAATCAATTAAGTAGTAAGTGAGGAAATGAAAAATTTAAAGACTATTTTAAAGAGAATTGTCAGAGCTTTTAAAAGACATCTTATTCGACTTCCATTGCCATTTATAAATTTTGGGATAATTCTTATCTTTGCTTGGGGTTAAAAGTAATGAAGTTCAAAATACCGGAAATGAGTGTCCCCGGTTAATAAAAAATCGACGGGTCTGAGCGTTTATCTAAAAAGGTTTTCGGTTCATCACCCTGTATGACTTTTCACGCATGAGCCATGGGCGAAAGCTGCAAATATCAAATCCCATTCGTGGGAAATTGACTTCATTTTGTGGAAAAAATATATCATTACACTTTTCAATCCTATGTAAACTTAAACTTACTCTTTCTAGATCCTATCATTTAATCCTTATATTCTACCTTAAAGATTGTTATTTTCGAACCAGATTTAACATGACCACATCAAAACACCATTAAATAAAATATGCTTCAAGGCAGCGTGCTTAAACCTTTCCTTTATTTAATATTTAATGCCGACATACTAACAACAAATCATAGCAAAATTACGACGTTAATGTTAATTTCCCCAGAGTTACAATTACAAACGTACAGTTGCTAGTAAGAAACGAGATGAAATATCTTGGTCTAACCCTTGACCAGAGACTAACATGGAAATACCACATAATGACGAAAAGATTGCAAATAAATCTAAAACTTCGGCGGATGATCTGGCTCATTGGACGAAAATAACAGCTATTACCCAACAACAAGCCTTTACTTTACACATGTATCTAAGTTTATAAAATTTGGATGTCATATAAAAAATGTATGTTTAATTTAAATATAAACTTTATTAAAACTATTATTAATACAAGAAACACTCAGAAAACGTTAAAAATGTGGTAAATGACGATTCACCCATAAAAACTTGTAGTTTTAAGTCCAAATATCATGGTTTAATAATGAGGAGTACGATTGTTCGCGCCACTTCATATTATATTAATAATTTAACGCAAAGCATGTTGACAAAACAAGCAAGTTCTGCCCTTTTATCCTCATGTTTACCACGACAATTATTGGTAAATTGTAGATTGCAGATTGTAGGGGGGTCGGGAAGGCTATGCAGCCTCTCAAGTACTTCGATCTATCAGATCTTTTGTGCCTAATCTATTTGAGGCCTGAGATTCCATGACTTCATGCAAAGTTTATCAGTTCCTGACATCGGAGAGCATTAAAAATGCATCTTCCAGAAACTTGAGCCTCTTGCAAAAAAGCGCTGGGCATTCACAAAGCAAATGTTCTGCAATTTCAGAGAAGTTCTTGCAGTAAGTTAATACCTTATAAGGCAGTGTCCAGTAAGGAGTTCCGTCACCAGTTTCAAGTATTTCCTGTCCAACACGAATAGCTAGTTGGCTTTCCTTGGCAAAAAGCTTGATTGCCTTTTTGCTTATCTTTGTCCTGGCACTTTATGCCAGTGAGATTTCATTTTATCCGTTTCCCAGCGTTAAACACTTTCTTTCAAGTGGGCTTTGAAGAGTCCACAAAAGAGTTTTAGGCCGAAAATTTTTATATTTGCCCCTTATTTGGTAAGGCAGTCTGCTTCTTTGTTGGGTTTAACTCCCTTATGACCTGAAACCCACATCAGAGTAGCCTGATTGTTTGTTGCCAGGTGTCTTAGGGATTTTTTACAGTCCCAAGTCAGCTGAGACTCACAAGTGTATGACTTCAGAGCTTTTAGTGCCGCTTGGCTATCTGATAAAATAGAGATATCTGCCCTTCGGGTGTTCCTTTCGATGCACTCCTGAGCAAATATCTTCATGTCATGTAATTCTGCTTAAAAGATAGTTGGGGTGTTACCAAGGGGTTTAAAGAGCCTAAAATTCAGCCCTGTAACACCCACTCTAACCATTTTATCCATCTTGGATTCAATAGTGTACCACACTAAAGCATCCCTTTCTAGTTGAGGTCCGTTCTCTGTGCAAACTTGGTGGTTGTTTATAACCACTTTAAACTGCATTTCGAAGTCGTACCTAACTGGCATAATATCTGTTAGCTTAGATATGAATTCTAGGTAAATATTTTTCAAAATCTTCAAATGTCCAATCCGATTTTCGGCTTTAAGATTTATTGTCTGGCTCAGTCTTAATTCACTGATTGCTGCTTTCTTTATTACATTATTATCGGTACTTTTCGACACTTTATGTGGTCGAAACCTACCTTTTTTAAAATTAAGAGAACAAATTAAGATTTCGAGTTAAATAATTTACTTTTACGGTCGCTTTCATTCTTGGATTCATATTCTCAGAAAGTCCTTTTTTTAACTACTCTGTTAAACGTTAAGGGGGTATCAGACGCACCTTCGTAATTAAGTTTAAGCCACTGTACGATTATGCAATTACATTTTTATTTACTCTTTAACGTTATTCCTGTGTTAGCAAAGATATTAAAACGAAAGACATTGCAATCGACTTAATGTTACATTCAAAAGGGCAGGAGTGGAAACGATCGATCGTGAAAACTTACACTAGGGATTCTTATTACTTGCATTGGAACCAACTTTGACTTTAACATACGACACAGAGACAAAAGTGATTAATTATATATCACAAACTGCACAACGAGCAATGGAAAGAAGAATGATAGGTGTAACTCTTCTAGACCGAATAAACAACAAAGAAATTCGACGTAGATCTAAAGTGACGGATGTCGTGGAATGCCTATGTTAATTTCGATGAAGTTGGGCAGGCCATATAGCTAAGATGGAGGACTCTCGTTGGACACGTAGAGTAATAAAGTGAACACCGTAGACAAGAACAGAGGACGACTAGATGGACAGACGATGTCAAGAGAATGATATTGGAAATAGCTGGGTAAGGCAAGCACAAGACCGAGAAGAGTGGCAACGATTAGGGGAGGCGTATGTCCGACGATGGACGACTAGCTGACAATGATGATGATCATTTGGTAGGGGTTGCTATTTTAAAAATGGGGTGGTAGGGAATGTTAAAGGGGTGCCACTTGGAAATAGCAGAATAACATTTTTAAACCTCCGCATTTTTTTTACATTTACGCAAAATTAAAAGTTATTCGGACTGGCTGGTTTTAAAATGAAAGAACTGTATAATTGCAAAAATATTAAAAACCCTTTTTTATTTTATATTTTTTATTTTTCAAATGTTAATAAAATTCACTTCATAAAAAATAATTCAAAATAATAAAAAAAAGGCACTAACGAGACACTAAATCATATAACTAAGATAAGTTATTAAAATTATCCTAGAAATAAATGTGTTGTCTCTTTCCAAAGCAAATGCATTTAATACTTTAAATCACGACTTATTTCTCGATAAATTTTTTAACTATAAAATAAGGTGTGTTGCACATAAGGAAAGAAAAGTTATTTATTGCTTAGCAAAAAAAAATTAAGTAAATAATGTTTGCTAATTTTTTTAAAAAATAACAGCTGGTGTACCGTAGAGTACTATATTAGGACTTATTTCCTCCAAAATATAAGTAAATGACAAATATACTAAATAAATAAACCATGGCGATATAACGATACACATTTTATAGTCAATCTGATTTAAGATAAATATTTACTGTCTTTTTAAAAAAATCAAACATCTCACTAGGCAGTATTAGTAAGACACTGGATAAATACTAATCTTCTCGTTAAAAAAATCCTATTCAGTATTTAACAAGGTCACCAGCCACTGTTATCATTTTGGTTTATTTGACTACGTGTCTGTTGTATTCAGACCCATATCGTTTTAGGAACTGTATTAAGAAATTATCGTGATATAACCACAAGCAACATTAACCAAAGTTTGTAAGTAATTTGAGAACAGGCTTATTGTTCTCAATACAATGGAAGCCGCTTTGAACAAATACATAATCAATTATCTACTACATTTTCTTTTGAGTTTGTTAATGACTGGTTTAATCTTTGTTACAATAGAGCTTATTTGAAAAGTGTTCAATGGTGTATTACAATAGTGTCGCTATTTAATATTTTTTAGTAAAAATGCAGATGTAATGTAAGTCCGGAGCGTTGTCCCGGTGGAAGAGCAAAACTTGACTTAATTTTCCTATTCTTTGTTCTTTAATCACTTCGCGTACTTTTGGTATTAAATTCGCACAGTACTTACCTGTTATGGTGCACCCACGTGGTTAATAATCCACAAAAACAACACCTGCAAAATCCCAAAAAACTGTAGCCATGATTTTATCAGCTGATGGGACAACACGAAATTTTTAAGGGGGAGAGGAATCCCAATGGCGCCATTTCATGCTTTTTTTTTCTGGATCAAAGTGATAAACACATGTTTCGTCGACCGTAAAATTTTTTCGCTTAAAGTCTTTGGGATTCCTGTTAATGATCTCCAAATTTGTCTCCGCTGCAACCTGGCGCAAAGCTTCTGGACTGCTGTCAGCATTCGTGGAACCCAACGTGAAGAGAGTTTTTTGAGAACCAATTCCTAAAATAAAATTTATTTAACGCTTCCATCAGAAAACCTGCTCAGAAAACCTGTCTCTGCTATAGCCTTGACTGTAATTCTTTTATCATTTAATACCATGTATAGACTAAATTGAAAGGGAGGCCAGGATAGTCTCCTATAGATTCCTGTCTTTGGAAAGGCAAATTAATAAAAAGAGCAACTCGGAGACCACTCCGGGATACTGAGTAAAAAAAAAACCACCAAATTTTTGGAATGGTTACTGACATGCTAGCCACAAAAATACACGTAGAAAAGTCATTTAGAATCCTCTTTCTGAAGATAGATGAATGGGTGGGGGAAGAAATCCTCTTCGGGGCCGGTGTTTTTAGCAGGAAACCAGCCAGGCCGCTTTAAAAGCACTGAGCTCCAACAAGATAAATTCTAAACTTGTATAGAATTTCTTCGAATCCCTAAAGTACCTTGGTGCGAACAACATGGTGACCCTGCTGTGGGTACCTGGGCACCAGGGGGTAAAGGAAAACGAAAAAGCCGACACCCTTGCAAAACAGAGGGCCGAATCTGCGTTCACTGGAGCACAACCGGTTGTTGGAGTCACTACAAGTGCCGCCAAAACAATCATTTCGGACTGGGCGGAGAGGAAATTACTCACGTACTGTTCCAATATAACTAAACCCTTGAGAAACACAACTAAGCATATCCTAGAATGGAGCAGGACTAACCTACGAATTCTAACGGGACTGCTTACAGGAGACTGTCGTCTAAGTTAACATTTTGGAAAAATAGATCTGAATTAAAAAACGGACTGTCGGTTTTTCTGCGTGGAAGACGAAACTTATGAACATGTACTATGTTCATGCCCCGGCCTGGAAGAATAAGGTTTAACATATTTGGTTATACCAACCTAGAACCTACCGATTTCAAGAAAATTTTACCCTATACAACCATGAACTTCGTGAGAAGGGCTGAATTGTGTGGTGAACTGTAACCTCTAGGGGTGAGCCACAATAGACCTACCAAGGGTCGCAGTGGAGGGGTGACCTACGCCCCACTCACATGATACCTAACAGACTAAATTTAATTTTTTTTTGGTCATTACAGTTTTGGGAGGTCCTGCACCTGGTGCATGTTGACAGGACATTTTTCCAGTTTAAAATCTCGTGACCAGTTCCTAATTACCAGGTACGAAGGGGTAGAGTTACCCAATATTTTTACCGTGTCCTTATAAATTTCTTGCGAAGGGTATCCCTTTTTGCAGAGGTTTTTTATTGCTTCTCTTGTCCTAATTTTGTCAATTTTTTAAAATCAGGCACATCTCGATGAAAAAAAAATTATATTTAAACTATACGAAAACTAATGTAATACAATAAGCATTTAAATGACACTTTATTTGCATTTGTCATTTAATGCCAACTATGCTAGGGACAACAATTCGTGAACTATGTACGTTTGGTGTCAAAAATCGTGTGCGACTAAAAAAAATTGCCGGGTGTCCAATCAAAACGTTAGCTGTATAGCAGATGATTCATAAGTTCGATGTTTTAAGTGCTAACATAGCCGATTGTTTGGGCTAATATGTGAAAGTTAGGCACAATTATAAACAAGAAGAATCATTCTTCCCAAATAGTTTGTATTTAAAGTTTATTTAAAGACTTTTGATCTGTAAGTAATTGTGTAACATTCACGGTTGCGACATGACCAGATTTTTTATAAAAAGACTGGTGACCACCTACTTTAAACTAAATTTTGTTTAGATACTGAGATTTGTTTTTAATACTCCTGAAGCAATAAACGGTTGTATACCAACCAAAGATAAAAGTTTTTTGATATATGTGAAGTCATTAATTATCATCATAATATTAAGATCCTTTTTGCGATTATTCTTGTTTGAAAATGGTATAACGTTTAATGAACCTTCTTTATAATTAGGAACACAAACAAAGGGTTGACGTTTACTTATGGGTCTATAGAAATAAATCCATTTTTAATACCATAAAGGTTTTTAAGGCATAATTAACATAATTAACCTTCAGTACATCCTTTAAAAAATGCACTTTTCAACACAAAATTTACCCTTTGCACCCAATTACAGAAGCAGGATATTTGGATTAAATCCTTAAAGTTTTTGAAATGTTTTAATTTAGGGATAAATTCCTGTTTAACTGTTATACGTCATTTATATTTACATAAAAATTAAAACTTTGATGATGGATGTTTAAAGTTTAACCACATATTAATTTTGTGTTTATTTGATTTCACGACAATAGTTTCATTGCTATTAATTTGTTTTCATTATACCTACCTGAAAACACTATACTTACATGCCTATTACGCGCACAGAAAATGGGCTTTTACGGTGTCTAGTGTCATCAGCTGCCTACCTGCATGTCAAAATTAGATATTTTATTAACAGTTCTCTCTAGAAATCGCAAATTTTTCTGTCTATTTCTTAGCAACGGGGTCAATAACGTTTGTTTTTTGACAATTTTTTGATTTTTTTAGTGATATTATCTTAACAGTTTGTGGTTTTCAGGTAGATATAATGAAAAATATCGTTCATTACACGTCCATAAATGCTTTTTCCGTGCTTGCACGACTTTCCGTGTTCAGCTGCGCCTTCCAAAAAACAAATTTTTTTAGTAAGCTACATACATTATAATGGGATTTTTATACAATGCCTTCATTTCAAAACCAGTCAGTCCAAATAACTTTTGATTTTGCGTAAATGTAAGAAAAATAAAAAAAAAGTCAAATTTTAAATCAAGGAGGAGGTTTATAAATGTTATTTTGCTGTTTTCAACTAGCACCTCTTGAACGTCCCCTACCCCTTGTTTAAAATGTCAAATAGCACTTTGTGATACATCAAATAACAGCCCACAAAAATGCAAATTAGCTGTATAAACAACAATTTATTCTATACATTTATTTTGCAGATAACTAAAATGAAGAAAATAACAAACAGCTCCGAAATGTATTTCCAGTAGTTAATCTAAGTGTGCTTCATTATTTTGTGGGCAATAATATAATGTTTTTAAATTCTGTGCAAAGTTTCACTAGTAATTCGTATACATTCTTCAGGTATTTTAAGTTTTAGTTCTTGAATGTATTCGGGGGAAGTTTTGTAAACTAATGTGTTTAAATAGCCCTACAAAAAAGTGGTAATGGATCTGGAGATCTTGTCGGCAATTCAATAAAACCCATTCTGCTAGTCTGTTTTCTTGGAAAACGTTCGTTTCGCCATTGTCTTACAGCTAGTGCGTAATGTAGTGTAGCTTCGTCCTGTTGCAGGTATATATTCTGTTTATCTAGCACCATATTTTTTCGTTCATAAACTTTTGGTCAACAATAAGTGATTCAATTATCTCATTTCTAAGAATTTAAGCCCATGCATTGATCTTTGCTGAAAGCTGAGTAATATCCTGTCGAAACACGTGAGAATATTTGTCATCCCAGTACATTTAATTATTATGTTTGTTAACAAAGACATTGACATAAAATGTTTTCGTTGTGCGCAGATTTTGTGATCTCTCGCCCGCCAAGCTACTTCTGTTGCACTGTACTTTAGAACTTCTTAAATGTACTGTTAAAAACTGGTTTTCCGGTTTCTAACGATAATCCGAAACCACGTCACATACGCTATAAGACAGTTTGATTAACATTGGTAATAGTAAATTAATTTAGGTATTATAAAAATAGTTTTAAAATGGTTTGAACAATTTCAATTACAATTTAATTACATTACTAAAGAAAAGGCATTGCGTTTTATTTTGAAAAGGTGTTGGCACTTTAAATAAATTAAGACTTTTTTTACAAAGATGGTGTGAGTTATAAAAAAAAATAATAATCATATGCCTCAATACTCCATCTAAATGCCTCTTTGTCACTTATTATACATTTCCCATTTTAAATTAAGGGATTGGAGAAGTGGGAGGTTGACAAATGACATATATCTATATCGTAAAAATGTGTTTCACTTGGAACAAAAATCAACGTGTTTCAGCATTTTTTTAAATTTTTATAAATACTGCCAAAAATTGGGAAGGACTGTTTTGTGTCTATATTTAATTATCAGTGATTTAAAAAAAATAATATTTTAATCATCTTTTAATGGCGGAAAAACTCATTTAAATTATATACGATAGGCAAGTGTTGCTTAAATTTTATTGCACAACTTTAGGATTATCCCGGTTAATTTTTTTTAAATTTAACTTTTTCATTTAAAACTTTTTGTTTGCATAATATATTACTTTAATATTATGGTAACAGATATAATCGTAATACTTTTTGGGCAAACAAAATATTGAAGAAAGTTTAAAAAAGCTGCATTAAATATTCATTTTGAAATCAATCATTGCTGAGATTGATATCGATTACTTATATAGAGTACGATATTATTTTGCCAACCATAGGAAACTTGGTAATTCCATCTCTAGTATCCAACACTACAGTGAGTGTTTTGACGTAGTCCTAGCAATAATATATTTATTACAGTTGTGAAGGGCAGACGTCTGAAAAAACACAAATTTAAAATAGTTTACGACATTACCTGTAATAATTTTGGATATTAAAAAAAAATTATAAGAGTTCACATATTTCACCATTTTGCACTAAACATTAATGAGTTAATTGAACGTAGTGTTTGCTAAAAAGTAAAATAATTTTTTTTTTAATATAATGATTATGGTAAACCTTCTTTGGTGCTGTTTATTCATAGGTTTATAAATGAAATCGGCAATACAGTTGCTGTTATATATGTATAGGTACATTGCTACGGTTAGTAAAATATTGTCGAATGGGAATATTACTATTTACTATCCTACAATTTTTAAATAAAACTTCAGTTAGATTAGAATTGTTTCTTTAAAGACATTATAAGCTGATAAACGAGGAGTAAAAATATATTAATTGGAGAAATTATCCACGCAAGTAAATTTTGCTATTGTCTTATTCATAATGATTATGTAATTGTCTGTTAAAATGGCTACAATTTAAAGGAAAACGTTAAAGGCTGATAATTATAGGTAAACAATTACGCAAATCTCTTTCAAGAACGTATTTATTTTATAATTAATATTGCAGCTTATTTAGTAGCAGTCTTAAATATTAATTGTCCAGATTAAAATTAAATTTACACTGTAAAGGTAGACAGACCATTTATTAATATTTAATCATTATAATTTGATGAGCGTTAGATATTAATGATAATAAAATAAAATTTATAAATTTAAACCATTGTTTAATTTTAAAAATATTAAAATAAAGAAAAAGACAATTAAATTGTCACATAAAATGAACAGTGTATGTTTTGCAATAAGTGAAAAAAGTTCTATTATTTTAAAAAAATATAAAAATGCGACATGGGAAATAGCAAACGCATTGAGCACAGTGGAGCTTTCAAATAAACAATCATTTATCGTATAATTCAACACTCTTTTTAATAACATACCAGCGTGAGTGAAACAAATACTTGGAATTCCCAAAATAGAAGACCAACAATATTCTTAAATATTCTTTAAACTTTAAATGTAATTGTGAAAATAACAGGCCAAAACTGGTAATGTCTGTAATCTTAAAGAGACTGGTCTCTAAATCACAGACTAGCCTCTTTTCGCGAATATCCTATGTGTAGAACTGGAAACTCTTCAAATCAATTTTTGGGTGCATACGCTTTGGTCTTCCTGATAGAGGTCTATGCAATCATGTCCTTTGCCTGGGAGATAGCAGGTCCAGATAATAAGTAAGATAATTCCTAACCACATTCAGGTACAAGGAAGCTGTTGAAATTATAGATTTATTTCAAATTTTTAATAATTTTTTTTTGTTTTAATTAAATTAGTCTTGAGCAATCCCTGAGCAACAACGTATGTAAAATCGCAACCAGCTGTAAATCGCAAACAGCTGTAAACCATTCGCGATTTCTCCGCCTGGTCTGACAGTCCTCTTCCTGCGCTGTTCTGTAGAGATGGGTACTCCTTGTTCTATTTAAAGAACCAGTTTTTCCGAAATAGTTTACTACGAAGAACTAGTTCTTTGAACTAGTTTGCTAACGAACTGTTTGTACTGAATTACAAGAACGAATTACAGAATTATTTTATTGTAATTCTATTTGCAAGAGATGAAATATAAAATTTTAATAAAATACGCAGATAATGCGTTTTTAAAAAACCCCTTCTCAAGCAAAAAAATAAACTTTTTAGGAGAAATATTTAACCTTTTTGAATCTTAATATTAAATGCATAATTAAAAAAAAATTAAAAATACCTTCTGTGTTCAAAAAATTATAAATTTTGTATCGAAATGTCAAGGTTAGATTTTTTAGGACAAAAAAAACAAAAATTTATTAATTTTAAATCATCGGCTGTTACACTTTATTTAATTTTTTTAGTTAAATCAGCGCTATATGTTGGATTTTTTTTTTTAAAGTTGCACCCTGTTTAAAACTTCGCCTAGTTTAAAACGCTCATATAACACTAGGGATTTCATCGATTTTGCAACAAGTAAAATCCGATATCTGTTATTAATGTTTTTTTTTATATATCTAAAAGTGTGCTAAATCTTATGACCGGGAGCAGATGGCCCAGAAACGCACCCTGTACAGGTCACATTTTTTTTAACGATTAGCACGTAAACATACTAAAGACAGTTCTTGTTTTAAATGTTTATCAGTTATCCACGCTTTAACAAGACAGTTTTACTGGAAGAATTTGCTAACGTATTTAGTACGATACGTTAAGTAAAAAAAAATCTGGAAAAATAATAAACATCGAACTGACATAACTCATCAATAAAGCAGATATTTTTACATTTTAATAAACATCTAGTGTGTAATTTGGATGGGAGTAAACGAAAGAACAAAAGCTGTTATTTTAACTATAAATTGATCCAATTATGATTTATAAAACCTCTTTCGGTTCGACGTGATACGATCTAAAATTATCCCTTAGAGGATTACGTTGTCATATTCTTTGTGATATAGAGTAATACCACCGATTATTTTTAAGTAAAGGAGGAATTAAACAGATATCTATAATCAATATCATACGTTTGTATTTTATTTTACACGAACGAACACCCATACTGTTAGTAATATTGCTTAAAATAAAAAGATAAACTTAAAATAATAATGACATACGAGGTTTGGCTATTAAATAACGAGACTGATTACGAAAAAGAGTTTTATTTTAAGAATTATTTTGCAATCAATGTACTCCCCCCCCTTAACCGCATCCCGTTCCATTCGTTTTTTTCATTGTTCAATGCAATGCTGGAAGACTTCTTTTGTAAGAGCATTTAGGAGCTTTACTAATTTTCTCTTAAGTTCTTCCATCGAATCGAACTGGTTTCCTTTTAAGGCAGACTTGATCTTTAGAAATGAAAAAAGTCACTCAAAAACTGATCGAGTTACATGAAATGAACAAGAGTACATTTTTTATTCAAAATTGAACTGCCTTTTAGATTTTCTAGTCATTTTAGCCATAACTCATTAGGCAAAAAAGATATGTTGTAATTTACCTAAGTAACAGAGTGTAACTAAAGCCCTGTATAAAAAGTGCTAAATTCAGCATAAAATTCGTAATTTTCTTTTATTACTAATATTATCTGTACTTGCTTGTAATTTTTATAAGAGTTATAAAGATTTTTCTTGGCTCCTGTCAATTTGTAATGAAATGTTTTTTGCCCATCACTGCGGAAAAAAGGAATGTATTTATGTATAAAACGTTGGTAAATTTATGCAACACTAGTATATTAAAAAAAAATTTTACGGGTTGCACTCTGGGAGTGCCGGCAGAAGTGAAAACTTAAGTATTAACGTTGTGCGCCCTGCGCCGCCTAAACGAAACAGCCGGCGCAGGCATACATTTTCGCCGCGCCGGTTAAAGAGAGGGAGATACTCCCTCTCCTACGTCACGCCAGCTGTCTACTCTCCATCCGTCTTACGAATTTTCGATCAGGTCACGTGTCCTGACGCGAGTTTAACATTTTTATCCGTCTTACGAATTTTCGATCAGGCCACGTGTCCTGACGCGAGTTTAACATTTTTAACCCATTACAAAAAAAGTTCACAGCGTGCCATAAGAAGTTATCACTTCAAAAAGTTTAGAAAAGCAAAGTTTTACTAAACGAGCATAGCTTTTGAGTACGAGCGAGCGCAGCGAGAAAGTAACTTAAAAGCTGTATGAGTTTAGTAAAACTGCTTTTTTTACGAGGTGTGTTGTACTATTTTTTCGCATTTTGTGTTAATTATAAACAGATAATTAAAGATATGAAAGCATTACAAAGATAGAAATTTAAAAAAAATTCATAGTAAGTACATACCCGTGTAGAATTTTCGTAACCTAGTAACCTGACACGGTTTGTTTATTTACATAACAACAGATAACAAGTTTTATTTTTGTTGGTCAAATTGAGATTAAGTTAAATATTAATTTTAAAAATGAGTCTTGCCGCTGCCAACACTTCAGAAAATTGTTCTGAAGACATTTTAAATGCCGCTTGAGAAGCGTCTTAGAGTTTACTTTCTTTAAAATCCAATGAAAAATAGGAGAAGGTATATGAAATAATTTGTTATTAAAGGATGACAAAAAACGCACTAAGAACCGATGAAAGTGTAATGCTAGCCTATTTTTTTGAGAAGGTAAGCTATTTTTTAAATATATATCTTAGTGTTTTTATAAAATTATTTTAGGCAAAAGCTCTCAAGGCATCCAGTTTATGGTCTACATATTTCATGTTAAAAAGTTCTATACAAATAAACGAAAATATGGAGATTTCACAATACAAGTTACTTGCCTTTTTGAAACGTCGAAATGACACATACAAAGCAAAGAAATCAAAAGTTTTGACTATGGAAAATGTTATTATAATTTTAAAAGAGGCTCCGGACAATAAGTTGTTATTAATGAAAGTGGTACAAATATTTGATTTAAATGGGGCATGTCGGCGTGCAGAATTATGCAGCTTGACTGTGAAAGATAATAGATTTTTTATTAACTATATTCACGGTAAGTGCACAACACAACCAGTGGGTATCAACAGTTTTTTAAAAATTCCTCAAAAAGTTGCAGAATACTTAAAACTACCAAATGCATCCAGTTACACTGGCCATTGCTTGACAAGGACGTCTGCCACCCTTCTCGCTGACAGTGAAGCTAACATTTAAACACTCAAAAGGCCTAGAGGATGGCAGTTAACTAGTGTGGATAAAGGGCATATCGAGGAAAGCATTGCCATGCAGATGGAGAATCATAACAGGGAAGAACAAATAGTATTGAATAAATTTGGTGTTTTAAAGTTTTCAAATTTGAATAATTATACTTTTAATATACATAACAATGTTTCCAATAATAAATAAACAATTTTTTGTCAAACTGTGTTTTATTGACAGTGACAGTACTATGCAGTAAAGTGACAGATCTATGTGATAAAATGCCACTTTATTAAACGATTTTAAATTTAGTAAAACAGCAGTTTATCAGTCAAAATGCGAATTTTTTTTTGTTTTTTTTTTAAAAGAAGATACAAATCAGTCATTTATTTTACTAGATATTGTATTTCTTGTACTTCACTGGTAATTTTTGTTAGTAAATAAACATTTTTTTTACTACAAAACCAAAATTTTTTAAAGGTACTTTGAAATATTAACTTTTGCTAACAATTTATTTTAAAGATAATTATTATTATAAAGTCATACCGTTGCAAATCTTAAACAGGAAAATGGGCAATTTTAATAAGTGGATAGTAATATTTTGAAGTTTATTTTGGTTGTTAGTGTTGATATATTACACAAGTTTATTTAACAAAATGTAGCTCAACCCGAAACGTTTAGAACTTTAAACAATATTATTTGCTGCATCTAGCGCATTCTCTTTATAACCAAGTTTAATTTCGTAGTGCAGCTTTCATAACTGGATGGATTTACTTGCGAAGTTTAAAAAGTCTAAGGCGCGAGACGTACAAACAATATGAAGAAAGAAGCGCTTTTATTGTGCCGAAACGAAAAATGAACCGGTGTTGTCTATTCAAATAAAGAACCCCTGCTAACAGGAATTTTTATACGACTTGTCGACTGTAACCCCTCGTTATGCGAAAACTTCTTGATCTTTAATTTTACCTTTTGTTTTTAAGCTTACTTGCTCTCAGGATACTCAAATATCATTAAAAATGTTGGCTCCCTATTTAAATTTTATAAATGTAATGTTTTTGTAAAAATAAGTAAATAAATGTTTTTATTACGTGTTATATTTAGGAATATAAAACCGACAATAAGGGACAAATGTGTCGGAACGTTTGATGTTTGTTGGGTCGATTTTTAGTGACATTCGAATATACGTAATAAGCAAAAATAAATGTTTATGCCCCACTTTTTGCCATAAGGTTCAGTAAACTATTGACCAATAACAAATAATGTTTGAAACAGACGTATTAGCCGAAATGGAAAAATATTTAATTTGCAAATACCAATTATTGACTCGTGAAATAAAAAATACCTAGACCTAAATACAAAGTCAAAAGAAATCGGACTAAGAATGAATCTAACAAAAACGAAATACCTCACAAATAAATTGCTAGATAGTTATGAGAAAATTACTTTGGATAATAAGACTGTAGAGAAGGTTGAGTCGTACATATACTTAGGACAAAAAATCGAACTATCCAAACATAACCTAAAGGCAGATTTAAACAGACGATTGTCCTTAGCATGGGCAGCATTTGGACAACTACAAACGGTTTTTAAATCTAACATACCAAACACCTTACAGGCAAAAACTTTCGACCAGTATATACTGCCAGTCCTAACATATGGAACCGAAACGTGGGCTTTCAGTAACAGCATAATCCACAAACTCCAGGTAACTCAGCGTGCGATGGAACGTAGAATACTCAACATCAAGCTACAAGATCATATATATAGCTAATACAGAAATAATCACGAATGGATGCAAAAAACAACCAACAGAAACGAATGGACGCACACAAGGGAGGCTTACATCCGATGATGGATGGAATAGCTGATGATGATGATGATGAAATTAAAAAATGGATCATTAAGTCGTGTCTTGTTCGTACAGAATTTAATCTTTAAGTCTTTAAGTTTAATGTTATTTGATTGTGATTGTAATTTTGAATCGTAATTAGTCACGCACATAAAAATGTGTACTGGTTCTTAAAATGATTTGTAACATGATAATAAAATAATTATTTTTATATGATATCAGCGTGATTCACAAATTAATTTTTGTCAGTTATATATCCCGGATTTTAAAAATTTAAAAATAAAAATTAATTGGATAAAAAATTATTTATGAGGAATAACATTTATGCCATTCAAAAAAACCTTTTAAACTCTTGTATCCACTCAAGAGCTTAACGTTTTTAATTTAATCATATTTTTTTAAATTTCTCATTTAGGTACTTGTAAACAACTAATTAATAAAGCACGAAATTAGCATGTTAATCTTCAAAAATGTTGAGTGTAAAATTGATATTTTAAACAAAATTAAAAGTTAAATTTTTGAAATAAATATAATGGTCCAGTATACTGATAGCCTCAAAGCTGTTTAGGTCACATAAATTTCGACAAAATAATATTTTTCTCACACTTAAAAAGAATTTTTTAATCCAAGGAAAAATATCTATTTACCCTGGATAACTAAAATTAAATAATAATTTTTTTATTGTAGTCCTTTCGAAAAGAGAAAATTGTATGTTTTGAATGAACAATCTGATTTGTTGTGCTCGTTTTCTTCGTTCAAGAAAATATTATTGACATGATAAAATTACCATAATCATGTCAAAATATATTTATACGTGAATCAAGCATTATTGAAATCATTGGTTTAAAAATGTTTACTTAAAATTCTTAAATCAGGGTATTCATTTAATGTTTTACTTAAAAAACCCCCCTTGCTTCCCTTATTGTGACATGACGACACCACACCACAGACCACATACCCCCAACGGTTGAAGTCTGATGCGAAACTGCGCGGATTTAGTTGTTAGCATTTAAAGGAACTGAATCGTGTATTCACGTGAGGTGTGGGTGTTATTTATAATGAAAGAAAAACTTCGTGCATGGGGTATTATACAGGGTGGTCAACCGAAAACCAGACAGAGCCATTTGCAGGAACCTCGTCAACATTTTCGAAAAACGCTCAGATCCATAAAACTTTTATTAAAGGGGGACACTATTTTCCGGTATTCCGGCTATAGCCTACCCTTTACTAATGTTAAAAGAATTAAGTAGGTAGTGTTATGTTTTAACTAACGTAATAAAATATTTTAAAAGTTTTTGGATTTAGCTAAAGAAAATATAAATACCAAACAAGTTGGTTTAAAAAACTACAGCGGAAAGTGTAATAAAATACAGAGTGTTTTATTTAAAGTAAGCAACTTATAAATGATTTAAATTGTGTATGTTGGCGGCTAAGTTTAAAACATCCTGTTTGAAATATCAACAAGTGGGACTTATGGGACATTGTGTATTTAAATATTCATGTAGAATTTAAAAATAAAATAAAAAATATTAGGTTTTATTTAAAATACCAAAGTTGACGTCTACTTCTGGTATAACAGAAAGTGCCACATTCAGGGCAACAATATATTTGAACTAAGTGTCATCAAAAACCTACAGCTTTGTTATTTCAGATTTTTAACATAACTATGTCCGCCATTACTTTTAATCAAAACTTTTCGCGCCACACCCTGCATACAAGCATTCAATTCTTTACCCGTTTGGTTAATTTTATTTTTAATCTTTTGATAAGATATATTTCAGTCTATTGACATCGGAAACATTCACTTTTTCAACTTATTGTACTGAATAAATTTGGATTTTTTTTTATTTAGTAAAAACAGTTAGTCCATTGAAAAGTTACATTTGGGGTTGCGTTTTTTAGAGGACGCAATTTTATTTTTTTGATGTGTAGCGGGGGTCAGTGTAAAGCTAAAACCAAGTTTGTGGGGTCGCCACCCTTGTCCCACGGCCGCCATCTTGAAAATAGGGGTTGAAATGGTTTTTACGATATATCTCTTAAACTATTTATTTGATAAAAAAAATTTATTAACATTTTTTGTTGCAAATTAAATTCTCTACAACTTTGGTTTAGTAATTTTTTGTCGTAGAACTATAAATAAAAAAGTTATAAGCGAAAATCTTCAGAAATTCGAGAAAAATTTTTATATTTTTCGATATAACTTTTTTTTTATAATCATGATGATGAACCGCCGACATTAACACCGTTTCCTTCTCCAGTTCTCCCACTGGTATTTAATTCAGAAAGCCGATCATATGCTGAGCCGCAGCCTGGTCCATCAAAACGACTGAGGACGGAGTAGTTCTAATTTAGAAAATCACCGTGGATTAAGCCTATTGGGGATACCACGTAAAAAAAAACGCGCCTCTAGACTCTACCTCGTGGTTGGTGGGGAAAAGAGTCAATAATTAATTATTAATAATTTTGCAAAATTTGTAATTAAAAAAGTTATAATAACAAAATAAAAAAAAAAACAATAACTGATGACATATTACATACACACGTATAATATAGGTATAGTTAAGAATATTGAAAAATAGTACTCACTTCGGAGCGCTGTAAAACCTTAGCTATTGACTTAATGAAAAAATGATGCAAATAAAAGTTGTTCCTCCAAAAACGATCTACAAAAATGGTCGGATATCATTTTTTCGTAAAATGATAAAAAAAAGTTATATCGAAAAATATAAATTTTTTTCTCGAATCTCTGAAGATTTTGCTTATAACTTTTTTATTTATAGTTCTACGACAAAAAATTACTGGACCAAAATTGTAGAGAATTTAGTTTGCAAAAAAAAATGTTTATAAATTTTTTTTATCAAATAAATAGTTTAAGAGATATATCGTAAAATCAATTTCAACTCCTATTTTCAAGATGGCGGCCGTGGGACAAGGGTGGTGACCCCACAAACTTGGTTTTAGCTTTACACTGACCCCCCTACACATCAAAAAAATAAAATTGCGTCCTCTAAAAAACGCAAGGTAAGGCCTAAAAAATGTAACATTTCAATGGACTAAGTTTATTTGTACTTGTATACGATTTGGTTTTTTATTCCTCCCAAAAGCTGTATTTCAAGTTATTTTAAGTATTTTCGTCCACTTCATATATCATCTTTGGTTCGGGTCGAATGTTGCGCATAATATAACTTGAGTGATGATGTAGTGCAACATGTGTGCTGTTTCTTATACACTTTCTTGTTTCGTTGTAACAGTTGGAGTTACTTTTTTTTATCTCATGCCCTAAATCATACAAAAATTATGAAAATTCTGTAGTTTTTTACACGCAAAAATAGTTGTTTATTTGTATTAAAACATGACCTTAATTCAGTGACACAAAAGTTGCTTTTATTTAATTTTGTTTTTTATTATTAATTTTCTTCTTGACGAGGCAAAGGCTTTCGACAAAGTTTGGCATAAGGGTTTAAAACATAAAATGAAGATGTACTTGTCAATACAGTTCTATGATATTTTGAAATCCTACATCTCGAACAGACACTTCAGAATTAAACAAGAGAAAGCCGACTCTGACTTTAAGAAAATTAATGCAGGAGTGCCACAAGGCAGTGTGTTAGGACCTCTCCTACACCTCCTGTACACGAATGACATGCCTAAACTAAAAAATGATTTTCAAGCATTCTTTGCAGACAATACTGCCATATTAGCAGTGGTAAACAGCCATGAAAAAGCGGCAGAAAAACTACATGTATCAATCAATAAAATAAACAAATGGACAAAAAAAGTGGAGGATTAAAATTACTGAATCCAAATCTAAACACGTAAACTTTTCCAATAGAGCTCAACAACACATACCTATAAATAAAAATAAAAAACGAATGCCATTCATAAATACAGCAAAATACTTAGGTATCACCCTCGATGCTAAGATTTGCTGGAAAGCTCATATTAAAAGAAGGGAACTTTCAAATTAAATATAAAAAAATGTATTGGCTGATCGGACGAAACTACACTCTGTCTGTACACAACAAACTTATGCTGTATAAACAAATACATTTGGTCGTATGGTATTTAACTATGGGGCTGTGCTAGTCAAAGTAGTCTACAAATCATTCAAAGATTTAAAAACAAGGTACTTAGGAACATCGTGGATGCACCCTGGTACATTCGAAACAGTAGCCTTTATAAAGATCTGGATATGGATACTGCTGACCAAACTATAGTCAAATTTGCCACGAGTCACGAACTACGACTTCATCATCATACCAATAGTGAGGTAATCTAGCTCCTTGACACTGCAGGAATAGCAAGAAGACTCGAGTTGGTGAAGTGAGATTGTCAAAAGCAGAGTAATGTGCGTGTTGAAGTGTACGTTAATTAGTGTACAAAATGTATTAGAAATCTAAGGATGATGTTAAGTAGGTCCTTAGTTAGTTATAGAGTAGAAATTTAAGTTGTAAGTTGCTGATTGATTTTATGATCAGATTGTAATGTTATCACAATGCCGCACAAGAGTAATTGTTATTAAATAAAAAAAAATTATTAATTTTCCACTCTTTAATAAGAATTGTAATTTCATATAATTTAATTTTTTTAATAAAGGCTGCCACCGACTTTTGTTAAAATTTCTTAAAATCACAATGGTATAAATATTTTACGAAATACAAGAAGTAATAATAAAGCGACGATTGTACTCGGTTAAATATTATGTTTTTAAAATGACTTTTTGTTTTTATTTCAAAAATAAATTATGTTGCTTGTATTCTAAATTATTTTCTTTTCAAATTAAGAATTGTTGAATTTCGTAACTATGGAAATGTTGGCTTTTTAAAAATAAGTCATAAAACTGACAATAATTTTTTTTTTATTATTTTATTAAAGAATTCTATAAAAATTATCACATCAATAATTCTTTTTTTTATTACGCTATCCCCTTTTGGAGGTTGACGATCCAAATGGCTAACGTGGTTTTACAACTATGTGGAATATGTCAACCAACTCTCACATCCGTACAGGAAAACCGAGAAAATGTAGCATCTGACCATGCGTACCCGGAGCTTTAGGCTTAGATCTGACCCTACAAAAAGTCGTCTCATACCTATAATTATAAATGGCTTGTTTAATGCGACTTCTGACTTTTTTCTTTGGGTCACATTGGTTATTCACGACACTCCCTATATATTTGTATGATGACACATTGATAAATAAAATATTAAAAAAATATTAAATAATATATATTATCATTTAACATTAGGGTCGAGGCCGTGGAGGGGTGACCTATTCCCCACTCACATGATACTTAACCTAGGGTCGAGGTTGACAAAATCAAGTCAAATTTAAACCCATTAAAATACGAGATCAGTGATTTCCAAGATCTGCGTAAGTATAAGTTGCATAACCGAACGATCTTTTTTGTGATTACATTACAATCTTGCGGTTGGGCCAAGGGTATAGGCACTCATGTCACCCAGTTTTTTTAATCCTTTGTAATTACCGCTATGTCTTCAGGAAATCACAATTCCAGTTAGCTGGTTTTGGCAAACCGCAGGATTTCGGTTGGCCCTGTCTCATTTAAATCACTTGAATTCATTATCATGCGGCCCGAGGTTTGATACCTGTACACTGCTAGCATCTTGTGATAGTCGCTAGCATCTTGTGATAGTGTTTCATATTCTTTAAAAATATGGTGTACATTTCTTCTGTCTTTGCCGCAGAATCTGCAGAAATTATTCTCTACCTTTCCCATCTTTTTTAGATGCTCATTGATTGTGTGGGTGACCTGTAGCGATTCCAAATAGCATTTGAAAGTAGTGAAAAGTTGCCCGCCCAGCAGGAATTTGACCTGTTTTGCCTATTCTAGGTTATACAAGTCTGTTGCTTTCAGTCCTCGCTACTATCTTTTAGTTTTTGCTTTATTTTCTTATTTTGTATTGATCTAGACCTATTGGTAGTTCCTTTAAACCTTTTTTGTCAATGATATGGCTTTTTTTGAATATAGAATGCCCAGTTGACCAGATAAAGCAGACTTTGTTGCCTCTTGGCAGTTGCTCCAGTTAACCGTGGAATTCCTCAATAAGTTTGAAATTTTTTGTTACGTTGGACAAAACTTTGATTACCTTATTCTCCCTGACTACTTTAAAAGACGAGCAGTTTTTTTTAGTGATCTAGAAAACTAGCAACAACAATATTTATTATTTTAAAAACATAATTAAAACAATTAAATTTTTTTTTTAAAGTTTCTTTTGGGGTAAAGTGATATTACGTACGTACGTTTGTAAGGAGTAAGAAAACTTGAAATATATATATATATATATATATATATATATATATATATATATATATATATATATATATATATATATATATGTATATACATTTTACTCTGTGCATATTAAATAAGTATGTACGTGATCCTGCAACTTGATTAAAAGTTTTGAGGAATAATTTCAGTTGTTTAAGAATGCAGTTTAGTTATCCCTTTAGAACGCGATAAAAACAATTGTGAAATGTTTTACATTTATACCTTAGATTTTAAAAAATACAGGGATTAATTTAATTTTTTTGTGTAAATAATTAAATTTTTAAAACATAAGTAAGTTTTAATGCTATGTGACCAGTTAAAATAAGACAATTTTAGGCTAATGTGACTGTTAGCGGGCAAAAACCAATTAGTTTTTTTTCGATGGCAAAAATAATCAATTTTCTGTCCGCTAAATAACGTTGCCAATCATTTGTATACTATCGGAATAGCTTTTATTTGTTGCTAACCACTAAATTATTGTCATTACAACTATGTACCAAATTGACAGATGTTTTGCAAAATTAAAATTATACCGTTTCGACTAGCTTTGGACATTAAAACTTTTGGTTTTAAAACTATTCCAGTATATGATTTTGTTCCCAGAGACTGAATACGTAATGTACTTAGGTGGGTTGAAAACACCAGATGGAGTTAAACCGGTGGTTTTAACAGAAAACCAAAAATTGAAAAATTTACCAGTAATTTGCTTTATCTGCATGTTTTAAATACTATACAAAATACTACAAAACTTACAATATATTTAATGGGTAAACTAACCTATTTTTAACACGCTTATATTGGTTTCACTCGTATGCTTGTTTGTATGTTTGTAACTGACTCTTTGGTCTCGATTTTGCCCCACAGCGATCAGTTTAAATTTAAACTTCGCACACTTGTCAAAGACCGACGACAATGCAAAAATTCCATCAAAATATCCGATTATCCTAATTAGTTTCGCCAGGATTAATAAATTTCTTCAGAGATTTTTCGTAGAAGAGATAGAACTAGTGCGAAACAAAAATGAGCGGTAGTTTTTTACTTTCCAAAATAAGTAGTTTGCCTATTATCTAGTAGATGGCGCCACTAGCAATTTGCAGTTATACAAATAGTAGTTTGTATTATGTGTTGCATAAAAGTATAATGTTTATTTTTTTAAAACACAGAGACCGACGACAATGCAACAATTTGATCAAAATATCCGATCATCCCGATTAGTTTCGCCAGGATTCATAAATTTCTTCAAGGATCCGTTGCAATATACTAATGACAAACGTATTGAGGAATAAATGGCAAAAAGGTAAGTAAAACATCGATCTAAAAAGCGAAAATAAATTATAGTTTAAAAAACTAAATAACACGCTTTTGGAGTTAATTAAACTAAAGAGTAAAAAATAATTCTTAACATAAGAATAAAATTACTGACAAAAAATTAAGGTCACTGTTCAAAAAGCAAGGGATGCTTTTATTTCGAAACGCAGAATCAGTTTAAAAATGTCATACAAAGCACCCTACACTTTAAGAACAGTGACATTAAGAATTATTTTTTACTTTTTAGTTTGATTAACTTTAAAAGCGTGTTTTTTAGTTTTTCTAAACTATAATTTTATTTTAAACAGCACACTTTTTAACATACATACATACATATAGTCACGCTTTTTCCCCTAGGGGTAGACAGACACCCTTTCCTTCCACTTGCTACGTTTCCTACACACATTTTTTGCTTTCTCTACTTTCATTAGTGCTCTCATACATGCTCGTCGGTTGTTGGTACTCTTGACCTGGCATTTCTTAAAATCAATGTTGATCTGATCAAGATATATTCACCGAGGTCGACCTTTACCGACTTGTCCATTTACACTCGCCTTACAAATTTGTTTCGTCAATTTTTCTTTATGCATCCTTTCTATGTATTGAAAATTTAATAATAAAACAATATGTATATCATTAAATAACCTCACCGTCGTTAACATAATAAACAATTATGTGACGAAATAAATTACACAACAAAATTAATAAAAAAAAGACACTTTTTTTATTACCAAAACAACCTTTATATCACTCACTAATAATTTTCATGAAGGGGGGCAAAAAGAGTTTATTAATTTTGGTAATAGTAAATATTTTACTAAAGATTTCCATAATTTTGGTAATAGTAAATATTTTACTAAAGATTTCCATGAAGGGGCGGGCGCAAATTGTGAGATGTAAAAAAGATATAATTTTGCTCAAAACGATAAATACTAATTTGTTATATAGAAAATTCAATAACAGACAGCAGCACTATAAAACGACCAATTTTCTGGAAAAAATTTGAATGTTTGTATATAATATTCATAACTATTTTATGCGCTTTTTGTCAGGAAAATTGTAAGATTACCTATATTATTTAAGTTTATGAAATTTTGTAAAATATGTGACGCATTGTAATGAAACTAGCGGAAGAGAAACTCCCGGAAGGGAAATTCCTCTGAAAGAAAAGTGAGGAAAGTGGAGGAAACAGAAATTACCTAATATAGGAAGCTTGTTTATTAGGAAAATCGTGGGTATTTTAGATAGTATAATAATGATTATGAGCTTCTTACCGCATCTCTTTTGCATTCTCCCTTATACTGGGTCATATTTTGTCTAGGATATTATGTCGAGGAATATTTTACCCTTGGAAGATTTTGTCCCTAAAATATTTTGTCCTTGATATATTTTATCAAGGGATGTTTTGTCTGGGATATTTTGTCTGGTGATCAAGACGCGTGTCACCCCAGTAGTTTGATTTTCAATGTGCTGTAACTTTTAACTATTAAATTTTATTAAAAACCCCTTATTATAAAAGTTGTAAAGCATTAATCTGTGAATTTTAAAGCACCAATTATTTTAAATTGGGCCAATTTTAAAATGTTGTTCGACGCATAAAACAAAATTGGATAAAACCTTCTCACTATTGGTTTGTTGCTCTTTTCTTTGTGTCTATAAGTCTAGGAATTAATTCTGACTTTATTTTGAGCGCTAAAAGTGCTGGAAGGGTAATGTAACGAGACCGGCTTGTCGGTAATCTGCTTAATGCTACCCATACACTATCGCTGAAATTATACGCAGTGGGCCGAGGACGAGAGTGTAGTGGGTCTACTAACGTCGCTTTGTGCTTCCTCGCCTCGTGCTTCCTCGTCTCGTGCTTTCTTGCCTCGTTCTTGCCGCACTTCCAGAAGTGTTGTGTTTGTTTTGAGTTAAACGACGTCATTTATCATCTCCTTTTTTTCAGGTTTTTAGTATTTTACTATTAATTATTTTTTTTGTGTAGTAACAATTTAATAAGTTGTGTAATATGTATATGCATATAGTGCTAAATCAGCAGCTACTTCAACGACATCCATGTTGAAGACCAACGTATAACTGAGTTTCTCGCGAGTAGACACGAGAATGTGGATGATAACATTCGCCTCAGTAAACTTCGGCGGGTACCTCGCGCAAGAGTGTAGAGGTAGCCTAAGACTAAGCTCGTCATATTTACCCGTAAGTACAAGGTAGGCGCCTCTGTGAAGGGCCTCATACTTGAAGAAATACAGGATACCGGCTATCCGTGTCTGAAAAAGACCATTTAGGGTATCCTTCCAAAAACAAGAGAATTGGCCAAAACTTAAGATCGGTACTACTCAATGGGGACATCTGGATCACAGACGGCTCCAAGATAAGCGCCGGAGCTGGGGCCGGGGCTGAAATCTATAGTCATCAGAATGGAATCGAGGAGTCGATCTCTCAGTGAAAACATGCTACATTTTTTAAAGTAAAGGTTAAGAATATGGGGCCAGCTGTGATTTATATGTAATTTTATATTCTTTTCGCAAGTTAATTTATAATTAATAAACATGATCATATTTTAAAGGCTAAAATGTGTTTTACGATTTTTTTTGTGTTTAATTTTAAAATTGTACCGAACTGTACGGTTAGTTTTTGAAATATGTGTTAAGAACGAAAGATTTACGAGTAGTTTACAGTAGCAAGTGTTTTTTACGACTATAGCTTAAAATATGACCCTTGTTGGTAAATTAAATTTTCAGATGTTACCTAAATAATATTTGCGATTTTCGATAACAATTAACCAAAGAATAAACACTATAAATTGTTTGTTTTAAATTATTTTTCGGCGTATTGCAAATGTTATTTTAAATATTTTACTTTTTTGTTTTCCTGTGAAAATTTGCTTACGACTTTAGCTCTGTGCGTTCTAATTTTGGACACACGGGTTATTATAAAAAAATGACCCAATTTATACAGAGTCGCAAACCAAAAACGAATAAGAGCCATTTGCAGAAACCTCGTTAACAATTTAGAGAAACGCTCAAACCCGGTGATATTTGATTGAAAGGGGACATTTTTTTTGGTATTTTTGACTCCACTTCTTACAGCCCCAAGCGAGGGTAAGAATTACACCAAAATTTCTAAATGGCATTGGGGATAAGGAGAATGTCGGATGAAAGAATGGTAAAGCTTGTGTGGGAGACGGCTTCACAAGAAAAACGTCCTATAGGTCGACCTCGGCTTAGATGGAGAGACAACATCGCAAAAGACCTAAGAGCCATGAATTTAAAAGATGGACTGGAAATTATGCTGGACAGAGAAGGATGGTATCGTGTCGGCGAAAACCCATCAGGGGTTGTAAAGCCAGTTATGATAATGATGATGATTGGAGGTCAAATAAGATGTCTTTTTAAAGGTCTGACAATTCTTTTTACAAGTCTTTAAATTTTACAGTTCCTTTCAATACATTAAATAAAATTATCTGTTAAAATTTCTATTTTAGTTGCTTTCTTACTACTTAATTAATTAAATGTTTAATTTGATGACAGCCCGCGTTCATACAATAATAAAGATTTTGTTTAAAAGTTTATGCACATTTCGAAGTTTTCCGGAGTAATTCGACGGCACTCGTTAAAGATTCTTTGACGCAAATCTACCAACGAAGCTGGTTGTGTTTTAAAGATGTCCCCACATTAAAAAATCGAGGGGAAATAAATCTGGCGATCGTGGAGGCCTTTTAATGCTGCCTCTTCTCCCAACACAATGCCGTGAAAAACGTTGGTATAAATACTGAAGAACAATCGCCGCATAATGTGAAGGAGCACCGTCCTGTTGAAAATAAAAATGATCTTTGTTATATTGTGGATTATTTTCAAATAGTATTTTCAAATTGGATTGGGAGAAGAGGCAGCATTAAATGGCCTTCACGATCGCCCCATTTGAACAAAATCTTTAATTTTGTATGGAAGCGGGCGGTCATCAGTTTAAACATTTAATCAATTAAGTAGTAAATAAGCAACTAAAAAATAAAGTATTGGAAGGAAATGTAAAAGACATTGTAAAGAGAATGGTCAGAGCTTTCAAAAGACATTTTATTCGACCCACAATGCATTTAAATTTTTTGGAGTAGTTCTTACCCTCACTTGGGGTTGAAAGTAGTAAAGTCAAAAATACCGATAAAGAGTGTACCGCTTTAATCAAAAATCAACGGGTCTGAGTGTTTTTCTAAAATGTTGACGAGGTTCCTGCAAATGACTTCTTTTGGTTTTCGGTTGGCCACCCTGTATTTTTAATTAACTGTCACATTGAGTGAAAAAATTCTTTTACGTTTAAATTTAGAGAGAAGAACACATGTGAAATTTTTTACAAATAAAATGTTTTCAGAGTTAACGAAAAAGGGTTTATGAACCTTAAACCACATTACTGGTATAGAGCTGTGTAAAACTGAAGTATACTGTCGTATTTTATCTTTAAAAATTTATTGTGGAAAATTAGGCATAGTAACGATAACCATATTGTAGCGGATTTAAAAAAAAATGTGATATTGAATTGTGAACGAGACTTTTTACGTTTAAGACAGCAAAAGTGAAAGAAACAAAAAACTTTATTATTTTATTTATTTTAATTGTTAATTCCGAACTTTTTGTATACGTACAAACATAAGAAACACGGCAGAGACCACTTCTTTCCTCTTGTTACGGTTCTTAAACACGTACTTTCCTCAGTGTTTTTATACATGCTGAAGTACTTGTGACCTGGCTTTTCTTTAAAACATTTTCGATCTGATCGCGATACGTTCGCCTTTACCGACTTGTCCATTAACACTCGCCTCATAAATATGTTTGGCCAATTGTCTTTAATTTATTTTTTTTACGTGTCCAAACCATCTAAGCATTCTTTTATCTATATTTATGACTTCATCTGCCTTTACACCACAGAATACAATATATCTTACCTTATTCATCAGAGTCACTTCAGCTATAATTTTCAGACTACCAATCGCCGCAGCATTGATTTTACTTTTATGCTTCTGTTGCCAAACCCAACATTTACTACTATACATAAATGTAGTGAACAGCACTTCTTTATGCATGGCCAGCCATTTTTTTTGGCTGCTCATATAGATATGCAGCGCCCCATTTTTTTTGTTTCTCTGCCAAAACTTTTTAATCAATACCACAGTCATAATATTCGTCTCTTGTAAACTTTAAATGCAAGTATATAAACTAATTTAACTGTTACTCTTTTTTCTTTAATAAGGATCCCACAGTTTTAAATGCTTTCTTTTCTTTCATAACTTGTCTTTTTTACATTCACTTTCATCCATTTAATTTTTAAGGCATCATGCACAATATCAACCATAGCCTGAATCTTCTTCGTAAAAGATGCTAATATCACTTGATCATCGGCGTAAAGGAGATATTTTACCATTAAATCATTTATTCTTTATCCATACGCGCTCTATTTATAAATTAAACAACCTAAACCCTCGAGAAACACAACTAAGCAGATCTTATAATGACATGCGTATTCTAACGGGACTGCTTACAGGACACTGTCGTCTAAGATACCACCTTAGAAAGATAGGTCTGAACCAACAAACGGACTGTCGGTTTTGCTGCGTGGAAGACGAAGCTGCTGAACATATACTATGTTCAAGCCCTGGCAGGGGAAGAATAAGTTTCAACATATTTGGTTACACCAACCTAGAACCTACCGATCTCAAAAAAATCGCACCCTATACAACCATAAACATCGTGTGGAGGGCTGGATTGTGCGGTGAACTGTTACCTTTAGGGGTGAACCACAATAGACCTACTAGTGGTCGCGGTGAAAGGGTGAATACGCCCCACTCACATATTACCTAACCTAACCTAACCTACCCGAAGTCCAATTTGCAAAACTGCAATGTTTTGTCGGCATTGTAGTTATATACATTTTTTTTTATTTATTTGAGTACTAATTTTAAATAACTCACTCATATCACTTAATTTACACTGTCTTAAATGAGTAAAGTTTGATATTTGTCCCTAGCTGCCTCTCGTGACAGTGCCACAATATTCCTAGAAAAAAGGCTCATTAGATGACTTTATATATAAATGTTCGTTTAAACTTTCTACAGCAGTAAATTATTTTAAAATTCTCTCATCAAAAGTAATATCATCTCCAAACTCGTTTGTAAGTTAGGAGGGGATGAGAACAGTAAATACCTTGGAGGTCAGAATAGCTATGTTTGTTTAATGTGCATCCATATCATTCCCTCAAATTGCGCAGCCATGATATTCTTTTCCTTCCTACAATTCTCTTCCCATGGATTTTTCCTTGTGTAATTACTTCAAGCATGGTGTATCGTTCCCCACGTGTAATGTGTCCCAGGTATTGTAGTTTTCTGGTTTTAAGGATTTCTTTAATTTCCATACTTTTGTTTATTCTCCTCATGACTTCGTTGTTTGTTCCACGTGTTGCGTCCATAATATCTTTAGGATTCTCCTATACACCTACAATTCGTATGATTCCAGTTTCTTTGTGGATGCTCCGTTTAGCGTTTAAGCTTCCAAGCCGTAGAGTTACGTCGAGAAAATATAACCTTGTCAGTCTAACTCTTAGGTTCAAGTTCAAATCCCTCATGCATGGTATCTTTTTCATCCTGTTAAAGTTTGTTCGTAATTTCTCTATTCGCACTTTGACTTCTTTAGAGTAATTATTTGCGGAATTGTTTGTTGTGCCAAGATAACTATAGTTCTTCACTGGATCCTGTCATTGACTGTCAGCTAAGCTTTTTGATATCCTCATAAATTTCGTTTTTTTAACGTTTATTGTTAGTCGGTACTCTTGACTATATTCAACTTTCTCATGAGGTCGGATAACATACTTACATAAAGCCTTTAGATCTCCCACAATGTATTTATGAATAAAAGTCTATCAACTAATTTATTAAAATGTTTTTCTTTCTTAAATTTCAACTGCATATTGTAAAAAAAATGTAAAGCAACTAAAACCTCAGTAATAACATAGAAAGTACATAATTACTTAAGTAACTCGCTAATACACTGACCTGTTTTTAGTAGACACGAATTTGTCGATCGTATTCTGCTGGCGACATTTTCCTATACAAGTGATTATAATTAATAAACTTACCCAAGATTTATGCCCCTGAAAGTGACAGAGGAAGTGTTCGAAAACTTATTTTCTACCAAAGGACTCCTTAACGGTCTTAAGCCCTGAATGATGGTTTTATGTTTTACGAATATTACTTAGCTTATTCTTCAGACGGAGGATTCAAAGAACTAAGTTAGTAATACCAATCTTATTTTGTGTCGAGGTTACTTTTAATTATCAAAAATACCAAGAGAATATGTTCTATAACCATTTAAGACCTGACGGACGTTTTAAATGTGGGGATTAATTAGTTTGAGTATACACACATTGATGTTTAAAATAAGGAGCGCTTTATGTGAAGAAGATAGGGAAAAAATGCGAGGTTCTGAAATTCCTTTATATTGTTACGAGCCGGCCCTGTTGTCTGTTGCGACAGCGCGTCGATCATAATTGGGGGACTTCCGGCGCGGCGATTGGAACAAAAGAAAAGACCGGCAAATTCTAAAATACTGCGTCTAAGATACAGATACCTAAATCAATCATATGTTGAAATTCTATTGCTGCAACTTTGAGTTTCCAGTGTCCAGATTTTGCAACTACTGGGAGTCCTGTAGTGACAATAACATGTGAGATTTCACTATGCGCTGAACTGAAATTAAGGTTTTCCAGCAACAGGTTTGGGAATTATTTTAAAATGTCTTACTTTTGCGATGGTTTAATGACATGTATCGATAAAAAATCTTTTTCGGCAGGAAGTTTATTACTGGATAAAAGTGTGGTATGATCGCGTATGCATTTGTTTCGGATATCAATCGATAGATTAAAATTATAGAAAAAATCTGCACTTAAAATGGCATTTTCAACTTGAGCAACAGTAAATGATCAATGGAATGATCGCCGTAAACCAATTTTCAACAGTTTATTTCCATAAGTCTTACTGAAATGTCAGCACCACTATCTACGAGAAATTTTATGGCAGAAGTACGATCCGTGATAAAAATGCGGCAAATTTTTGGCCTCCATCACCTGCCGCATTCAGTGATGGATTTGTGGGTTTTTCATTAGTGTTTCGTGGTTATAATTGCATGGTTTGATGCAAATTTTGGCAATGTCTTTGATTTGATTTTGATTGCAGTTTTGTATTGACTTTTTGATTTATTTTTACTTGTTGGATTAGGATTTTGTATTAAACTAATAAGAAAAAAGAATAAAACATCCTCTGATTATTTTTATGTGTGACCTGTATAAGAACATTAAATTACGTATAAAACAAATCACGGTTATAGCATATTTCACGAATATACAGTGATTCGGGATTATCATTAGAAAATATATTCAACTGTATATTTAAGGAGTACGAAAGTAAGTTCCATTAATATTTTTAAACAAATCTCGTAGGTAACTAATTTACTTTATAAGGGACTTCTTGTTTGGATATTGGGGGTCAATATTTTTATTATTTTGCAGTTTATTTTGCAACCAAATCTGTTCTTAATGTTATTATTTATTATACATAATAAGAAAGGTTGGTAAGTAATCCAAACAAATTTCACTAATTAACTAAGCTATTAAGCTTTAATTTGGATTGTTGATTCATTTTTGTTAGATTTGTTTTTGTTATTATTGTAGTGGCTACCGATATAAAAATCGTATAGTACCGATTCTAATTTCAAGTAGTGTATGTATACCTAATAGACCACGAAAATGCCATGAATTGTTTTTGAGGTAAATGCATTAACATTGAATGTACACGCTTATTTTACTGCAAATAGAGCAATGGAGATCCGTTGCTACCAGTTTTATCTATACGTAAGCTTGAGTGTAATGCAATGGGTATTGGTAAAACAAAATTAACCTTAGTTTTAAAAAGTATAAAAGATGAAAATAGTTTACAAAAAGTTGCAGAATATAAACCCCACCGACATCCAACGACTGTTGACGTTCTCGAAGCTTACAAATTTGAAAATCGCGACATTGTGTACAAAATGCGTAAAAAAAACATGTCTTCTTTAATTTAATATTAAAAAAAGTAAAAGAAAAAGATGTATTTAAATTTCTAGAACAAGTCTTTGGAGAATTTTGAAACATATAGGGTTTAAGTTTTGAAATAAGGACAACTGAAATGCTTATAGAAAGAAGATGATTGTGGATCCGCTTTTTGAAAAGTTGCAGGTCATAGTTCTCTGGAAAAACTGATTTTGGAAGCTTGTTCCATTCCGTAGCAGCACTGTAAAAGAAGGATTCTTTATAGAGATTGGTCCTTGTAGTGTCAATCTTAAGAGTAAATGGGTGAGACTGATCAGCGTGCCAAGTTCTTCGGCTAAATGTGGCTAGTGGTGGTATAGGAGTTTTTATTTCTCTAAAGCATTTGCCATGGAAATATCTGTAGAGTAATGTCTGGTCTCCAACTCTTTTTCTATGTTCTAGTGGGTGAAGGGTATCTGTGAGAGTTGAGCTGTTTATCAACCAAGTGGCCCTTCGGAATGGAATCTAGAAGACGAAGAGAATGCCTTGGTGCTGAACCTCAAATGTGCGAGCAATACTTCAGTAGAGGTCGATTTTTAAACTTGTACTTCGTCAACAGTTGATCAGGAGTAAAAAACTTTCTTGTTTTCAACAGAAAACTTAGCCTCTGGCTTGCTGACTTTGTGATGTTAGCAATATGGTGATGCCAAGACATATTATTAGACACCGTGACTATCAAAATCGAGATGAAGGGACTTAATTTAAGGGTATTTTCAGACATTGTGATGGAATAATTGTAGGAACTCATTTTCTTGGAAAACGTGGTGCTTTGTATTTTCTGGGCGTTGAACTGAACAAAATTGTTGGTTCCCCACTCAACGAATGGTTCAAGATCTCTATTAATGGCTTTATCCTGTTCCTGCCCAAGTCTTTTTGTATCATTCACCGAAAGTGATCGATAGGATGTGAAAGTTGAGACAAGTGTGCTGTCGCCTGCGACATATGTCGATATTTGCGGCCAATGTAAATATTCTCTGATCCATTAATAATTTAAATATCAATTAAAATGTTCTAGTAAGATTATTGTAATAATTTCATTAATTTGTGTGCGATTTAGGGGATCGCAATACTTAATAATGAATTTTAAAAAACTTTACTTGGTAATCTAAGTAAATAGAGAATTTTGATTTTAGTCCAGAAATTATGACATAACAACTATTTTGGTTTATCGCGTCAAGCTTTCTATTTTTGGTTTTTTTTGTGAAATAAACTCATTTACTTTTAGTATTGTAATAATATAATAATACAAGGCGAATGGGATTTTCTGTAGATATTAGCAACTATCCATGTGATATCTGTTTGCAAATTTCCATTTATTTACATAATCTTTGAAGCTAATGAAAATGTCGACAGAGATTATTTCGAACAAATCAATGCAGATTACGAATTATCTGATTGGAGCTATGAGCTCCAATAATGTTGTTCACATTAAGCACCCAGTTACCAACAGTATAATACTGAATAAGTAGATAAAACTTACGGTTTATAGTTGGCAACAGCCATTAAATTTGCACACAAAAAATAGATTAAATAACATAACATTTACTGAACAAATATTAAAAATATTTTGCTTTAAATATATTTTTTTTCGCCATCCTTTTATGCACTGTGTTGGCAGCATATGGAAAAAAATTTATTATTAATGTGGCGCAAAACATGTTTTATTTATAAAAAGTTCTGCATGATATGAAATCTAAAATTCCAACCATCAGACATTAAAGGTTTTTGGTTATATACGAGGTCTGCTAGAAAATATGAATATTTTTCAACATTTAAATACTTTTAACAATAAGAGCATTTCATGTAAAGGTTCCCAAATTTGTTCATGGACCTAAATTTACTTCTAGAGGGTATGAACGTTAAAAAACATTTTTTTTTGAGGCTTAGTTGCCAATTTATGGGCTTTTAAAAAATTGACGTTTTTAATGAAAGGATTTTTTGGAAGATATTCTTCCATTTAAAAAATTTGCAGTAAAACAATAAACGTGGTGATTTGTATAAAAAATGTATTGTTGTTTTTAATGCTTAAACCAGATTTCAAATTTAATGTTTTTCTTGTACATAGCCGCTATAAATATTTCACGAGGCGTAAGACAAGGCTGCGTGCTTTCTCCACTACTATTCAAAGTCTACTTAAAATACATATTTAGAAAGGCTCTCGAGAACGTAAATACTGGAATACTAATGGACCAAGTGAAAGAAGTTAGTACAGATTAAGGTCTTGATATAAATCTCAACAAGACAAAATATATGGTTATAAGCAATAGACAAATCCCACATAAACATCTTACTATAAATCAACAACAAATAGAGAGAGTTAGTAGATATACATATTTAGGAACCATACTTAATGACCAATGGGATCATTCACAAGAAATTCGCTGCAGGATGAAGAAAGCAAGATTATAATTTTTTTAAATAAAAACAATTTTAAAGAGCCACTCTCTTACTTTAACTACAAAAGTAAGACTCCTCCGGTACTACGTCTTCTCTGTATTGCTGTCTTTTTCTTCTTGAAATTCCGCTCCTATTGGTTATTAAAAATCATCACCACTACTCTATCGCCCGCCTGAAGAGTTCTGTGGAAGTGCAACCAAACCACTTACTCGAGTTGCGCAGATTAGAGATTCTTCTTCTGCCAATCGTTCTCTTGCCTTTTATTTTGCCTTGAATAATAAGCTTAAGGATATTATATCTATCTCCTTTCAGAACACGTCCTAGATATTCCAATTTTCTCCTTTTTTTGGTGTTACTAATTTCTTTGGTTTTATTTATTCGGCGAGAGTACCAACAACCGACGAGCAAAACTATTTCACTTAATACTAATGCTTGTCACATAGCTACATGAATGTAAAGTTGGATCATAATGAACTGTAAATAATTAATATTGATAACAAAACCCGAAAATTTAATGCAAAAAAAAAACGTACATGCAAACAAGAAGCTTAGCGTTAATACAGCAAAGGTCGAGAACTGACTTATAGAGACAGTAGAGCTTTTCTTTTAATGAAAAAGCTTAAATTAAAGTAATTAGCTGGCAAAAAAAAACAACACTCCACAAATTATGTCAAAACATGTTGTGAATTACACCTTATTTTAAAAACAGTAACAATTTAATCGTAAAGCTGAAATAATTAGTTACAAAGGTGAACTTTGCATCTCTGGGTTTAAAAATTCTGATTCGATTCGCGTCTTCAAATGCTCAACATCACGAATCTTGACAGGATAAACCTCATGTTTTGTAACGATTTTGCGAGACACCATTGGAATGTTACGTTAGCAAGCTGGGCGTTACGGTGACGTCACAGCTATTCACAAGGATATTTCAGTTCCTTCCCGACTAATTAAGAATTTTCGATAAAAAAGTCTGGATACGTTTGAAAACTTTTTTCTCGTTTTACGGTTAGTACATAAATAAGCTTCCTCCGTTCGTGGAAGTTGGTAAGTTTTCTAAAGTTAATAATTGTGTTTACTAATTTACATAAATTGTATTAAAAAGTAATTAACGTACATACATATAGTCACGCCTTTTTCCCGTAAAAGGAGGCAGAGACCTGTTCCTTCCACTTGCTTTGGTTCTCACACAAATCTTCTGCTTCCTCTCTCATACATGCTCGTCGGTTTTTGGTACTCTTGACCTGGCCTTTTTTTTAAAACAATGTTGATCTGATTGAGATATGGTGGCCGAGGTCAACATCAACCGACTTGTCCAATCACACTGGCCTTATAAATTTGTTTCGCCTATCTTCCTTAATTCATCCTTTCTACGTGTCCAAACCATCTAAGCATTCCTTTTTCTATCTTTGTAATCACATCTTATTTTACACCACAGCGTTTCCTTATCTCATTTTTCTTTACTTTATCCAACCGAGTCAACTCAACACAATGGGCCAACAGGCCTACGTGTCACCGGAAGCGATAGCCAGACGGACCTAAATAGGGGTAGAGTTTTTAGTTGGTAGACCTAAAACCTAGTCAGAGGACCCTCACAGTAGACCTTGAGCTTACAGGCTCATAACCTCTCCGTAAAGGATTTTCTCCACCCCTGCAAAAAAAACGACTCACTTCGGCTATAATTCTCAGACTATTCATCTCCGCAGCATTACTACCATACATAAGTGTAGGAACCAACACACTTCTATACACAGCTAGACGTGCCTTTTTTGACATTTACTGGCTGTTCATAAAGCTATGCAGTTTCCAAGGTGTTCCCTTGCCACTCACCGTTCCGTTTGTTTTTTCCATTGGTCAAAGAAATGTTGGAAGTCTTCTTTTGTAAGAGCATTTAGGAGCTTCGCCGATTTTCGCTTTACCCCTTTCATCGACTTGAACCGGGTTCCTTTTAAGTCAGACTTGATCTTCGGAAACGAAAAAAAGTCATGCTGCTAAATCAGGCGAGTAAGGTGCATGTTCGAGTGTCTCTAGCGGCTAAATAACGCTTCACGGACAGCGCGTTATGGGCAGGTGCGTTGTCCTAGTGCAAGATACACGACTTGTTTTTCTAAAATTCCGGCCGTGCTTTCGCACGTTTCCAAAACTTTCAAATAGTAAGTTTGGTTTAAAGTTTTAGTCATTACGATGCCGTTGATGTCGACCAGGACGTTGGTCATCTGTGGTGCTCTCTCGGCCTTTAGAACACCGTTGATACCATTCGAAAACACGCGCACAAGATAGAGAATTTTCACCATAAGCCTCTTTTAACAACTTATATCATTCAGTCGATTTTTTTTTAATGTAACGAGAAATTTCACATTGATCCATTGCTCGTGGTTTTCGTCACACATTGTTATCAACACGAGAAAAAAAACACGTTTGTTTCCAACCACTATAGGAAAAATACTACTACAGAGACAAAAATGTCTTTTCGTAATAAAATAGTAGACACTTCCAGCTATCCAACGCTGCATTCGTTTTTCCCTTCTTACCCTTTAGGACGCCTTTTGCGCGCGCACTCTCGTTATTTAATAGCCAGACCTTGTATGAATAAATAAATGTGCATATAAATTCGAACCCTGATTGTGACAGTATTCCCAAGACCGCTTTCTGGGGATCATGGAAGCCATTCAATGGTATTTGTTTTTTCAATCCATTGACGTAAGTTTTTTTTATAAAGTCTCTCATAATAATTTCAAAATTAGGGGGCTTCATTTTATTGCGATATAAACTTTTCATTCTTCTTCTTCTAAAGGTGCCGTGATCGCTTGTAGATCTTAGCCTTTTATATTGCACTACATATTAACAATCATAGTCTTATTTACAGCTGCGCGGAATAATTCACTGGTAGTTTTTCCAAACCACTGGCGTAGATTTTCAAGCCAGGAAGTAGTACGGCGGCCCACACTTCTTTTTCCCATGATTTTGCCTTGTATAACAAGGTGTAGTATGTTGTACTTTTCTGAGTGACGCATCATATGACCAAAGTATTCCAATTTACGTCGTTTAACTGTGTTCACGACTTCGTAACTTTTATTTAAGCGTTGCAATACCTTTTCATTTGTGACTCTATCTACCCAACTGATCTTCAGAATACGACGATATACCCACATTTAGAATGCTTCTAGTCTCTTCAAAAGCGATTTATTTAAGGTCCATGCCTCAACTTCGTAAAGCAATACTGGGAACATATAACAACGAACCATTCTCATGCGAATTTTTAAATTAAGATCATGACTGCAAAGTATTTTTCTAAATTTCATAAAATTTGTTTGTGCTTTAGCAATTCTTTTTTTGATTTCTGTACTAGGGTGCCAGTTTTCTTTAATATTAGTACCCAGATATACCAGCTGACTTACGCGTTCAATTAAATCGTTACCAATTGTAACGTTATAGTGATTTATTATATACGACTGTTGTTTACTAATGACCATAAACTTTGTTTTCTTTGCGTTAAGTTTGAGCCCATATAACGCGCAGATCGCAACCATTCGGTCCAACAACGCTTAAAGGTGTTCAATTGACCCTGTTACTAACAAGGTGTCATCTGCGTACCTAATATTATTCATAAGCACGCTATTAATGAGTATGCCTTCTTTAGCTTGTTCTAACACTTCCTCAATGATTGTTTTAGCATACAGATTAAACAAAAGTGGTGACAATATACAGCCCTGTTGAACTCCACGCTTGATCTCTACTTCTTCTGAGAATTGATTTCCAACCCTGACACAGGCAGCATGATCCCAATACAAATGTCTAATGTCATTACCATCTAGACTAAATGTCTTGAGAATTTTCAGCATTTTTTTGTGACGAACTTTATCGAAAGCCTTTTTAAAATCGATGGCGCACATCAAAACGTCTTGGTCTATATCTCTACACCTTTGGACTAAGACTTGAGTTGTTAATAGTGCTTCGCGAGTGCCAATTCCGCAACGAAAACCGAATTGGGTCCCTGAGATTCTTTCATCGAGTTTTCTATAAATTCTTTAAAGAATTATTCGGAGAAAAATTTTCATTAATCGGCTGCAAATGTTTCTAGAGTGGACTATTTTTTAGTTCTAATAGGAGTTTCTAATGCATATTTTGATAATTTACAAAATTATTTGAAACGTTTAAAAATAAACCCCGATCAGTACAACATTTAAAATCACTGTCCATACACAGCACCGGGAGAGTTAATTCGTTCTTCATCGCCAGATGGGAATTAGTAGAGTTCCAGTGGATGCACTTCTGTCTAATAACTCTGCCATTTACCTTAGAATTACTTCGTCACTCCAAACAATGGTTTTGTAGAAGTTGCTATCGGCTTCGTGCAGTATTGTAAATACTAATAAAATTCCAGACAATGAGCACATTACACTAAACAACCAGATGATCAAAAATGTGGAGTCATACAAGTACCTTGGTACGCTGATTAATGCAAGATGGGACCAGGCCACTGAAATCCGATCAAGGATTAAAAGATCTCGAGCATCGTTCAATAACATGAAAAGTATATTCACAAGCAAGGATCTATCCCTGCTTCTAAAAATGAGATTGGGAAAGTGCTATGTGTTCTCAATTCTGCTCTACGCAGCGGAAGCATGGACGACGACGGAAGCCATAATAAAAAAATTAAACGCCTTTAAAATGTGGATATACCGCCGTATCAGAATTTCGTGGACTGACCACATAACTAATAAAGAGGTGCTGAAGCGAATTGGAAAACAGAGAAAAATTACACTCACAGTTAAAAAGAGGAAACTGGAATGCCTCGGGCACATCATGAGACATCAAAAATATCGTCTACTCCAGTTAATAGTTCAGGTAAGGATCAACAGTAAAAGAGGACCAGGAAGAAGAAGACACTCATGGCTATACAATTTACGCCAGTGGTTTGGACTTACATCTATAAAGTTATTTAGAAATGCCTTCAATAAAATTAAAAAAACCAAGTTAATAGCCAACGTCCGCGACGGATAAGGCACGCTAAGAAGAAGAATAAAATTCCGTATGCCTATCCATATCATTTTTATTTAGGACTTAAAGTAACGTACGTAGGCCTATATGGTCTCAATTGCAGACTTTTTCTAATCATTTGCAGACTTTTTTGGGACGCTTTTCTTTCGAGATTTAGTTGTGATTGCATAAAACATTGCGCAACAATCTTAGGATTATCTTTTTTACTAACAGATTTTGGCCTTTAAGAACAAGAAAGCTTCTACCAACCCAGTTCCTTTTAATCATAAATTTAATTTGCGAATACCTCGTGCAGATGGAGGATGGATATGTTTGGAAAATTTTGCGCATACAAATTACTAAAATAATTATTATTATAATCAAGTTTGCAACACAAATACACGCTCTTCTGTAATTAACTTTCTATTTATTGTTCTTAGATAACAACAAAAAACATTACCTCAGACTGCTAGTGTTAAATGTCCTATGGGTAGGGGTATTCGATTTCCTTACTGTCTACGACGTTAAAAATATCTGCGCGTGCAAAAATTACAAAATTATTGAAGTGAAAAACAAAAACATTGACTTAATAATTTGATTAGTGGAACTGAAATAGTCCAATCAAAGTTCATATATGTCGTTATAAATATTGGTCTGGTAGAAATTATTATTTAATGGGCAGATATTTTTTAATTGGGTAAAACATCGAATAAAACACCAAAAAATGGTAAAAATTGTGAAAAATGTATGCTTGTGTGGAAAGGACATTAGCGTAATAGTCAACCTGTACTGAAATCAATCAGCTTATGTTAGACAACAGAGGAAATGAAGATACTGAGGGTGCAAGGCAGGGCTAATTTCTCTCCCCATTATTGTTTATTATTTACTCAGAATTTATATTTAAAGAAGCCTTAGAACACACAGATTCAGAAATATCCCTGAATGGAGAAAAAGTGAACAATATTCGTTATGCAGATGATACGGTCGTTTCTGCCGACAGCATAGAGGGGTTACAAAAGAAAATAACAGAGTGCAGTCAACTATATGGCCTGGACATTAGTATTAAAAAAAAAAATAATAATTATAAGCAAAGATAATATTAATAACTGTCAGCTTATAATCAACCAAAAACCGATAAAATGATTGAGCAGTATTACTTATCTCGGAACTCTGGTAAACGAGCAATGAGATCATTCGCATGAAATACAAAGCAGAATTGAAAAATCCAGAACTGCATTTAGCAAGATGAGACATTTTTCACAAGTCATCACATAAAATTGCACACCAACCTACGCTGTTACGTGTTTTCTGTCCTGTTTTACGGGGTAAAAGCATGGAAAAAAAAAGTTTGGTGAATCCCGTGCAATAGCCTTGGATATATCTAAAGCCTTTGAACGCGTTTGGCACCAGGCATTGTTAAGTAAATTATCTGCCTACGGTCTCCCAACCAAACTGCGCCAATGGCTCTTGAGCTTCATGCAAGATCGCTCCTTACATGTGGCAGTTGACGGTATTTCTTCTGATGCTTTTAAAACTAATGCCGGGGTCCCCCAGGGTTCCATCATGTCCCCCACCTTATTTCTTTTACACATCAACGACCTCTTTAAAACCACCACGAACCCCATTTACAGTTTCGCAGACGATAGCACACTTGTCTTAACTTTCACATCCTATCGATCACTTTCGGTGAATGATACAAATAGTCTTAGACAGGAACAGGTTGATTCCATCAATAGAGATCTTAAAGCAATCGTCGAGTGGGGAACCAACAATCTTCTTCAGTTTAACGCCCAAAAAACATAAAGTGCCACGTTTTCCAAAAAAGTGAATTCCTCAAATCATCCCATCACAATTTTCGGAAATACCCTTGGACCAAGTCCCTCCATCTCGATTTTGGGAGTCACGGTGTCCAATAACATGTCTTGGCATGACCATGTTGCTAACATCGCAAAGTCGGTAAGCCAGAGGCTAGGTTTTCTGTGGAATGCCAGAAAGTTTTTTACTCCTGATCAACTGTTGACGACGTACAAGGCTCAAATCCGACCTCTACTGGAGTATTGCTCGCACATTTGGGGTTTAGCACCAAGGCATTCTCTTCGTCTTCTAGATTCCATTCAGAAAAGAGCCATTCGATTGATAAACAGCTCAACTCTCACAGATACCCTTCACCCTCTAGAACATAGAAGAAGAGTTGCAGACCAGTCATTGCTTTACACATATTTCCATGGCAGATGCTCCAGAGAAATAAAAACTCTTGTACCACCATTAGCCACATTCGGCCGAAGAACTCGTCACGCTGATCAGTCTCACCCATTTACTCTCAAGATTGACACTACTAGGACCAATCTTCATCAAGAATCCTTTTTTTACAGGGCTGCTACGGAATGGAATAAACTTCCAAAATCGCCCACACGATAGGTCTACCCTTTTTGCGACTATTTTTATAAACAAAAAAAAAACACTTACTGAAGCCACAACGAAGAAACTAAAAGCATTCGAGTTATGGTTACATCGTAGAATATTGAAAATACCAAGGACAGACCACATAACAAATATTAAGGTTCTCAGCAGAATGGGCAAGGAAAAGAAAGTCGTTAATACTGTGAAGGAAAGAAAGCTCCAATATCTGGGACGTAATGAGAAATGAAAACAGATTTGTTGTTCCGGGCTGCAGTGAACAAAGTAAAGATAGCATGTATGATAGCCAAAAGTAAAAATAAAACAATTTAATTATTACGACAATCACAATAAAATAACTGTAATGGTTGGCAACGTAAATCATCGTATTCTGTTTCATTGTCAGACAGTTTTGATTTACTCTAACTGGTATACTCTCCAACATTTATTAGTAATTGTTGCACCTTGTCCATAATGTGCTTTCTTATAATACAAGGTGATTCATAAAGAATATCCAACCTCTGAATTGTTGATTTTAGACCTTAAAATATGTCGATTCTGTCCAACATGCCTTATACAAATACTTGTATTGCCAATTTTCGAGATACCGAGTGTTTAAAGTGTAAATATGGATTTTGATTTTCGTAATAGTTTTTCATGTTTTTACAACTTCTATTTAAAAATTGGCAGTTTTACGTTTTTTGGCTTTTTTTGCTAACTTGGACTCTCATTTAGCATTGTTAATAGAGGGCGCCAGTTACATTTGGTTGTGTTAAGTAAATCAAAGCAATTTTTTTTTCGGCTAAAGTATGAGTGAAATAAAAAACCAATAAACCAAGTTCTTTGATGTGAAATTTGTATTTTTTAATATTAGCAAAAGTCGTTTATTTATATTTTTTACTTTAAATGCCGGGGCCATTATGTGTTAGGGAAACAATTATCGCGGTATTTTTAAATAAAAAACCGGAAATAGAAACACAATTCGTTTTAATTCATAATTAAAAACAAATTTATTTAACTACTGCATAAATGTAAGGATTTTCTATTAAAACTTAAGATCTAACAAGTTTAAATAATGAAAATGCGAAATGTTTTATGACTATAGTTAATTTCGGACTCTTTACTTTTGCTAATCAGCAAATCTTAGGTGTTACCTTAGAGTCACGGCAAATGTATAGTTGGCAACCCTAGCAGTGTGCAGTCATAAAAGAACAAAGACAATAACACTGTCGCGAATAAAATTAAGGAGAATACAAAATGATTATTACCACAAAGGTAAAAAAAAAGAAAAACAACTGATGCTGCCAATGTATCAAATGCGAATAATCATTTTAAATATCTTAAATTGTGCTAATGTAATAAATTCACTTTCGCAGAGTACGGTGAGTATGTGCAGTGTTTGTCATAAAAAAAAGAATTAATTAATGCTTTTCTTATGGATCACAACTACATACATACATAAAGTCACGCCTTTTTCCCTTAGGGGTAGGCAGAGACCACTTCCTTCCACTTGCTACGGTTCTTAAACACATCTTTTACTTCCTCTACTTTTATCAGTGCTCTCATACATGCTCGTCGGTTGTTGGTACTCTTGACCTGCCCTTTCCTCAAAATAATGTTGATCTGATCAAGATATATTCTCCGAGGTCGACCTCTACCGACTTGTCCATTTACACTGGCCTTATAAATTTGTTTCGTCAATCTTTCTTCATCCATCCTTTCTACGTGTCCAAACCATCTTGGCATTCCTTTATCTATCTTTGTAACCACATCTTCTTTTACACCACAGCGTTCTCTTATCTCACTATTCTTTACTTTATCCAACCGAGTCACTCCGGCTATACTTCTCAGACTACTCATCTCCGCAGCATTAATCCTTTTTTTATGCTTCTTCTGCCAAACCCAACATTCACTACCTTACATAAGTGTAAGGAACCAACACACCTCTATGCACAGCCAGACGTGTCTTTTTTGACACTTTCACAACTACGACGTGGTCTGTTTTTCTGAACATTGGCGAAGTAAAGCGTATCTCAAACATATTAATATTGTTGTGTATACGTTAGCTAACTTCTTTTGTAAAACTAACAAAGTACATGAAGGGATAGTAATTTACATTGCATTACATTAAAATTAAAAATGATCATGTTAAAAATTATTCTGAAATTAATTTTAAAAGAATTTAATAACTAGCAAAATTCTAAATTTGGTGCAATATATTTACCGTCTATTTAAACTACTTTCTTAATTGTGTCCAAGTCTGGAAAGGGTAATATTGACGTGTCTCTTGCTAATTTTAAACAAGTGATACCTACATAAATTAAATAAAATCTCTTTGACAACAAAAATAAAATAATTATGATTAATAATGCCCTATTTAAAATTTTACCATAACTGCAACCACACAACACAAAAGTACTAGACAAAACACTTAGCTGAAAAATAAAAGTAATTAACAATAAGAAAATAATCAAAATAACGTCAAGTTCCATTGAAAAAATTTCCGTTTAAATTAAAAATTTTTGCGTAGGACGGAGCGGACGGAGCGTAGGTACATTTACTTTAGCTCATCTTAGTTAAATTTAGACAATAATGACATTAGTGCAAGATAAAGATAATCTTATTTAAGTTTAATAGAGCCAAAAACTAAATCTTAAATCAACCAAGTTTAGTTTACAATCATTTTGGTGCAAGCCACCGTAATTGTGGCTCGATTTTACAGTTACACCAAAACAACGTTAAGAAATAATTATATATTAATTTTTTAAGCCATTTTGCTTTACCATGTAAAAATCGCAATAAAGTTAAACATATTGCAAATTATTAAAAAAAAAATTAATGGGAAGATCGTATATTTTTATATTTTTGGTAAGATCGGCAGTTCAGTTTTCAGGCACTTGTTTGTTTTTCCGTTTTTCATTTCCCGAGTTGATCTCGTCGGAAATCGCCTTTAATACATTATAACGACGATTAATTACATCCCATTCCTTGTAGCGAGCTAATTGAATCGGAAAGTGCGTCTAGGGATGACATCAGCTTAACCTGTACGAGCCGTGTTAGGGGAATTAAATATATCACCAGATGACCCTTACGATTTACGTTATCAGGATTATTACGAATGCCATTTATCAATAATTTCATCTAATGAACGTCGGTTCACTTGAATAATGTCACATTGTTCCTAAAGTCAGAAAATAAACGTAGTTATCCATTACGTTTTTCTTTCGGAATTTATCTTTTTATCTTCACTTTCAAATATATTTTCTGGGTAGTTTATTCATTAGGCACATTCTAAAAATATCGGAGGTCTGGGTGCGACCCGAGAGGTCCACACGACTAACTTCCCAGTGGAAAGAATGAAAAAATACCATATGTTTTGTTGTTATAATAATAATTATTATTATTAAAACGATTTCAAATTGTTAATAACAAATTTTAATTGTCATTAACAATATTTAATTGTTATAAACAATGCTTGATTATCTTTTCACTGTTATAGCGTCTTCAATGCTATATATATATATATATATATATATATATATATATATATATATATATATATATATATAAAAAGCACAATGGACGAAGCGACCACCAGGACGACCGCCCAAGAGGTGGCACGAGAGCTGGACATCAGAATCCCAGTTGCGGCTGCTATGAGTGCTAATATATGAGGAAAAACAAGACAAATGTCTTAAGAAAAAGAAGAAGAAGAAGAAGACGAAGCGCCTCATACCCAACATAAAGAGATGGGTGGACTGTAAACATAGGGCCGGGAATTATTTTACCCAGGTACTATCGAGTCATGGATGCATTTAATACTAAGAGAATCGGTAAGGAGTACGACAACTGCGCTTACTGCAACGAAGTCAACAACCCGGAGTACACACTTTTCACGTGTTTAAGATAGGAAGGAGTCCAAGCCAGGGAGATAGACCCTGTAGACGTAAACAACCTAGTCACCAAAATGATTGAGAAACGAAGCACCTGGAGCACGGTGTGCACAACCGTCACGGAGATCATGCGGGAAAAGTTGGCAATGGAGCTTGAGAGAGAAGGGAGATAAGACCTGCAGCAACCTGAAAATAAATCCCACCAGCAAGTGCCAGAGTGCTGCAGGAGGCGAAAAGAAGATGGGGTGGTTTAAGCAGGTAGGCTACAGAATAAGGTGGTAGAATCCTGCACACCTGGGACATTTTCCTAAAAGTCTTTCAAAGATTTTCACCTCTTTATTATAAAAAAAAGACCGGATGCCATTTAAAAAAATTTAAGGAGTATCTCCAGTAGGGAGGGGGTGAATCTGACGTTTATAACATTAGCACTAAAAAGTGTCCCCATCAAGATAAATTTGATATTTTTCAGCATTTAATTCTAATAGGTCGCATTTCTGAAATATTAAGGGTGGATCCTTTTTAAATAAACTCAGTGTATAAACCAGAGGTGACCCGTGCAAATACTTCGCACCGATAGTGGTCAATTACGTAATATAGTGGAAGTGGAAGTGTACCGAATTATGCGCATTTTTTAGTTTTTGATATTAATTTTACATCACTTTTTTAAAAACAATTTTGGAGGTTATGACGTGGTTGTTGTTTATATGGCTAATTTGCATTTTACTTGGGTTTTCACTTGATGTATCACAAGGTAGGGTTTGTCAATTTAAAGAAAAAGTGAGAGATGTTAAAGAGGTACGTACCACTTGGAAACAGCAGAATAACATTTTTAAGCCTCCCCCTTGATATGAAATTCGTCGTGTTTTTTATGTTTCTTATATTTGGCACTGTATATTTTTTTATTTTAACATACAAAACTTTAAATAAAATTTACCAATTATTATGAATACCAATGTTAAAAACACAATTTTTTGCAAACCAGCTTACTTTAATTGTTATGTGAATATAATTTAAAAAAAATGTTTAGGGTTGTAGTAATAACTTTAGGTTAAATTATTTAAATGTATAAAATAACATTAAAATTGACATATTTTTATTTTCTCGCACTAGTGTGAAAAAATAACAGTTTTGAAACTGAAATTAGTGTGGGAAAGGTGGTGAAAACGCAAACTTATTTAAATTTATTTTTAGTCATTAGAGTAAGAAATAAACTTTAAAATGGCGTATCAAACATTAATTTTGATACGGTACTAAGGAAGATATTTCATATACACACAAAAACACAGCTTTGAGAAATAAGAGATATACAGGTACTTTATAACTTGTTATGTTTGCTTACAATAAACTAACCATTTTAAAAATAATGGTTACTTTAAGGTTAAAATTGTTATGAATTACAAACCCTGTCGAATCATATTAAAAATTAAGGTATATCAATTTTTACCACATTTCTTAGTGGAAACATTCTAAAACCTCAGTCGTGATTTTATCGACGCACGATATCATCAAGTTTATATTCACTGAATTATACGCACGAACATTTTATTTAATCAATATTTGTAGGTCACTACGCAGTAATAAAATTCTCTTACAGATTGTTTTTTACAAAGAAGGTCTTTAAATGTCGCACCTCTTTTTTCATGAAAGACGGTTTGGGAGTAGTATCCTATTAATATAGTAATAATGAACCGTACTAAAAAAAAGAAAACGACCTTTTTTTGTAATGAACAATTTACTAAGGTTATACGTAAGTTAACGAAAATACCTTAAATGTTAAATAAATGGTTGTGAGCACTACATTACAGCATATTCAACTCTTGTGCTAAAACTTGCTACCCATAAGATTGTTAAAGCTTCTTTACACGGTGTTAGATTTCGTGCTCAGGGTCTTACAGGCAGCAGGCAGGTTGTGTGCTATTTGCGCCACCTGCTAGTTTAAGAATTTAGCAGTGTCGTATTTACTTACGTGATATAGTCTATCATTCGTTTACACATGATATTGTTTAAAAAAGTTTCAAATGAATAGTGATGAAGCCAAAAGTTATAAAATTAAAATGTGTTGCCACATTAAAAAGTAAAAAATTTTAATTAAAAATTAGAAATAATAAGGGTGTAGTAAAAATGATTCACGTTTTAACCAAAATTTTAAAAGCGAGGAATAATTTTCAAGAACTAAGCGGAGATAAAGATTTTTTATCAGTGTAGATCACTGTATAGTGTAGAATATTAGTGAAAAAAAAGTTTATAACTTTTTAATCTAATAACATTGGTTCGTCTTGCATACAAATAAATAAAAATTAAGTCGATACCGGGTTTCCATAAAAATCCAAGAAAACTACTAGAAATTTGCTTTATTCCTTGAGTCTTTAAATAGAAGACATACTTTTATGTTATTTCCAAAAATAAATAATTTACGAGATAAGTCCCTCAGTAGAATAGATAAAGTTCATTGGAAAGGTGGCTTCACAGTTTATCTTGATTAAACTTGGTACGTCACTTATAAAATGAAAAAAGAATAGAATTTCAAGAATGCTTTTCCAAATATAGAAAAAAGTATTATAATATTACATACAGGTCCAACGAAGGCAATCCATACATATACCGGTTTTGTGCCGAATTTTCTGCTCTCACTATAGATAGCAGTAAGTATCCACTAGAATTTTACAGCGTTATAACCGATTTTGGATAGGGAAATATAATTTCAAATGAAAGAGCCTAAGAATGTATTGATTCCCCCATTGGATATAAAATTAGATCTTTTGAACTTTCTTCTTCTTTCTTCTTTAATGTAAGCAATTTGCTTATTTTTCTTCGTATCCTTTGCCGTTCAATTGTTATCCATTCATTTACGTTGTCTACTTTACATGTTCTTCTAATATTCTTGCTTCTCTCCCCGTCAAAAGTGTTTTTTCAGCGATCCAGCGCACTAATTTTATTTCGGTGGTTTCTTATATTCTCTTTGTATTCGATGTATCTGGTTTAGTTTCCGCTGTGTATGTTAATATAGGTCGGATGACCGCCTTGTATATTCGGGATTTGGTCTTGATTCCGATATATTTCTTTCGGAGGATTGTATCGTTCAGGTAAGCTGAGGTTCGTGCTGCTTTTACCGCTTGGTTTCTTACCTCCGCCTCGATGTCACCGTATCCTAATATTTCTATGCTTAGGTATTTAAAATTTTATTTCCTGTTGTATAATTTTATCATTTACAAGCAGTTTGCATCTGATAGGTGTTTTTGAGGTGGTCATGCATTTCGTTTTTGCTGCAGATATCTATATTTTTAGACTTTTTGCCTTTGTGCTGAATTTAAAGAGTAATTTCTGAAGGTCATTTTTGTTTTCTGCAATCAGAACAGCATCATCGGCATAGCATAGGATTTTGACGTCCTTGTTCCCCATTTTATACTCTTTCAGGTTACGAGTGCTTTTTGTTATTTTGTCCGCAACGATGTTAAATAATAAGAGGCTAAGGGAATCTCCTTGTCGAATACCACTATTTACAGACATTTCTTTGGTAGTTGTGTCATTAATTTTGGCTTGTATTTTGTTTCTCTGGTAAATATATTTAAAGCTTTTTATGATGTTATATGGGATTTGCCTGTTGTATAGGAGGTGTACCACGTCCTTCAGTTGTATTTGGTCAAACTTCTTTTTGGGTCTATAAAACACATGAAGGCGGGTTTGTTATACTCGATAGATTTTTCAGTTATTTGTCGCAGGACAAATACCGCATCTGTACAAGATATTTCTAAACTGAATCCTTGTTGTTCATCGCCCAATGTGGTGAGTTCATTTATTTTATTTGTTATAATCTTTGTTACTAGCTTTAAGGTTGTATTTAGAAGGTTTATTTCTCGGTAGTTTGCAGGTATCTTTTTGTCTAATTTTTTAAACACTAAGATTGCGGTATTTGGCCGTCCAGAATTTTTTTATGTAAAAGAATTTTGCGAATTATGGCTGTTAGCACACTTGTCTCAACTTTCACATCCTATCGATCACTTTCGGTGAATGATACAAATAGACTCAGGCAGGAACAGGTTGATTCCATCAATAGAGATCTTAAAGCAATCGTCGAGTGGGGAACCAACAATCTTGTTCAGTTCAACGCCCAAAAAACACAAAGTGCCACGTTTTCCAAGAAAGTGAATTCCTTAAATTATCCCATCACAATGTCCGGAAATACCCTTGAACCAAGTCCCTCTATCTCGATTTTGGGAGTCACGGTGTCCAATAATATGTCTTGGCATGACCATGTTGCTAACATCGCAAAGTCGGCAAGCCAGAGGCTAGGTTTTGTGGAAAGCCAGAACATTTTTTACTCCTGATCAACTGTTGACGATGTACAAGGTTCAAATCCGACCTCTACTGGAGTATTGCTCGCACATTTGGGGTTCAGCACCACGGCATTCTCTTCGTCTTCTAGATTCCATTCAGAAAAGAGCCATTCGCTTGATAAACAGCTCAACTCTCACAGATACCCTTCACCCTCTAGAACATAGAAGAAGAGTTGCAGACCAGTCATTGCTCTACAGATATTTCCATGGCAGATGCTCCAGAGAAATAAAAACTCTTGTACCACCATTGGCCACATTCGGCCGAAGAACTCGGCACGCTGATCAGTCTCACCCATTTACTCTCAAGATTGACACTACAAGGACCAATCATCATCAAGAATCCTTCTTTTACAGGGCTGCTACGGAATGGAATAAGCTTCCAAAATCAGTTTTTCCAGAGAACTATGACCTGCAACTTCTTAAAAAGCGTGTCCACAATCATTTCCTTTCTATAATCTCTTCCCCTTCTAATAGTCGCAGTGCGGGCCGTCCGCGGCCCACACGATGGGTCAACCCTTTTTGCAACTATTTTCATAAAAAAAAGCTGCTATTTCAGGCTTGTCCCACCCTTTTTAAAAAGTTTATTTGAAATACCGTCTGGGCCTGGACTTTTTCTGTTCTTAGTTTTCATTAATGCCGTTTCTATATTCTTTTCTTTTATTTCAGTTACTATATCAGCTGCAATTCCTGGGGTGTCCGGTATGCTTTCCGTATCTTATTTTTTATATATTTTTTTAAGATACTGGACCCGAGTTTTCTTCGTTATGTAGTTTGTGCTAATAAATTCACTTGCTTCTTTTCTTGGCGTCTGATGAATTTCCACATCTGTTATTGAAGGCCATAAAAGTCATTTTCCATTTTTCTCAAGAAGGATTCCATTTACTGTTTTTTTTTTGACCTACTAGTGTATTGAAAATAATTTTTTTTAAAAATTAATATAAAATTGTTTACCCATTTCGTGCAAAATTTTTGACGCTTACAGTATAAAGATAAAACAATTTTGAGTGTTACATTTTTGAAACGTATTTGACCATTTACTGTTGTGGTGTTTCAAAAATGGTTTTAAAAGTGATGCTAGAAAAGACAAACAAAGCCTAAACTTACCAAATAAATATGATTTACTAACTTCCGAACCTGTTATTGATCACACTGATTTTCATATTGGAAAAGTAATTAATCTTCATATACTCTCTGTGCTGATATGTTTCTAGAGAAACTGCTTAACTGTGAAATTAATTGCTCTAACGTGAAATTAGTTTTTTATGTTTATATTTTTAAAATATATTTACAGTGTGACCCAGGACTACGGTAAAGTTTTTGTTTTCCGTAAATAAAATTAAATAAGAAGTTAATATGAAAAAAAAAATTGTTAAGCATCTTATTATGCATACTTTAAAATCATTTATAATTATACTGGAGTCACAATAACTTCAAACCTAACTAAGAAAAGGGTTTTTTTTTTAATAATTTTAACTTAAGTCGTCTTGTTTTTATGAGTATACCTAGGATTTTAAAAGTTGTGGCCACTTTATGAATATTCTTATCAATGACAGTACAAGTTTATTTAAATTTAATTTAATTATGTGTATTAATTTTGGGTACTTCTTTTCCTTCTATGGTTTAAAGTAATACTCCTGCGAATCTGTATAATGATGAGTCTGTTCTTAATGTGAAAGTTTGGTTGTAGTCTGGGTGATAAATTTTTACGTTTTTTGTAAATTCTGCTTTTATATTTATGAATGCCTTTTTTTTTTTATCATCCCATATCCACTTTACATTTTTCCCCAGAAGTTCTAATAAGGGTATTTTCTTTTCACTTAAATTAGGGATTAATCTTTTAAAAAAATGTAATAATCCTAAGAAAGCTCTTAATGTTTTTAAGTTTGTAGGCCTCTTATAGTCTTGTATTATTTTTATTCTTTCTTCACTTAGTAATACTCCTGTTTTATTTAATATGTAGCCTAAGTAAATGACTTCTTCTTGGAAAAATTGGCATTTCTTAATGTTTTATTTTAATCCTGCTTCATTTAATGCTTGTAGAACAATGTTACTGTGTTTTATATGAACTTCCTCATTCTTTGAAAATATAAGGATGTCATCTATGTAATGCAGTGTAAAATCTTCATGTAAAAATGTAAAAATTTTTACATTACTCTTCTCCGATTCTCGAAAGTTACTTACCGGGTGGTGCTTGTTAAAAAGTACAGATGTCGTGACTAGCGCTATCCGCGTGGTTCTTTATGTGTTGTTAATGAAAGCGAAAGGTATGAATTTATTTAATTGCATATCTTACCTGCTCTAAGCTAAAGATGGACAAATATCCTGAAACCGGTACATACGTAGTATATATATATATATATATATATATATATATATATATATATATATATATATATATATATATAAATATATATATATAAATATATATATAAATATATATAATATATATATATATATATATATATATATATATATATATATATATATATATATATATATATATATATATAATATGGAGGACGCCTACGTAGTAACGACTGCATGGCACTTTAAAAAGAAGTGCTGATCAAATTTTTTGTTGTAAATTGCATGATATTTAGGCTTTAACTATAATTTAAATTTAGTGGACTGTATTTTTAATGAGTTGCAAGAAATTTACTAACAATAGCAAACCTAAAAATAGTACATATAAAATGTTGTAGACCCACCTTGCGTTAGCTGGAGTTTGTCTTATTCTCACTTCTTCACAAATAATCTAATTGTCTCTTCGTGATACAAAGATGTACTAGTCTCCGGTGACTTTTCGAAAACCATAAATTTCTTTACTGTTCGATATTCAAAATGCCACCTTAAGCTTGTCGTCTTTAAACTGTAGTACTATCATGTTAAATATAAATTCAATGGAGTTAAAATAATAATAACTATCTTAATTAAATGGGGTAAATTGATTCTCTCTCCCACAGCGGCTTTAAGGTTAATTGTGAACGTGTTTTCTGGCGTTGACGTATATAGTTCGTGGTCTGCGACGTTTTTGGGATCCAGCCATCTTTTTTCGTACCGATAATTGCGATTGATTCGTAAAAAATTAAGAGATGAAATGTCATCCGAAAATTAACCACATACTGTGCAAATGAAAATAGACGGGGACTGAACAATATTCATTGGCGTTTACACTTTATTTTCGGTTAGATATCTCTGATTAGCAATTTTTCTCATTTTATTTTTATCTAAAATTTTATTGTTTTTTAATTTTTTTTATTTTAGCTGTATATGCTAGTAAATAAATACCAAATATTCTAATTTAGCACAGTTTTTGATGTAGCAGGAATCGTCACGTAACGAAATGCATCAATGTTTCAGTGGTAGGAAAAAAAAACACGCTTTTAGAGTTAATCAAACTAATAAGTAAAAAATAATTCCTAACATAGGCATAAAATTACTGACGGGAAAATTAATGTCACGTTCTAAAAGCGTGGGGTGCTTTGAATGACATTTTTAAACTAACTCTGCGTTTGGGAATAAAACTAGTGAAAAATTTGAGCTTATTAGGAAAATAAGGAAAAATGAAAACCTACTCGGTGAGTAATTTTCGGTAAACGAAAAAATAGTTTGGACGGCTCAGACTGGGAACCGAATCCAGATCGATTGGTTACGCTCTAAGAGCTCTACTAATTAAGATATTTAATACACGTACCGGAATAGTTTAAAAAAGTCATACAAAGCACCCCACGCTTTTAAAACAGTTACATTAATTTTGTCGTCAGTAATTTAATTCTTTTGTTAAAAATTATTTTTTACTTTGATTAACTCCAAAAGCGTGTTTTTGTTTTTTTAAACTATAATTTACTACCATAACGGTTTTAAAAATAAAATAAATATTCTACATATTAAAAAACATAATAATAAATTTAAAAATATAAAATAAAAATTTTAACCCCAAACGAAAACCTTACAAATTTAATGTAATAAAGATTCCAATAAACCACTTAGTTGTACCAAACAATAGCCAAATCTATGAAATATATTTTTTTTTTATTGTTTGGCAGAACAAAAAATGATATCGACGTGGGACCCATTGCAAAATCGGTCAAGCTGTTTTTTATGAAGAATCAAAAAACTAAAAAAATGATAAACTTCCTAAATTTTGCAATTTATAAATTATACTATTTTTATTACAGAATTTTAAGAACTTTAAAAAAATTTGAATATTGCATGTTAGGAATGTTTGTATAAAAAATATGATAAAAATATTTCATAAAAAAAATTGTTTTAGAAAACAAAAATAGGAATTGGAAAATTTTAAACTTGTGTCAGTATTGAGAAAATAGCATTGAAGACGCTAAAACTTTGTTAATTATTTAGTAATAATCAAGCATTGTTTGTAACAAAATATTGTTACTAACAAATGATTATTGATCATAATAATTAAAAAATTTTTAATTGTTATAAACAATTTAAAACATTTTTTATAATAATTTTAATAATAATAATTATAACAACAAAACATATGGTATTTTTTCCACTGAGAAGTTAGTCGTGGGGACCTCTCAGGTCGCACCCAGACCACTGATATTTTTAATTGTTTTTAGTTTGTTTCTTTAGTTTTTAGTTTTTAGAGTTGCTATATACACAGTGTAAGATTGTGTAAATGTGGATTTAAAAATAATTTTGTGATTTTCAAAGAGAGGCAAAATGGCAACAGCTTTCGTGGAAGTGCGAGTAAAAAAAATCAATAAACACGATTAAATATTTGTATCTGGGCTCTAAAGATAAGGCTTGCGATGAAACCATTTACAAGAATGTGGATGCCAACAATAAAGCACATTCTAAGACGAAATAGCAATGGAATATTGTCAGTGTTGTCATGTGTATTTTAAATTCTTATGGTGTGTTATTCACATTTTATAAAAATAAAAAAAGCACCAATTTTAAAAGAATATTTACATTTATTTGTATGGCAACAAAAACAAATGATTAAATTTATACCTTTTTTTCATTGGTGGCAGTTGTACGTACGCCTATTGCAGCAGTGTTTTATTCCTAAAAAATTAACATATTACGGTATTGCTAGAAATTTATATAGAACACCTGAAAATTTGCAAACTGTTACCATGACTGTGTTAATAGATATCTTAATTATTGTACTCATTTCCAAAGTCTATCAGGTCATGAAGGATCAAGTTTATGTTATTCGTGCAGTGCGTCATGCGAAATAACAGATTCTTCTTAACACTCCAAAACAAAAACAGCAGATGGGGACTACAAAAAAACAATCTAGCCCAATAAAATGTGTTAACCCCACACCAACGATCAGCCTATCCACTCAGAGACCAGACAATTCATCTATGCTGATGATTTCACCATTGCTGCACAAGAAAACACCTTTGAAGAAGCTAAACAAAATATTAAGAAAGCCCTGGCAAAACTGATACCATACTATAAAAAACAAAAACTTAAACCAAACCTTATCAAAACTGAAATAAGTGTCTTTTACTTTAGAAACATAAACGCTGATAAAAATTGCACATCGTATGAACGGGTAAAGAACACCACCACAAATTTACACCTAAGAATCACATAAGAGCGGACCCACACATACAAACCACACTGCACCAACACAAAACTTAAGGTCAGTTCTCGCAAGAACATCCTGCGGAAGATGACAGGCACCTCGTGAGGAGCAGCTTACGTACTGCTTACGTCGGCTCTCGCACTTAGCATCTTAGCGAAAGAATACGCCGCCCTTGTGTGAAGAAACTAATGCCATGCCAAGTTAGTAGATATCGCCGTCAACAAAACTGCAAGAATAGTAACTGGGTGCCCCAAACCTACTTCCGTAGACTTGCAGGATTGCACCACCAAATGGGCAACGTATAATACATCAAGCGGGAACGCTAAAGCTCGTAAATCGAAACTTTGGAGTCTTTTATCGCCTTAACCCGTAATCAGTCTAAAGGATTTAAAAACCTCATTATGACAGACGCGTGCTATAGACAACTAATTATTCACTTAGTTCCCCAGATAGGCGCTTGCTATAGGCAACCAATTATATATAAAAGTCATGAGCAAAACCAATAGAACAGCTGCCATCAGGGCTGCTATTACTAAACTATTTTGGCCACTTCCGTTTTGGTAACTTCGTCCTTCCCCTTCGTAGAGAGAACAAGCAAGTTTAGCTTTAAAACACCACGTGGTAAAAATTAATATAATCAGATAAAATCTATCAATTTAAAAGCCATCAGCCAGTGAAAATTTTCTAAAGAGACAGGAGGTTTTAAACTGTAAGCTCATTGTTTAAATTTTACAATAGATTATCGAAAAGAAGTGTGGTTGTTAAATTTATTTTATAAACGAAATTTACGGCGGTAAAGCCAGGAAAACTGACAGCCTACATATACGAACCATATATACCATCTTATCGAGGCACGGCGATATTCAGCAGAGGCAGGAACCGACATCATCCTACGACTTCTTCTTCATCCATCTTCTTATTACGCTACCTTGCCGTCGCGTCGACAATAATTTTATGTAAAATTACTTTTAAATAATGTTACGATATTTAGTCTTTTGATTCGGTAATTCTAAACTCTAAGTACAATACCAAAACAATTTTTATTCTAATATTTCAACACAATAAATATTCTACTTGACAAATTACTTAGATATTTACAACTGTTTAAACAATCTTTATAATTACTTTAAAACTTGACTTTAAACTACCCAAACTAAGAACTTCGATCTGTGATTTTACTTATATATTTGTAAACCAATGTTTTTGACAAAGCAAAGCCTTCCTGGACATTTTCCGAAATTATTGGACCTTTCGAAAAACACCCGATGTCTTCTATTACGCCCGCGTTTATAAACCATGCTTTTTTTCCATTATTTTGGTCGACGAGCAGTTGCCTTAAGGTGATATGGACGGGCTGGCAAATCGTAGCAATAATATTATTTTCTTTACAAGAAATCCCAATAGTGCAGTAAAGTTCGTGCATTCCGTTATTACAACAGAAACGAAAAAAATATAGAAAAAATTCGGGAATGTAGTAGCCAAAGAAATGATTATTAAATTTTAACGTTTATTAAAAAACACGATAAAATTACTATACTGATAAAAATTTTAGCACTGAAACGTTTGTAAATTTATTTTTTTAAAAAATCTGTGGTGAAATTAAAGTAAAGTAAAAAATGGTAAGATAAGGGAACGCAGTGATGTAAAAGAAGATGTGGTTACAAAGATAGATAAAGGAATGCTTAGATGGTTTGGAAACGTAGAAAGAATAGATGAAGGAAGATTTAAGAAACAAATTTATAAGGCGAGTGTGAATGGACAAGTCGATAGAGATCTCGGCAAACATATTTCGATCAGATCAATATTGTTTTGAAGAAAGGCCAGATCAAGAGTACCAACAAACGACGAGCATGTATTAGAGCACTGATAAAAGTAGAGAAAGCAAAAGATGGTTGTAAGAACAGTATCAGGTGGAAGAAAGTGGTCTTTGCCTACTCCTACGGGAAAAAGGCGTGACTATTTGTATGTATATGTATGAGAGATAAAGAAAGTGATAGCAGTATAACAGCCAGTCAAAAAACGTCAAAATACGTTGCTTGTTTTACAAGTACCAAATTAAATAGCACAGTTAAATTTTTTTTAAGTTTTTTTACTTTTAGCGATTTTTAGGTAAATCACTTGGCGCCCCAACGTGGTTTATCTTGGTACATTAAGTAAGTTTTGAACTGACCTGTGTATTCCCTTAAATTTAATTAATTTAAAAAATTAAGAACACACAACCCCAAGTTTAGTTTTCTTTAGCATTAAATTTTTTAAATAAAATATAAACGACTTCTTTTTTAAGAAGAGTTGGTTACACTACAACAGTCCCCAGATTTTCACATTTCAAATTTATATTTCTATTAATAAATTTTTTTTAATAAATTATAGGCTTCTATTTTATCTTTAAAAATCTGTAACAAAAGGACTTACGCGTCATTTTCATCATACAAAATTTACTTCACAAATATTTGTTTTATTTTTTGGAAAACTGGGTAATTGTACACTTTCTGCAGCACTGATGCTGCAGAAATAGTTTTGCTACGGGGTTGTTTGCTGTTTAATATTTAGTATCAAACAATACCTGACGCAATGTTAAAATTGCATGTTTTTGATAAACAAAAGATTAAAAAAATATTAAAATTTTTCGCCTTTTTGATCTGCATAATAAAAAAAAAATATATTTTAATATTTGATTCAAAAGTAGGAATTTGGTTTAGACACGAAATGAATAATAAATAGTGTTTTTTTTATTTCATTTTTTAATGAAAGCTTCGCAATGTTTTATAACGCGACAAACATAACAAAATTTCGTGAGTATTTTTCCTGCAATTAGAGAATTCTGTATTGCGCTGTAAAAAAAATTATACACCAATAATTGTAATCGATAAATAAAATTTAAACGGCTGTCGAATTCATTTTACCATTCACATAAATATTTTAAATTAAATGATTTCTATTCCATGTATATCGCAGGTGATTATCGTTAATTTATTTTCAATTTATAGTTACCTACAAATGAATAGTTACAATTAAAACAAGTAGTTTAATGATTCACTCGCATTATGCTGTTTACCTGTTAACACAATAAGCATTGCTATTTATCTTAACGAATAATCCAGCAATCATAACTTACCGTTAAGATTATAAAGAAAATATCAATAAAGCATATTTTACAAATATACAGTGGTTTCGGATATCGTTAGAAACTGGATAACCAGTATTCAACTTTACATTTAAGAAGTACGAAAGTAAATTTCCCTCATATTTTTAAACAAATTTCGCAGGTAATAAATTTTATTTTATATGGGACTTGTTTGAAAATTCAGGGTCGGTCAATATTTTTATTTGTTAGCACGGTTAATTTTTAAACCAAATCTGTTCTAAATGACTCTTTTTATTGTACATATTAAAAAAAGTAGATAAGTAATCCAAACAAATTTCACTAATCTACCAAGTCATTAAGCTTTAATTTGGCTTGTTGATTTATTTTTGTTAGATTTTTTGTTGGATATCAAAAAAAGTAATTAGTCATTATTGTGGATACCAACATTAAAATCGTATAGTACTAATTGTAATTTCAAGAAGTGTATGTATACCTAATAGACCGCGAAAATGATGCAACGTGTTTTAGATGTAGATGCATTAATATTAAATGTACACGCTTATTTGACTGCGGTAAAAAAACAATGGAGGTCCGTTGCTACCAGTTTTATCTATACGGAAGCGTGTGTGTAATGCGATGGGTATTGTTAAAATAAAATTAACCTTGGTAATAAAAAGTGTGAAAGATGGAAATAGAGAACAAAAAGTTGAACAATATAAACTCCGCCATCATCCAAAGACTGTTGACTTTCCCGAAGCTTACAAATTTTAAATTCGCGACATTGTGTACAAAATGCTTAAAAAAAAACATGTTTCTTTAGATTTAATATTAAAAAAAGTAAAAGAAAATTATGAATTTAAAATTTTTACGAGTCTTTGGAGAATTTTGAAACATGTAGGGTTTGGAACCAGCAACACAGTGCCTTGAATTTCCATCAACCACTACTATAGACACTCCAAGAACTTAAACAGCTTTTACTTAAACTTTGGGGACAAATCGATCAAGTCTACTTCAACGACCTTATTAAAAGTATGCAAAGGCGTTGTTTGGCTATTATTGATAGCATACTCGTTATTAACGTATGTAATTTAATTTTTAATAAAATTAAAATGGTACACAACCTTAAATTGTTGTTTTTTTGCGTATTGCGCAGAAGGCCCAACAAACGCTTACATAAAACAAAAAACATTAAATTTATAATATACAGGGTGATTCATTAAGAATGGGCAATCTCTGAACTGGAGATACTACACACCAAAATATGGCGATTGAGCTTAAAATGTCTTACACAAATGTTGCAGGTTTACGAGATACAGGGTATTTAAAGTTGGAATTTTTATTTGAAATTTCTTTATAATTTTTTGATTTTAAGCAGCATTGTCTTAAAAATTGGCAACTTTATGTTTTTTGGCATAAAAATTACGAATTTTATGCTGAATTTAGCACTCTTCATACAGTGCGTTAGTTACACCCTGTTACTTGGGTAAATTACAACATATATTTTTTGCCTAATGAGTTATGGCTAAAATGACTAGAAAATCTAAAAGACAGTTTAATTTTAAATAAAAAATATACTTTTGTTTATTTCATGTAACTATCAGTTTTTGAGCTATTTGCATTTTAAACATTTAGCGTAAAGACTCTCAAGCCACCGTTATTACATTGACTGTTTTCAAGTAGGCTTGTGTCAGAACTTATCAGTTTTTCGTGTAAAGAAATATTTTAAAATTTTACTGTCAAAGTTTATTATTTGTAGTAAAATAAGAAAATGCCATGACGTAATGAATTTTTCAACAGTGAAATGCGTGATATGATCATACCCAAATCGAAGACAACCCAATCACAAACTGTTCCGACGTATTTATACCCGCCTAGGCGAAACAGGGTGTTTTTGTCATATAAGCTTAAATGGTGCTTCAATAAATATCAACGTCGATTATAAAGAAGAGGTTTTAGTTCGTATTTCGGAAAATTCAGATCTCAGTACTCTTCGGTTAAGTGCGGCAACAGGAATAAGCCAATCGTCTATCAGTAAAATTTTAAAGAAAGAGGATCTCCGTTCATATCACTATACTCCTGTCCAAAATTTGCTACCTCAAGATTTACCAGTTCGACTACAGTTTGCTCAATTTATGCTAGATAAACAAAACGAAAACCGGGATTTTCTTAATTACCTCCTTTTCACCGATGAGGCGTCGTTTACTAGACGAGGTGTTTTTAATTGGAAAAACAATCATTTGTGGGACTCCAAAAATCCACATGCTCTAAAGGAACGTCATTTTCAGCATGATTTCAAGGTAAATATTTGGTGTGGTGTGATATCTGGTTTTTTTATTGGTCCTTTTGAACTTCCTCCCAATCTGAACGGGCCCCTCTATTAGAACTTTCCTGAACAACAGTTAAACACACTACTAGAAGATGTACCACTAGCCATAAGGCGAAACATGTGGTTTATGCAAGACGGGACGCCGCCACATTTTTCTCTGCCAGCTACGGCAATACCTGAATGAACATTTTCCTCACCGGTGGATTGGGCGTGGCAGTGAATTTGTTTGGCCACCTAGAAGTTCAGATTTAAACCGTCTAGACTTCTCAATGTGAGCACAAATGAAGAACATGGTTTACAAATATACAATTAATTTCATCGAAGAATTACCACAGAAAATTCAAGAAGCTGCTAATATTATTAAAAATAATCGACAAATGTTATTTAATATTCAAAGATCTTTAAGAAGACGCCTTACAAAGTGTATTAAAGTGGAAAGCGGGCATTTTGGGCATTAACTTTAAATTTTTCTTTTATTACTGTTACTGATTGTTATTTCTTGTCTTAACTGTTGTTACCCCGCATAGTAGTAGTAATTTAAAGAAATAAATTTATTTCACTATAAACAACATTCATTGAATGTTTAAGATGCAAATAACTCAAACTGATAAAGTAACATGAAATAAACAAGAGTACTCTTTTTATTCAAAATTGAACTGCCTTTTAGATTTTTTAGTCATTTTAGCCATAACTCATTAAGCAAAAAAAAATTTGTAATAGGGTGTAACTAACGCCCTGTATATCAAAAGTGCTAAATTCAGCATAAAATTCGTAATTTTCATGCCAAAAAACATAAAGTTCCCAATTTTCATAACGATGCTGCTTAAAATCACAAATTTTTTTAAGAAATTTAAAATTAAAATTTCAACTTTATCTCGTAAACCTGCAACATTTGTATAAGACATGTTAAGCTTAATCGCCATATTTTGGTGTGTAGTATCTCCAGTTTAGAGATTGCCCATTCTTAATGAATCACCCCGTATAACCAAAAACAGTGAAACAGTTTATTTGCCCCTGTGCTACTGAAATAAAACCTCCAAAACAACGCCTTCCAATAGATTTTTTTGGAGGTAAATTACTTACCTTTTTTTTTACTTTTTGAGCCTTATCGTAAACATAAATTTAATAATGTTAGCAATTACCCGTTTCGTTTCCGTACAGTAGTTCTAATTTTTCGGTCAACTCATTTTAAATAAAAAAATACCAAGAGCGACAAAAAAATACCCCACCCTAATCACAACTTAACTTAACCATTAATATTACTTGCCATAAATTCCGCGAGTACTTTGTTGTAATCATCAAGCAGGGCAGCGGCTGCTGTGTTGTTTTAGTTCTTATCCTACTGCGCAAAATTTTGTCTCTCAATGTGCCTTTTATTCTTAATTCCATTCTACTTTATTTTATTTATTAATGTTAACTTAATTACATTTATGTTTATATAGTATGTTTATATTTTTTTACTTATAATTGCTCGAGAGGTTTGTATTTTATCGGGTAAATTTGGGTTCTTTAATGAGAAACTGTTGCCTATCAATTAGGCGAGAAAAACTGTCAAATATTAAAAACGCGACAACAAAGGTGGAGCATTTTTAGGTTAACAGTTTTTTGAGTCAAATTGCTAACGGAAACAGAATTTGAACACCACACATTTACCTGATATCAATACAAACTGAGTGTAATTCGGCAGGACAATTTAGTTAATAAGAATCTTTGAAACATATAAATGCAAACTATATTTATAAAACATTAAAAATAAATACTTACATTTTCATTTGTATGTACAATTAATAAAAACGCAGTTATTAATATTCATAATTTGACTCAACGCTAGTGCTTAAATATTCAATAAGTTGTTGAAAAACATGTTAAACTATTTATTTTGGCAACCAACATCGCGATAACAGTAAAAACATAAGTGTTGATTATTTTACACCTTAATTTTATTTTATTTATTAAAAACGAAAATCTTATTTTTTACTGGTAGTCGTTCGTTAAACAACCAACCACAGTCAATTTTATTTTTGTTTAATTGAAACACACGTATATTTATTGGTTATGCTATAAAAAAATTCGTGACATTGGCCGTAATCTTGTTAACTTTACCGTTTTATTTGCTTCTACCGCAAAAAATATTTGTAAGTTCTCAATAAACTCGCTTGGTAAATAAACTTATGTCTTAAAGGTGCAGATGTTTACAGCATTCGAATTTAGAGGATTAACAATCTAAGTTGCTGAATAAATAAGAGAAACATCACTAACATATAGTCAGGAGCTTTAGGGAACCTTTAGGTAACATCTGAAATTCCAGGAAAAGCTGATGGTTAGGACATATTTTAACTATTTTTTATGCAGACCCACTTCGGTTACAGTTTTATAATATTAAAATATTTTTTAAATTTATTGGTGAGTGTTTAAATCGTTATTATATGATCTTCTCTTTTGGTAAATTTTTTATCAGTTTATGATACCAAAATCAGCATTGCAGTTATTTAGAATACGATATTTTTTTTAAAAGAAAAAAATATACAGTGCGTCCATAAAGTAACGCATACATTCATTATTACCTAAATTAACAGTAATATGAAGAAATCCAGTAACAGGTTAATTTTTAATTTTAATTTACCATTTTTTAAAAAAATAATCTATCATACAGAGTAAATAACTTTTGACTGATAACGTCAGCACCAAGTTTTTTAAATGAGACACCCTCTTATTTTTCCATTTTGCGGATATACTTGCTAAGATATTCAAAAAATGTATCACAAAATAATTCAAATTAGTACAGGGTAGACAAAAAAGTTGTTTGTTATTTTAACATTGTATGTACAACACGTAAAGATGATGCAAGTGCTGGGAACACTGGTTAGATGACAAGATTATTTGAATCATAAGGAACTCATACTGGAACCAAACAACCACCATAAAGCTTAATATAGAGCAACAGAGTAATATCATTGCTATACAGCGTGGAGTTTGTCACGTGCCTATTTTTTCTCTTCTACCGTTCATTATAATTGTCTCAGATGAGTTTCGTATTCCTTGTTGCATACAGTACACTGTGCTGTAACTCAAATATATCATTCGTTGTAGATAATGTTGCATAACTTGTAGGGGTAGGATTATCGTTTGGTTTGCAATTTCTGTGTGGATGGGACTGGATATCCACACGGACGAGGCACAGATTTGAGAAGATTGTGGGTTGATGTTTATTCCGCGCCATTTTTCTTGATTTCCGGGATAGGAGCGGATTCGTGTTTTGAGAGTCTTGGGAGTCAGGTGTCGGTGAAAGTTGTTGGGGACGGTGTGTTATTAGCACGTGTGCAGAACCTCTATGGGATTTCTTTCATATCTGGCTGTATTTGGGCCATCTTAATTGGATTTTGAAGAAAAACCATTTGATTTTTAACTTGACCATTTTGTCTTGCCTTTGTTGTGGAAATTTTTGGATTTCTGGCGTCAAGTTAAAATAACCGTTATCGGGATTTATTTGAGGGAAGCCATTGTTAACTAACCGGTGCCGCCTCATAATCTAACCAGCCCCAGGAGGCACAGGAGTAGCCAGGAATAGGCCGAGGAGTAAGCCACGGAGTAGGCCACAGGAGTACATGCGAATTCGCATACCCAAAGGTTATCAGTGATTTATTTTTAAATATATAACGCCGTGTCTCATTCGGCACCACAAGTAAGTTTTGTTTTTGTTTATAAATATAGTACTTTGTGAATTCGTATACCCAAAGGTTATAAGTGATTTATTTTTAAATATATAACGCAGTGACTCATTCTGACACCACGATTACGTTCTGTTTAGTTTATTAGTATAGTACATTGTTGGAAACTATTTATTGCATTAGATAATATGCCAAAACTAAACTTGGATTAAAATAACCTTCTCAATAATTCTTTATGTCCAAGTAAAAACATATTTTCTTCCTACTTAGTTGTAAATATCCTACAATCTTGATATTTTAAAGGACAACCATTGTAAAGATATTTTTAAATGAACTCGATTGTTTTGGCTGTGAAAATCTTTATGTAAACGGTTTACTAGTGAATCTTCTTTGCCTTTATGTAAATGTTTAAATTAGTGTTATTAATGAGTTAACTTATATATATATATATATATATAAATATATATATATATATATATATATATATATATATATGTTTTACCTTTTGTTCTTTGCCTTTATGTAAGCGTTTGAATTAGTGTTATTAGAGAGTTGATTTATATATGTTTTGCTTTTTTTGTAACTTGGTAAAGTCTGTTACTCTTACTTCTGTTTTGGTTATTTTATAAAGTTGTAAATTTTACATTTTTGGTTTGTTTTAGCAAGAAAATTTTACCATAGCTGTTAATTTCGACTATATTTGTTATGATGTTGCTATTGAGTTGTGTACCTTAATTATTTATTGTGCGAGTAAAGTATCCAACATATTTTTGCTATAATTTTATTTATTTGGTTCACCATAATCATAGTTGTTTATCTTGTGGCTCTGCTAGTGCCTATAAGATCTAGGGGTTTCCGGCTTATACCGTCTAAATCGGTGGCGCAGCTCACTTTTATATTTTTTTTCTTCAACCCTCTACGGCTGAGCTCGGGCATAATTTGCCAGTAGAGAAACCGCTAGCAGAGTACTCTTTAGAGAACGAAAAAGACGTGGCAAGTTAGACAGAGATGTATTCTCTCTCCTCTGATCTTTAACTTGTACTCTGAGGAAATATTGACCGAAACTTTAGAAAACACCGACCATGGAATCCTGCTGAACGAAGAACGTATCAATACCATTCAATAGGCAGACGACACCGTAGTATTTGCCGACAGTCTAATTAGCTTGCAACAGTTGATAAACGATGCCAGTAAACAATTTGGTCTGAAAATTACTACAAGTTAAAGTTATCAAAATGTCAAACCTTTTTAAAAGCCACAATTTGGACCTAAACATCAAAGTCAAAATCTTTTAATGCTACGTTTTCTCGAGACTTTTCTACAAAGTTAAGTCATGGACATTGACGGAGGCGACCCAAAAGAGAAGCATTTGAAATATGAGTCTTCTCTTCTTCTTCATTTTTGATTTTAGGCGAGTCGTTTGTTTAATTATCGTCCACTTGCGTAAGACTGTCGCTTCATCATTTCCTGGGGCGCCCAACGTCTCTTCGTCCCAATGGGGACCTCACAAGTCTGAGGTTGTCCATTTTGTTCGTTGCATTCCTTCTTCCTGTTTGCTACTCAGTAATTAATGTTCTTGACCTTACAGGCTGTCCTGACATTCTCGCTTCTCTCTTTATCCAGCAGTGTATTTTCAGTGATTTTACGGAGTATCTTCATCTCAGCTGTCTCTAGGAGGCTTTTGGTTTTCGCTGTTTCTGGCCTGCTTTCTGCGGTATAAGTCATCACCAGCCTCACGGCGGTTTTGTAGATCCTCGATTTAGTGTCCGTTCCCATACTCTTATTGCACCATATCGTATTTAAGCAGCCAGCTATTCTAATTGCTTTTGTTGTTTGATCTCTCACCTCTGCTTTAATATCACCAAAGCCAAAAAGTTCTATGCCAAGGTGGTTGAATTTCATTTTCTGCTTGATTACTTTACCGTCAAGTTCAAGTTTGCATCTTAGAGTAGTTTTGATGTTGTTAAGCACTTAGTTTTGATCGGTGATATTTCCATGTTTAGAAACTTGGATGTTAGGTTGAATAAGTGTAATAACCTTTGTAAGTCATCTTTATTTTCTGCAATTAGAGCGGCATCGTCAGCCTAACACACTATTTTAATTTCTGCATCCCCCATTTTGTATCCCTTTAGTCCTCGAACACTTCGAATAATTTCTTTCATTTTTAAATTAAAAAGGGTAGGACTCAGAGAGTCTCCCTGGCAAAATGTGGGTAAACAGGAGAATTTTGAGGATCTCATGGGTGTCTAATGAATCTGTACTGGGAAAATTAACAAAGGAAGGGAAGTGATAAACACTATAAAAAGAAAAAAACTTGAATATCCAGGCCGTATAATGCGAAACTAAAACAAATACAAGCTCCTTAAGGAAATTCTCCAGTGAAAGGTCCGCTCGACTAAGCAGAAAACAGAAAAAATTTAAAATTATTTCTTGCCATTTATTTTTTTAATTTGACGTTAAAAACTGTCATTAATATTCAAGTACAAATCCGTATTGTTAATCTTATTTATCATATCGTATTTAACAAACTGTTTTGTTAAAATGCCCCTAACTAAAAGTGAGAGAATTAAAATTTTAATGATTATTAATGTTAGCGATAGAATGCAGACTTAACAACAGATAACTACATTATTTTATGAAATGCACCCAGACCCACATCTCTCAATTTACGGTAAGCAGAATAGAAATGAAATAAGGGAATTAGGACACGTTAGGGATGTACCGAAGCAAAATAGACCTAAACTTAAACGCAAATATTTAACAAGATGTTATTTTGTCGGCAGTATACGATAATACATTATATAACGATTTAAATTATAACGTTTTATTTTTAGACTAGCATTTTGCCCACGACTTCGTCTGCGCAGAAGTCGAAAATAGTTCTAATAGGATTTTTAATTTGTTTTTTACGTTATTAATTTTGTTATCACATAAATTATTATTTTTCGGGTGAATAGCGGGTTTAGGACGAAAGAAAACAAACTTCTCGCTCTTCTTTAATCTCCGACGTTTCATCTTTATTTTAGATCTCAAGGCTTTTTAATTCGTGGAAGTCTTTAGTCTGTAATGTAAAATTGCTGATATCTGATATTAATATTGTTTTGTTATTATGTAATTAATTCATTTGCTCAATGTTAATTGTAAACATGTTTGCCCTGATTTTGTGATGGATACGATATTAGAAATTTTACATTACAGACTTCCACGAGCCTTGAGAAAGATCTAAAATAAAGATCGAAACGTCGGCGATTTAAGAAGAGCGAAAAGTTTGTTTTCTTTCGTCCTAAACCCGCTATCCACTCCGAAAAATAATTGAGAAGGACATGAACCAGAATGATATAAATCATTACGTTAAAATTTTTAAATACTTATAAAATTTAACAATCTTCATTATATTGAGGGGATTTAAAGTTTAAATAAACATGAAAATAAAATAAAATTTTGTCATATTTTATGAACACGATGCTCGGCATTTGATCTGGTGAAAATAATACGGGGGTATTATCTTTTTACAATGAAATTAAAATACTTCAGCTACCGCAGTATTTATTTGTAAACAATATTTTTTTTGTTTTGTCTTCGGGTGCTAGAATCACCAGACTACTCTGTGCGCTTACCCTGGAGCATGCCTTATACAACTGGCCGTGGAAAAAGCAGCTTTTTCTCAAGTCTTTTTACGCTACCTAACGAGTTTGACCTCGAGCTTTGTTTATGGTTATTTCGCTAAAACCATAAACATAAGTTCAGACTTCACACCTTTTTATGGTCACTTTGGAGACCTGCAGAACATCTATTTGCAAAGACTCGTTCATTCAATGAACAGCGAGGCTTTGGAACACATTGCCTAGGGTGGCAAATAACCTACGGAAATTTCTATATATATATATATATATATATATATATATATATATATATATATATATATATATATATATATATATATATATATATATATATATATATATAATCCAGGATATCTACAGCTGTCGTTGTTTCTTTTCCTCTATGTGTTCTAGTATGTCTTTTTTTACCTCCATTCTTCTCCTGATCTCCTCATTTCTTATTCGATCTAATCTGTTCACTCCACAACTCCTTCTCCAAAAGTCCATTTCTGTGGCTACAATCTTCCCTTTGTTTTTTTTGTTGATCACCCACATTTCAGCTTCATAAGTCATTATGCTGCGAACTATTGAATTGAATATTCTCGTTTTATTAGTCTTGGTTATGTGGCGGTCCCATAATATTGGGTTTAATTGATTAATACATGCCCTAGTTTGACCTAGTCTATTTTTTATTTCTTCCTCTGTTGTTTCACTTTTTGATATTATAAACCCTAGGTACTTAAATTTGTCTGTTCCTGAGATCTGTCGGTTATCATCTATTTCTAGGTGATATATCCTGTCTTGTGCCGTTGACATATATTGGGTCTTTTCGAGGTTGATTTCCACTCCATTTTTCCCATATTCCTCCTCTAGTTTCCGCATCATAAAACCTAAATCCTCCTCATCTTGAGCTATGATTACTTGATCATCGGCAAAGCTTAGAGTATACAGATGATCATTTCTAATTGGTATTCCCATTCCTGCACATTTTCTCTTCCATGGTCTTAGTGTCTGTTGTAGAAATATTTTGAATAGTGTGGGTGATGTTGAGCATCCTTGGAGGAGACCCTTAGTTGTTTTGAAGGCATTTGATAGTTTAACGGAAATTTAAAAAGAACAAAAATTCCTACCTATTTTCCTTGGTTCTTACGATGTTCTCTAAACATTACAAGATATCCCTTTTCATGGAATTTAGAATATAAAAAAAAACTTAATGGGCTTAATGGTATATCTTTTTGTGATTTATCATTTGATCCCTATTAATGTTCAAAAAAAAATGTTAACGTCACGTCACGTTATGTAAAAAAAACCTTTAAAAAAGGTAAGAACTTTGTAATTTTTATAATATAATATCATTCGTTATAAAGAATATTAGTGGTCTGGGTGCGACTAACCACACGACTAACTTTCCAGTGGAAAGAATGAACAAATACCATATGTTTTGTTGTTATAATTATTGTTATTAAAATTAATATAAAAACGATTTCAAATTGTTTAAAACAAATTATAATTGTCATTAACAATATTCTGTTTATGTCAACCGTATTCTTTCAAACTATTTCTTATCATCTCATAAGCGAGAGCTATTTTCAATTTCAAATAATCATTTGTTAGTACCAATATTTAATTGTTATATACAATGCTTAATTATTACTAACAATAATTTTTCACTGTTATAGCGTCTCCATTGCTATTCTCTCAATACTGATACAAGTTTAAAATTCTCCAATTCCTATTTTTGTTTTCTAGAACTATCTCTTTTTTATGGAATATTATCATCATATTTTTTACACAAATATTCCTAACATGCAATAATTATATTATTTAAAAGATTTTAAAATTCTGTATTAAAAATAGTAAAATTTATAAATTGCAAAATTTAGGTAGTTAACCATTTTTTTGACTTTTTTAATTCTCCATAAAAAACAGCTGACTGATTTTGCTGAAAAATCCAATCAGTTCTAAGTTGCGTAATTATTCGTTGAATGCAATTGGTCCCACGTTGATATCATGTTTTGGTCTCGAGATCATCGAGACGAAAAATAATTCCGAACGCACATACGAACGTACAAACATACGAACAGACGTACCTACACGCACAGGCGTCCACCTAAAAACTATTGTATTTGACTCTGGAGACCTTGAAATGTCGAGATATGTCAAAAATCGGGATTCGCAATATCAGACCCATTTATAAAACTTTCACTGGGAAGTTTAAAATCGTTTGACAGGCCTGTATAATGGAGTTTGTTTTGTTAAAAAAAATGGATTACTTATTTTCACATTTTAAATTTTAAACATATATTTTAATGAAGCATGTCTCAAAACATGTGCCTTTAACGTTACCAATGAGGTTGGTATTATTTATTAACCCATTAAATAAATTAAACAAATATAGTTAAATTTTGATTTAACTTTATTAAGATAAAAAATAAATAAGCAAATTTTAACCTTAGTTAAAACATTTAACAGTGCTTTTAATTACAAATACTGACATTAATTTTTTGACGTTCCTTAAAAATTTAATAAGTATTTCAAATAAAATATTAATATTCTATTTAAAAAACCAAAGCTACGACCTAAAATGTTAATTTTTGCGGGATGTTAATGAATTTACTAAATAAACCAAATTCAAAATCAGCGGGATATGAATCTTCATCGTTTTATTTTGTAATTATCAATTTTAATTACATGATATTCATTCCCTTTATGGTATTTTTAATACAAAATTGTTTTAATTAAAATCCAAACTTTATTTTAAAAACAAATTTTTTGAACATTTAAAAATGCTCGCAACATATTAAAATTGTCACCAAAGAATGCTTTATTGCATTTATGAATTATTTACATATATTAACTTCCCAGTGGAAGTTATAGTAATGGGCCCGATTTGCGAATCTCGAATTTTGACATATCTCCACATTTCAAGGTCCCCAGAGTCGAATACAATAGCTTTTAAGTGGACGTCTGTGTGTGTGTATGTATGTACAGTGCGACAAATATTCGGCTGAATATACTTCACATTCGTAAACTTCTTCCTCTGATTGTACTTGAGACTCACGATTACTGAAAATTTCGTCGTCACCGATCGGATCGTTATTCGTATGTTTTCGTTGTGCGCAGATTTTGTGATCTCTCGCCCGCCAAGCTACTTCTGTTGCACTGTACGTATAGGCGTATGTCCATATGTTCGTAGGTGCACATATTTATTTTTGTTGGTTTTTTATTATCACTTGTACTCTCCCTAGTGCTCGAATTATTTATTATTATTATTAACTCCCAGTGGAAGTTATCGTAATGGGTCCGATTTTGCGAATCCCGAATTTTGACATATCACCACATTTAAGGTCCCCAGAGTCGAATACAATAGTTTTTAAGTGGACGTCTGTGTGTGTATGTACGTATGTGCGTATGTTCGTATGTGCGTTCGGATTTATTTTTCGTCTTAATTATCTCGAAAACAAAAAATGATATCGACGTGGGACTAATTGCATTTGACGCATAATTACGCAACTTAGAACTGGCTAGATTTTTAGCAAAATCGGTTAAGCTGTTTTTTATGGAGAATAATAAAACTGAAAAAAATGGTAAAATTTTGTAATTTTTTCGTCTCAATTATCTCGAGAACAAAAATAATATCGACGTGGGACCAAATGCATTAGACGCATAATTAAACAACTTAAAACTGATTCAATTTTTATTTGAATCTTTTTAGCTGCTTTTTATGGAGAATAAAAAAACGGAAAAAAATAGTTAACTTTCGGAATTATTTTTCGTCTCGATTATTTCAAAAACAAAAATGATATTGACGTGGGACTGATTGCATTCGACGCATAATTACGTAACTTAGAACTGACTAGATTTTTAGCAAAATTGGTCAAGCTGTTTTTTAAGGAGAATAAAAAAACTAAAAAAAATGGTAAATTTTCGGAAGTATTTTTCGTCTCAATTATCTCGAAAACAAAAAATGATATCGACGTGGGACTAATTGCATTTGACGCAAATTAACGCACAATTAACGATGGTAATAGTTTCTTTTTAACCATTTTAAAAACATTGCCGATTTTGACGCAAATACAAAGATCCGCCCCATCAACAAAACCATGCTTTCCACCTGCATACACAATAATGTGGCTTTTTCATTCACCGTTAGTGTGTTTTATAAACTTTATGTTATTGTCCTGCCAAATTCTTTTTGTTTCACCTTTAGAAAATCCAAGTTTCCTCTATATGTTTTAAAATTCTCCAAAGACTCGTTCTAGAAATTTCAAATACAATTTTTTTTTCACTTTTACTAATATTTATTTTTAAGAGACATATTCTTTTTTCACACATTTTTTATACAATGTTGCGGATTTCAAATTTGTTGGCTTCGAGAAAGTCAAGTTTTTAGACGTCGGCGGGGTCTATATTTTTTAATTTTTTGGTTACCATTTCTATCTTTCAGACAATTCTGAGGTTAATTTTGTTTCACCAATACCCATCGCATTACACACACTTTTACTTATAGATAAAACTGGTATCAGCGGATCTCCATTGTTCTTTTTCGCAGTTAAATAAGCGTGTACATTTAATATTAATGCATCTACATCTAAAACACGTCGCGGAATTTTTGCGGTCTATTAGTTATACATACTCTACTTGAAATTACAATCGGTACTATACGATTTTAATGTAGATTTACACTACAATGATAACCCAGGATTACGAATTACTTTCCTAGAAATCTAATTGTAGTGGTATTAGTTTGTGCAAGTAAACATAAAAACAAAAAAATAAATCAACAAGCGAAATTAGAGCTTAATAGATTAGCTAATTAGTGAAATTTGTTTGGATTACTTACCTACCTCTCTTATTATGTACAATAAATAAAGCCAATAAAAACATATTTTGTTGCAAAATTAACTGTACTGACAAATAAAAATATTAATCTTAATTTCCAAACAAGTTATCACTTATTATATAAAATTCGTAATCTACGAAATTTGTTTAAATTTAAATTTAAATTTACTTTGGTACTGCTTAACCCTTTTGTAGGCGGTGGGAAGCTTTTTTTCCTCTATCAAAAATCTATTCTATGAGCAACAGGATTAAATATTTTTGAACGTTATTGGTGTCGCCATCTGTCTATAACACATCGAAATTTTTATGAACAAGAAATATTAGCCTACGTATAACATAGCTCAGTGTATCCCGTATTTTCTACAGGTGATCACTTTTTTTATTATTTTAAAAGGCAAATTAAGTGCATCTGCAACTAATTTGGAGATATCCTTGCAATCAGGTAAGCTATAAGACCTTTTTGTGGCAAAGTAGGTGAAGTTATATGTTTGTAATAAGTATTTTCAAATATTATCGTTAATCTGTTTTTTATAATGTCTGAAAAATTAATTTTGTAGGTGGAAAATATCCTTTCCCATAAAGAAATTTATTATGTTAGTATTTTTTTGCTGTCATGTGGGAATTTTTGGTCAAAATGTAACTATCGGAGACCACAGCTTTAAAAGAGTTAAAGAATTTGAGTATCTTGGAACAACTATAACTGAAGACAACATCGGATCCCAGGCAATAAACAACAAAATATAAGCGGGAAGCAGATGTCACTATGCCGTTCAAGACCTTATAAGATCTAAAGAACTTACCAGGCTTACAAGGATCAACCTATATGTAATTGTGATAAGACCAGTAGTTATGTACGGCTGCGAGACATGGACGATGACTGTCGCAAGCGAAGAACGACTGCGCATATGAAGGAAGAAAGTCCTCCGAGAAATAATCAGGCCGACACGTGATTGCGAGACCGAAACATGGAGGAGGAGAACCAACAAAGAACTGGAAGACATTTTAGGAGTCACTAATGTAATAAAGGAAATAAAATCCAGAAGACTCTAATGGGCCGGCTACGTGAAAGGATTATCAGGGCTCTTATAGGAGGGGGAACCAACTGGAAAAGAGAAAAGACCTGGAGGCAATGGGCATTAAAAACTGGAAGGAGGAGAAGACAAAAATCAGCATTTATTATCCCAAAGAAGCCAAAGGGTCGTGTGCAATAAAAACGCTGAATTCAGCGCGAGAAACGAAGCCACGTTTCACCCGGTTTCCGGCCTCTCGCTCTCTTTTCCATTGCATCACCCGACTGAAGAACATCTCACCGCTAAAGAGCACCGCTTTAAAATACCACGTGTTAACAAACATGTATATCAATGCAATCAAGTAAAATCAAAGTTAAATTCCAAGCCAACAGCCAGTTGTTTTCCACTATAAATTATTTTTTCCAAAGCAGGTCTCCAATATTAGTTTTTTAAAATTATATCGAATCGTTTTTCTTTGCTAGTATTTAGAATCAACCATAAAACACTCCTACCTTAGCAGTTAAGAATGTACGCCTCATTAAATTTTAGCTGCTAGACCCGCCTTAATATGGCGACGACGTTTAATAGTACATTAATAAAATCTCAAATACATTTTTAATACAATCTTATTATTACCATTTTTATCTTGTTAAATATTTTGTTGGTTTAATCATTTTAACTTTACTGCAAATGCATTAAGTTATTAATAATTATCTAGTTACATGCTCTCGAACTTCACAAATATCACATAATGGTTCATTTTGACCAGGTAACAGGAATTCATGGATGAGTCTTGTGTGTCCTAAGCGAAGTCGAGTCATCAGCACCTGCTCTCTTCTGTTCATCAATGTGTTTTGCCATGGTCCAATGTTTAGTTTGATTTCCCGGAGTTTTGAATATGAGGCTTGCCACTGAGTATTCCAGACATCCAGTAATTTGTATTTAAAATATGTTTTCAAATCGATCGAAGGTGTGAACTTTGATGCTACCTGATTCGCATTATCAATTTCTTTTCGTGAACTCACGTCAGCTGCTTCATTTCCAGCTATTCCAATATGTGACGGGACCCAGAAAAGTTCCACTTGTTTATCCGATGATTGGATTTTGTGCAATTCACGTTTGATCAATCTTTTTTTTTTATGTTCTGGTTCCCACGAAAAGGGATATCCTGTAATGTTCAGAGAACATCGTGGGAACCAAGGGAAAGAAGGTAGGAGTTGGTGTTCTTCTTAAATTTCTGGAGGTTGTATGCCTCGGGGAACACCTCCCTAGGCAATGAGTTCCAAAGCCTCGCAATTCGTTGGATGAATGAGTCTTTGGAAAGTGATGTTCTGCAGGTCTCCAAAGTGACCACGAAGAGGTGTGAAGACTGAACTTGACGGGTTAATCTCGAAGAGACTGCCAAAGGAGGAACGATTGTTGATATTTCAGAAGAGCATCACCCCTGAAAATATCTATAAAATAGAGACAAATCGCCAACTTTTCTACGGTGTTCCAGACAAGTGAGCGAGTTTGTAAGCGAGGCATCACCGACGAGACGAATTGCCCTTTTTTGGACAGAATCCAGTAGCTTCAGGATATGTTTAGGTGCTGCACTCCAAATATGGGAACAGTACTCCAGTACAGGTCGGATCTGTGCCTTATAGATCATAAGCAGCTGACTGGAGGTGAAATAGCTCTTGGCACGAAACAAAAAACCAAGTTTTTGGGATGCACTTTTGGCAATGGACCTCACGTGATTTTCCCAGGAAAGGTTATTGCTGATAGTAATACCAAGCATCGATATGGATGACTTCAGTGGTATGGTTACTCCTGACAAAGTTATGTTAGGCACTGTGAGATCGGCTTTTCTAGAGAAAAGACATGCTTGTGTTTTGTTTGCATTGAATTCTACCAAGTTATTGGATCCCCATTCGAGAATTGTTGCTAAGTCCATATTTATATTGTTAACATTTCTTCCTCGTTCATTTCTGGTTTCACGGGCTGATATAGGGGCCCTGGAAGAGAATGCGGTATGGAGGGTACTATCATCGGCAAAGCTGTGTACGGGACATGAAGTTGCTTTTAATAGGTCGTTGATGTGAAGTCAAAATAGTGTTGGTGCTAGAATGGATCCTTGCGGAACACCAGCATTTATGAGTAGAGTGTCAGATGAAACTCCATCGACCACTACATGGAGAGACCTGTTTGAGAGAAAACTAGCAAGCAGAGAACACAGCTGAGGGGGCAAGCCATAAGATGGAAGCTTGGCGAGGAGTCCCTGGTGCCAAACTCGATCGAACGCCTTGGATATACCTAATGCCACAGCTAAAGTTTCTCCATACTTTTCAATAGATAGCTGCCATATATGTGAGACGTATGCGAGCAGGTCACCAGTTGATCTCTGATGGCGGAAGCCATATTGCCTATCATTGATAATTCCTGAGTCTTCCAGATATTTCATGAGCTCGATGTTGATGGCTTTTTCCATGACCTTTGAAATAATAGATAGCAGTGCGATAGGTCTGTAGTTGCTAGGTAGGGTCTTTTTGCCTTTTTTAGGGACTGGCTGTACTCTTGCAATTTTCCAATTGAACGGAAATACTCCCAAATTGTAAGAGTGGTTGAACAACTTGCAAAGAACAGGTGTTAGTTCAAGGGCACATTTCTTGAGAACAATCGGCGGGATTCCGTCAGATCCACAGGCTTTGTTGGTGTTGAGACCCAGCAAAATCTTTCTGATAGTACGTTGGCGAAAGGTGATCTCGGGCATGTGACTGTCAATAGGTGTAATGTTCGAGGGTTATTTTCCCGAAGAATCCAGAGTGGAATTTCCAGCAAATAGGTGCGCAAAGATATTGGCTTTTTCCTGGGCAGTCGTTGCTAGTGTTCCATCTTCATTGTTTAGGGGAGGAAAAGAGCTGGAAGTGAAGTGAATCTACCTATCAAGTGAGTGACATACGTTTGACGTAGTAGATACAAGTTATTGTTTGCCTTCTTTTTAGTAATTATATTAGAACATAAAAACCAATAAATAATTTATCTTTAATATAATATATTTTTAACTTAATTTCTAAGAAATAATTTTTTTGAATAATTCGAATTTTATTTTACCATACAGTACAGTAACTAAACAATTTTTATTTTAATATTTTTACAGTATAAATTTTACTTTACAAATCACTTAAATATTTACTTTACAATTATTTTAAATATTTGACTTCGAACTAATTAAACTTAAACTTTTCAAACTGAAACTTCTTCGCGACCGCTGTCCTTTTAATATTTCCAAAAGAATTGCCATTATTTTAAACCATTGGAATTTTTACTAGAGAGTGCCAGAATTCTAGTATTCTAGTTTTCTAGAATTTGCCATCCCTCTCTTTTGTTCCAATCGCGGCGCAGGCATAATAAAGCAGTCCCCTAATTGTAATCGACTTGCTGACGCCGACAGACACAGGGCTGGTCCGTAACATTATTATAAACTGTTACACACGTTTGTAATTATTGATAAATATCGATTTTTAATTTTAAAATATACAAATTCTTTTATGTTTACTTTTGTGCAAATTAGGCTTAATCCACCTATTTTGGTATGTATTTTGATGTATTACCTACCTTGCTGTTACTCGTAGTGCTTAGTTTTTTGAAGATGCCCCATGCTAGAAAAAATAAATTATAATGTATTATTTTTTAAAATATAAGATACGAATAACTTCTGGAATAGACTGCACGTGGTTAAATTTGGTAAATTGGGTTTAAGAAAACACAAAACACAACGATTACGGAATAACCCTGCTTGACGCTAAACAAAAATGTACACGCGAATATTTTTAGTGGAAACGTGTAATAAAAAAAAAATGAAATTACTGTAAAAAGGTGGTAGGTTACATGTAAGTAAAGGTACTTAATCATATAAGACTGAGTTAGCTGAAAAAGAACGTCTACAAGATTAAGAAGAAGAACGGGGCCAGCGTGTTGTTTTAACAAAAAATACAGGAGACCATAAAGAAAGCTTGGAGAAAAAATTATCGGATGATAAACTGAACTGTACTGTAAAAAAGACATATTTTCTGACTACAACAAGAATGTATGTAATGTACAACGCCCTTCTTTAATTCTGCTAATTTACTGGGGGTTTCCTACATAAGTTTTGCAAATAAGTTATACGATTGAATAATACTTTTTTTACGAATATTTTACATTTATATAGTCACGCTCTTTTTTCGTAGGGGTAGGCAAAGACCACTTGCTACGGTTCCTATACACGTCTTTTGCTTGTTCTACTTTTATTAGCGCTTTTATACGTGCTTGTTGGATGCTGGTACTCTTGAGCTGGCCTTTCTTTAAAACAATTTTGATCTGGTCAAGATACGTTCGCCTAGGTCGACCTTTACCGCTTTGTCTCCTTATAAATCTGTTTCGTCAATCTTTTATCCATCCTCTCTACGTGTCCAAACCATCTAAGCATTTATTTATCTATCTTTATAACTACATCTTTTTTTACACCACCTCGTTTCCTTATCACACTATTCCTCACTTTATCCATCAGAGTCACCACAGCGGCCTCTACTGCGGAACGCTTCTTGCCTTGGCCTCCACTCGAAGATACGTCTTGTCCATAAGTTGCCAGATAATTTGGTAACGTGTCCTGTCCAGTTCCATTTTAAAGTAGCAATTTTCTTTATAGCGTCGATTGTCCCTGTTCTATGACGTATTTCTTCGTTTGGGATCCGGTCTCTAAGAGAGACGACCAACCTCCGGCGCTCCATAGCCCTCTGTGTTACTCGGATCTTGTCTACGACCTTTTTTGTAGGCCTCAATGTTTCCGCGCCATAAGTAAAAACGGGCAGCACACATTGATTAAAGGTTTTTCTTTTGAGGCATATTACAGTCGCTGATAGGTTACTTGAAACTATTTTCAATGACAAATACGAGACTTTTTGGCCGGCTAGATGTCCAGACTTAAGTCCTCTGGATTATTTCCTATGGGGCTATTTAAAATATAGGGTTTATCAGCATAAACCTTTTCAATATATTAATCATTTAGAAAGGATAACTACAGAAGCATATCAGGAAATTACTAAAGATACGATCAAAAATGCATTAAGGGAATTTGATAAACAAACCATTAAATGTCTAGCAAGAGATGGTGGATATATTAAGGCTGTAGTGAATTTAAGCAAAATATAAATTATTATTATTTCCAATTACTTATTAGTTAACTTTTCATTTGCAAAATAAAATATGAAATGTTTGCATTACCTATTTAAATATAAAAGAACATTGTTACAGAACTTATTATTAAACCGAAAAGTTATCATTTCATGTTTTTTAAAAAAATAGCTGATGTTTAATTTACAAAATTTGCATAATATATAACGAAAAGAATGGCGGATGTATAATATTAGACATCTGACAATAGTTTTCAATTATGATCAATTTTTCTTTATAACAATCATCGCTTTTTTCAAAAAAAAAGGTTCTTTACTCTTAAGTAAAATTCCTATTTATTGACAAACCCCGTAAACAGATTAAAAAATTTGATATCTAATGGTTGTATTTTAAGTTTCAGACTATCCATAACTTTTTATAGAGAATAACTTTTTTTCATAAAACTAAGAATAAAAAAGTTTCCCATATGATGCCGACTTAATTGGATACACTATATATATATATATATATATATATATATATATATATATATATATATATATATATATATACAAACAAATATTTATGCAAACTCATTTACTTATTTGACTATTTCTTTTTTAGTCAGCATCTAGCAGTTTGCAATGTTTTTTTCTCTTTTAAAAACCATTACTTTCGTCTTGTTTACATTCATTTTATTTCATTTGACTTTTAAGGCATCATGGGTTATATTAACCATCGCCTGCGATTCCTCCTCAGATGATCCTATAACAATTTTATCTTGTAAAATACTTTTATCACCAGTATTTATTTTTTAAAATTATTTAAAAATTGGATATTTATTATTTAGTAAGGATAGCTTGGGACAAATCACCACTGAAAGAAGAAGTACAGGAAGACCACGGAAAAGATGGAGCGACAATCTTACCATTGATTAAAGTCGCAAGCATGCTGCGAAGAATGAACTGGCAATTTGTCTTAAATAGAGAAGGAAGAAGAAGAAGATAATTTTTATTTCAGATTTCCAGAATTATATTTTTGATAAAGTTTGTTAAAATAGGTACTTAAGTTTTACAATTAAAATGTTTTTCTCATGATTTCTATTTTTTTTATATTTTTAAAATTCTTACACATTAATCCCACACTTACATTTCTTATTATGTTTCTTATTGTGAAAGATAAGCCTCTCTGTGGTTTTTGCAGGGCAGTAAAAATATAAAATATTTATTATCAGGAAAACAAGAGTTGAGGCATAATACAATATTATTTAAAATCATCCCCTACTCCTCCTTTTCCTAATAAATAATCTTTTTGTTTTACTGAAAATAGTCGCAAAAAGGGTAGACCTATCGTGTGGGCCGCGGACGGTTCACACTGCGATTTTTGAAAAGTTGCGGTCATAGTTCTCTGGAAAAACTGATATTGGTAGCTTGTTTTATTCTGTAGCAGCCCTGTAAAAGAAGAAATCTTAATGGAGATTGGTCCTTGTAGTGTCAATCTTGAGAGTAAATGGGTGAGACTGATCAGCGTGCCGAGTTTTTTGGCCGAATGTGGCCAGTGGTCAGTTTTTATTTCTCTGGAGCATCTGCCATGGAAATATCTGTAGAGTTATGTCTGGCCTGCAACTCTTTTTCTATGTTCTAGTGGTTGAAGGGTATCTGTAAGAGTTGGGCTGTTTATCAACCGAAAGGCCCTTTTCTGAATGGAATTTAGAAGACGAAGAGAATGCCTTGGTGCTAAACCCCAAATAGGCGAGCAATACTCCAGTAGAGGTCGGATTTGAGCCTTGTACGTCGCAAACAGTTGGTCAGGAGTAAAAAACTTTTTAGCCTTTTACAGAAAACCTATTCTCTGGCTTGCTGATTTTGTAATGTTAGCAACATGGTTATGCCAAGACATATTATTGGACACCGTGACTCCCAAAATCGAGATGAAGGGATTATTTGAATGGAAGAATTATTTTACATATTAAATTAATTGAAATCAATAACTATTAAATTGTTAAATAACACTAAAATTAAAAAAATCATTATGTGGTATACTTGGTATTAATTTATATTTTCGCTTGTAACAAGAGCAACCTTAATGATCTCTAAAGTATTCATTTATTCATATTATTTTTTTATTTTTAATTTTAATACATTTTTTGATAATTACATTTTCGGTAACCGTTGAAAAATATTTACGATACGCCATTGGTAACCAATTCGGTTTAAATCGGCACTTGGAATCCACCTCTTAAGAGATAATGTAAATACGTTTGACGTGTCCCTTTCATTAGTAATTCATAACTGGAGAAGGACTTTCCTACGAGAAAGTATAATTATTGCAGTTTGTTTAATGGGAAAGTCGATAGAGGTCGACCTCGGCGAATATGTCTTTATCAGATCGACATTGTTTTAAAAAAAGGCCAGGTCAAGAGGACTAACAACCGACGAGCATGTATGAGAGCACTGATGCAAGTGGAAGAAGCGAAAGATGTGGCCTCTGTCTACCCCTACGGGAAATAGGCGTGAATATATGTATGATTAATGTAAATAATTTTGTATACATTAAATTTTTATAAATAAATATATTGCCAAATATATTTTTTTTCTACAAAAATGGATTAAGATAGTTTACAAATCTTATAAGGTGGTAACCAAAATATATCTTTTTTATTGTATATTTTAAAACTGGTACTGATAACTTTAAAACAATTAAAAATTGGGAAAACTACGATAGTTAGCTTGACGATTGAAAATGTAAAAATCGGATAAAAAGACTTACTGTTCAAGCACTTTCAGCAAAAATAAACGGAACAAATAAAAAAAAGGAAAGTCGCATACGAAAGTGGAAAACTTTCTTGCGCATCACATACGTGTTCGAAAAACTATTTTTATTGCTCTGATTCGAAAGACTTCTGTTACAATATGTTAAGATCGTAAGTTTTAAAGTTCGATTCAATGATAGTGGAAGAATTACCGTTTTAAAACAGAACCAAATTTGAAGTATTTTTTTTTTAAATTACTTCAAAATGGTTCACTTATCGTCAATAGTTTATATTGACTTTTTAAGAAATACATTTATTTTTTACAAATAAAAATATTGCAAAAAACTGGGTTTCGTTAAAATGCTGCCAATAAAAATGTGTAGCTACAGATTGTTTGCAAATAAAAATGCTGTGCTAGGTAGGGACAAAATTAGTACAGAGTTAAGTTTGAAGAGGTAAAATACCCTCTTGATAGTTATAAAAGGTTAATATGTTACCAAAATTATGCTAAAAACAAGATCTATGCGTTTTAAATAAGATTCCATAAGGAATTCATCACAATTTTTGTTGATATGAATATTACTAATGCACTAATTTATTTATACGTATCAAAACTGAATTAAATTTTGATGACCTAGACACTCTCCTCTCTTTTATTTCTTTGTTTTTTGTATATTATCATAAATTTTTTTATTATTAACATTTTTTTACATTTCAACCGATATATTACTGCCCACAAGTTTTCGGTCACAATAAGTTTTGTAAGTACCAGATACCGAGTAGTCCAGTCACTAAATCTAAAAAAGGGGTTTTACCTCAAAATAAAACGAAATAAGCTAAATATTTGGATAAACCTTTATTTTGGCATCCCTATAATGCTGTCTCAAAAGTCTTATAAGGACACATGTGAGCGTCCTTAAATATTTAAGGTTAAATGTCTCAAAAATCAGTTTTGTGGAAATATCGTTCTTGCTTTGCATTAAATTTTATTTGCATTAATAATAAAAGAATACATTTTTAACAAATTTTGTTTAAACAATTTTTTTATACGTTTAACAGTTTTTAAAATAGAGCGCAAAGAGTGTGAAAAACAAGCTCAATCGCGAATCTCACTCGATGGTGCGATGTTTTAACTTAATTATTTGTTAATTAATATTTAATGCATTACATTTATAAAAATACACAACGTCAAAAGTCTTGGACCCTCTATAAATTAAATGATTTGATTAAACCCAGTTATTTTTTTACTGTGGTAAAAAATTACAAGTATTTAGGGAACAAAAATACAATAAAAGGATGTTGATTACGATTCCTTGCTTTATTATCAATCATCTCACAAAATAATGGCAGTGATAGCATATTTAGCCAAGCGACTAGTGTATTCTTTCGTTTCATTTTTGTGATTATAATGCCAGGTCGTGAAATTTATCAAGAATTTAATACAGTAAAAAACAGACCACGTAGTGGACGTCCTCGAGTGTCTAGCAAAAGGGAGGATTGTTTTTTGATCCAATAAGCCCGCAGACACCGCACAGCTTTAGCTTTATCATTTAAGAGTCACTTTCAGAGTACGTTTCGCTGTTATATCGAAACCTACAGTTTAAAGACGACTTCATTATACAAATTTACGTGCTGGAAGAACATTAAGTGTCCCCACTCCACTTCCAAGACATCGTGCAGCCCGTCTCCAGTGGGCGCGAGAACACAAGGGTGGAGGTGTGTGATATTTACAGACAAAACCAGAATTGGACTGATGAGTGATGACAATCGCTAAAGAGTCTGGAGAGAACAGGGTGTCAACAGCGACCTAATTTTCCCCGCGAAGTAGCTCTCTCTCAAGGAGGTACCGTATTGTTTTGGGGGAAAATAATGTTTAACCACTGTATCCCATTAATTCGCATTCCACAAAATATGAACAGCTAAATGTACGTCGAACAAGTTATTACGCCAATTATCGACCCCATACCTAACGAATTGGGCGAAAATTTTGTGTATATGGACGACAACGCACGACCGCATCATGCAAGAAGGGTACAAAATACACTTGAAGCAGGACATATCAGTAGATTGAATTGGCCAGCCAACTTGCCTGAACTTGGTCTTACGTTGAACAAAAAGAAGACGAAAATTATGATAACAAACCGCAACCCTGCCAATGTTAGACAGATTGATGGTTTTGAAGTGATTGAGAAATTTAACTATCAACTATCACTTATCACAAAACAAAGGTGGCTGTGATAAAGAAATTAAACTCACACTGGCCATAGCACGTAACTCAACAATAAAACTAACTTGAATATGGAAAGACTCTGCAATATCTCAACGCAACAAACTGAAATGATTAAACTCCTTGATCTTTCCTATTGCCACATATGCTCAATGGAATTAAATGATAAGACAGAAGTCTTAGCACACGATGTCTAGTCGTCTGTTGAATGGACAAATAAAATTAATTAATCGTCCGATAATCGGACGAATAAAATTATTTAGTCGTTTGATATAACTTTAAAAACTGAAGCTGGGCGTCCTAAATTTTTATAAAAAGACCTTTTACTGACATGCGAAAGTTTTAAAAAAATTCCTTTGGCAGCATTATTCCAGAATCATACCAACAAATTAAACAGACTAAACAGTTAAACTTAGTTTAGTTTAGTATTAATTTTTTAAATGTTACTGCCTCAAATAAACAGATGTTTCAATTGTTTAAAAAGATATTGTTGTGTATCATCGATTACCAGTCGAATCCATTATTTCTAAAGAAAGATATAAGCGCACTCTGGCAACGTCGCAACTCCAAATACGAGTTTAAAATGCTGTCATTTGTCAAACGATTTGATTGTTTATGTCTATTAAATAATGATTAATTTCTTCCGAATTATTAACGTTTATTTAGATTTCTTTTATTAGTTATGTATAAAATGTAATGATAGTATAATAAAAGGTGAATTTTATTTTCCAGTGGTTTTCATGAATACACCATTTTATACTGTTTTGACTACTATGAAACATTTAAAATATTTAATATTAACAATAACTACTAGATACTTATGCTGTTATCCTACGTACCCCGTTTTATATCTTATTATTTATACGAACTATATATATTTTTTTAAATAATGCCTCAACCGCTAAGGGTTATTGGCATTGTGAATTTAAGATTATAATTATATCTTATACAAAAGGTCGATATCTTGTAGAAATTTTAGTAAATTTGTAAAGTCAGTTTTTGTGGATAAAATGTTTTTTAGTGATCCTGTTATATTATTTTTGTGCCTGTCTAAAGTAAATAGCGGACATTCTACCAAAATATGTTTTACACTGATAAGTAAATCACACGCGTGGCACATGGGGGCTTCGTCTCTTGTAAGGTGTTGATGCGTAACTTAAGTGTGACCAATTCTAAGTTATGTTAAGATGGTTTGGTGACTTCTTTTCTGAGGGGCTAGTTTTCAGGGTAGCACTGATTGCTTCACTTCGCGTAATTAAGAATTTGATTCGTTCCTCTGGCAATACCACGCACTTAAAATTAAACTTTTTAGAACAGGTTTAAGATCAAGATGTGTAACTTGTGTGGGCACTAATGCTTCTGGACTTAATACGGCTTCTTTAGCTAGAATATCAACATCAACTATATTTTATTTATACAATAATCGGACGATTAATTAATTTTATTGGTCCGATGATCGAATGACTAATTAATTTTATTCGTACTAGCAACGTCCACTTCCTATCAGTTGCTACGGTTCTTACACACACATGCCGAGGTCGACCTCTACCAACTTGTCCATTCACACTCGCCTTATAAATTTGTTTCGGAAATCTTCCTTCATCCATCCTTTCTATGTGTCCAAACCATAAAAGCATTCCTTTATCTATTTTTGTAACCACATCTTCTTTTACACCACAGCGTTCTCTTATCTAACTATTTTTTACTTTATCCAACCGAATTACTTCCGGTATACTTCTCAATTATGTACAATAAATAAAGTCATTAAGAACAAATTTGGTTGCCAAATTAACCGCGCTAACAACAAACAAGAAGTCCCTTGCAAAATAAAATTTAAATTTAAAAATATTAGGGGAATTTACTTTAGTACTTCTTAAATGTACAGTTGAATACTGTTTCTAACGATAATCCGAAACCACCGTATAGTCGTGAAATAAGCTATAAACTGAAACTCCAAGAAATTTAATTAACAATTTACTGCTTAACTTTTATTTGTTAAAAATGACCTTTATTACCGTAACAAAATTATTTAATTTGGATTATTTGATGACTTCTGGTAATTACATTATCGTCAGTTTGTTTGATTAAAAGTGAAGATTAATGTTTTACAAATACAATGATCCCAAAAAACATACGAAACGGTGGTCCAATGATTGTATCAATGATTTGTTGGTGACAATTATTGCCAATAAATATAAAATACTGCCTAAATAATATACCACATCGATCATTTTTTACAGCACCAGAGAAAATAAATTTTCGTTTACAAGTGGATAAAAGGTTTCAATATTTATTTACCAAATATTTTTTATCGATTGTATACCATGAAAAAATATATTATATTTAAAAATAAAAAAATATTTTTCTAAAAAAAACCACTTTAAAATGCCTAATATATTTAAAGCATAGAATTTCTTAATATTAATAGATTATAATGGGACAGTCTTTGGTAACAAAGCCATCTTTATTGATGCAGGGCCTGCCGTAGGGCGCCGGAACGCTGATGCATGCACGATGTATGCAGTTTCGGCCTATATCCATAGACACAATGAGGCATTACGAGTGCTATATGTTTATTTAATTACCAAAAATATATTATATAAATACAGAAGTTTATAAAAAATATAACGTAAATCAATAAACATTCATACATCCGCTGAGACACAATAGTGCATGTGTGCGGGAAAACATAATAAAAATAAAATAAGTAATATATAATATATAAAAAACACAAATTAAATTGTCTGGATAAAAAAAATATTGTCCATTCCAAGTATGGGGTGAACGGAAGTTTAATACGAGCGCTGAAATTACTTTACGAAAATGTCCCTGCTTCTGTTAGAATAAACGAAGCATACACGAAATGGTTTAACATTTAAAAAGGTGTTAGGTATGGATGTGTAGCTTTACCATGGCTGTTCTTATACATAAATGGTTGTTTAAAAGTTTTAAAAGACAGTGCATATGGATTGAGTATGACTGATTTAATCTTCAAATGCCTCCTAAACGCCGATGATCTGGTCATATAAGCATCTTCTAAAGAGTAGTTGCAGGCGATGTTTTATAACATGTAGGTAAATGCGCTGACATAAGTAAAAGAAGCTAAAGATGTACGTAAGAACCGTAGTAACCTGTCGGCAGACTTAGAAATTCTAAATATCGTCAATGCTGAACAGCTTATGATGAACAGAAACCAATGTAGGCAAATCGTAAAGTCAGCTAGGACCCACCCGGGGTTGTAAAAGCTAGAGAGAGAGAAAGTTTGCGTGATTCTCGTACAAATAAACAGAAAGTAAAATTTCTATCACAGTTTGCTCGCAAATTTGTCTGCATGGACTGAAGCAATTAATTGCAAAAAATTATGCTTTCAGATCATAACATTTTAACTCGGAAGGCCAAAATATCAAAAATACTGCTGTAAATCAATCATTTATTAATTTTGCACCACCTACAGAAATAGCAATAAAAATCTCTGCTAATAAAACACCAGTTTTTAAATTAATAAATATTTTAACACAAAAGTTTTATTAAAATGGGTTTAATGGAAAAAAAATTTACACAGAGATCTTAAAATCGGTTTTTTAAAATCAGGGGCAGCTAAACCATTTTGTTTGCAGTTTTATAATAGAATAGATAGACAAAGTTATGTTAACATACATTTCATATTAATTTTGTTCTACATTTATTTTGACAAAAGAACCCCGCTAAGGACTTAGTACTGTAGTAAAAACCTTAAGTGGTATAATTTAGAAAGATCATATAGGGAGCAGAAAAGTAGTCAAGTGAATCAAGTGATGGGAATTAACGCAACCACGAATTTATAAACACACAAAATTACCGATACTTATAAAAGGTAAAATACCTTTTTTTTGGCAGTACAGAGGCAGTCTGTTTTAGTTTCGACTTTCTCTCTCTTTGTTTTCTATAATATACCGAATAATTAAACGGACTTTCCAGGTTTTTTCTGATTCTATCAGGCTTCTCATCATATCGACTGCATCAAACGTTCTTCCAGTTCCTTCCTGGTATTCCAATTTCTTTTGTTTCCAGTTGGGACATGCGAAAAGGGTGTGTTCTGCATCGTCATTCTCTCCACAGTTCGTGCACTCTGATGATTCTGCTCTTCCTTGATCGAACAAATACTTTCTAAGGCACCCGTGACCAGAGAGTGTTTGAGTGAGAAAATAGTCTACCTCTTCGTAGGGTCTATCCAACTATGTTTTTATTCCAGCGATCAACCTCCATGTCCAACGTCCTATATCCCATTCGTCCACATTCCTTGCCAATGAGCGATCAAATTGTCCTTGATAGTTTTTTTTGCCTGGACCATTGTATGCTTCCAGTCTTTCCTTGATTTGCAGTTCTATAGGTAGAGTTCCAGCGATCACTGAGTATCTAAGTATAGCAATTACAAAACAAAATCCAATGAAACTACTGTTAATTTTGTGTATTATATTTAAAAAAAATAATTTTTTTTAAACAGAAAGTGGCTTCATATTTAAAATGGCAACATTTTCGGTGAAAACATTAATTTAAATTTTTTTTGCAATTTTTAGATAATTTTTTTTTATATTGTTACGTCTGTGGGTTGTTTAATAAGTGGTATACACTTAAAAATAAGTCTTAATTTATCAGTCACAAATTACAATTTATTTCACTAATTCATTTTAACTAACTATCTATTTTTTGCTAAAAACTTTTTCTATTTTTGTATCCTACCCAAAGGTCTCTTAATGCCAAAATGTTAATATGCTCGGTTTCTATGGAGCTGTTCTAGCACATCTCCTACGTGTGCTTTATGCAAGACTAACTGGTATACAGCAGAAGCATTTTACTTGACTTTAATAAACTTGCTGTAGATACTGTTAGGTTAGGGTAAAACGGCGGGTCGGAGGAAACCCACTTATGCCTTTTGACCCATTGTGATACCGTGATTGGCGGCGGTGCCTTTTTCTTCTACTATGAGAACCAGTTGAAACTTTTAATAAGAAATGTGAGGTCTTTAATGCTAACCGAGCTGAGATTAGATAAGTCATTTAAGTATTAATGATATCGAAAAATTATAATTTATTTAATAAATAAATCTTTTAAATACGTTTAATTTCCTGATTTAACTTTTTTTGATCGGAGTTGTAGATTTTTAGTTATTAACAAAAAACCGCTTTTCGCAACTTAACCAATTTTTAAGGTTATGTTCGGTAATCAGGATCGAGTCGCATGAAATAAAAACTCATCCCGAATTTTAATTTCTCATTTTTTTTTTATATTAATTTTTGCACATATAACATTGGGCCGCTTCCTCGTTTCTTGGACTAAAAGCCATTATGTCGTCGTAATTTTTCATTCTGGTTTTAACCATAAAATTACTTTTAATTTCTATCCAAACATTACCACTTATTTCACCGCTGTCACCAAAGTAACGCATATGGGTTATTCAGTAAGTAGTAGACACTTAAAAATTTATTTGTTACAAATTACAATTCACTTCACCAATTCATTTCATCATTCATTTTCCTCTGATATTTTGCTTTATTTCTAATTCACTATATTTTACTTATTACTTTTTAAATACTTTTTATCAATTTTAAGGTTTTTTAAACAAAAAAAACAATATATTTTACTTAAACGATAAATTTATCAAAAAACATAAATTTATTTGTAACTTTTACTGTAAAAAAGTATTTTAATAAAATAAATAATGCAAATGCTTTCTCATTTTATTTGTAGAAAAGACGCCATTTATGCGACTTGAGTTTAACATCAAACTGTTGTAACTTAAGCATATTTTTCATGAAATATTCTGACAAGACACTTATTTCCGCAGATATACTACCCAAATCAGAAAGACGATTGCAACAAAACATATTTAGACCCATAATAAATCTAAGTAATTCTTAGCGTTACGACCCTTAAGATAAATTTTCATATTTAAGCAAGGAACCCCGAAAGCATCTAAATTTTGTTCCTTTCATTAGCAGAGATAGGCGTGGTTTTTAGCTGATTTTATCGTAGATGTGATCCATAATGCTTATTTTAATAATATGTTATGACAACAAGCAAAATTTTAAATAAAACATTATTTTTACTGTCTTTAACAAAAAGTTTTATGAACGAAAATTTTTTGTGTACATACTAAGCACATAAGTAAAAGTATAATAATATATTTTTAAAAAGTAAACTATAAAATATAATACAGTTTTAATACTTTTTTGTGGGTCAGAATTTTTTTTTATACTTTGTTTCTTTTAAAAACTTTATTTTCACCTCAGGTAAAAAGTACCATTAGAGTATGTATAAGTCCGTGATAAGCACACAATTTTAAAGTTTTTTACAAAAACAAACCAACACAGTAAACATTTTTTAAGTAGTTAGGCAGGACTGTATCCTGTCACCACTCATATTTAATCTCTACTAAAAGGAAATCTTGAGAATACCGACATAGGATTTTTGCTAAATGAACAACGAATGAACAACATTCGGTAAGCAGATATTACTGTGGTTTTCACTGACAACATGAACAACTTAAAAAAAAACTAATAAACAGAATAAAAGACGTCAGCAGTAACTATGGCTTAAAAATTAACATTAGTAAAACCAAATTTATGGTAATCAGTAGAGAAACTGGTGGAAGATAGGGCTTAACGATCAACAACACATCAATAAACAGAGTAACACATTTCACCTATCTGGAAACCATGATCAATGATAATTGGGACCACTCACAGATCGGGTGTAGAATAGAGAAAGCAAGGGCCACCTTTAACCAAATAGCTTAACTGTTTAAAAGTCACAACCTCAACATCGACATCAAAATCAAACTCCCCCGATGCTATATTTTCTCGATCCTTTTCTATGTGATGGAGTCATGGACATTAACCGGGGCAACACAAAGAAGACTCGAATCCTTCGAAATGTGGCTATACAGGAGGATGCTAAGAATATCATGGGTGGACAGAGTGACCAACAAGGCAGTGATGGAGAGAATAAAGAAGGACTTGAAAGTAATAAACACCATCAAGAGAAGAAAGCTTGAATACCTCGGAATATTATGAGGAACAAAAGCAAAAATCACCCTTTAAAGTCAGATCTCCAAGAGAAAGTTTATGGCAGAAGATCACCAGAAAGAAAAAGAATATCATGGCTTAAAAACCTAAGAACATGGTTTTCAAAAACTACTACCGAACTATTTAAAGCAGCCGTGAAAAAAGTCATCATATCCAGGATAATCGCCAATATTCGGAACGAATGGGCATTTAAAGAAAAAGACGCGACTTTACTTCAATACTCAGAAACTACACAATTTTAAATTTTTAGTCCTTTTTTCATGCTTTCAATGTCTTGGGGTCCGCAGGATATCAGTATTGTCGTGGGCTTATCTTTGTGCATACCTTCAAATCTCCTGATTTTTTCTTTGACAATCAGTATTTTAAAATATAAAATTAATACATATCTTTATTCGGTACTCATGAGAAATATACGATTTTAAATGTAACATGAAAAGAAGAATAAACACTAAAATTTGGTAAAGATTTTTTTGTATAGTTGTTGATATTTTTTTCAGTTGTAACATTTTAGTCAAGATATTAAATTAATTTTCTGCGATATTTAGTAAAATATCTTCTGTTGTGCTATGAGGAGTGAAGAAAAGATAAATTATGTTTTTGGTAAAAAAGGAATATCACAAAGATAGGTTTCAAGAATCATTAACCTTTCGACAGTCACGCCACTGTCTGTGAGACCCTTTTTATGTTAAAAACACTGTATCAGACCGGTGCGACCAGTGCAGATACAACAATGTAAAAAGGTAATTTTTTAGTTATTTGTGTTATATAATTTAGCATAAAGTGCCAGGACAAAGGCAAGCGAAAAGGCTAGTAAGTCTTTCGCCAAGGAAAGCTAAACAGCTTCTCGAGTTGGACAAGAAAGACTTGAAACTGATGACAGGACTCCTCACTGGACACTGCCCTCTAAGGTATCACCTAAAAAAGATGGGCAAAACAGAAAGTGATAGTTGCCGCTACTTCGAGAACTTCGCTGAAACTGCAGGACATTTGCTTTGCAAATGCCCAGCGCTTTTCTGAAAGATGCTCAAGTTTCTGGGAGGGGCCTTCCTAAAGCCCTTCGATATCAGAAACTTAGCCCCTAGGAAGCTGATAAACTTTACTCGAAGTCTCTGAATTTAGGGCCTTGAATAGATTAAGGGTTATGCACAAAAGATCTGATAGGTCGAAGTGCCTTCACGACCCACCCTACAATCTATTTAATTACTGTTTTAAAAAAATGTTAAATTTTAGCTATGGCACAATAAGAAAAGAGCAAGAATATTTGAAAAACTTCTGGATAATGTAGGACTAGATGATAATGATAGTGGAGAAATTGTTTCTGAACATAAATCCGATAATAAGGAACAGGACGATGACGAATATGCAAATTACCAAAGTGATTCTGAACAGAAAATTTCAGATACACATGAAACTGTTGAGCATTTTTTGAGAGTTATAGTAAACATATTAATCCATCCTTAGTTGCAAAATAGATTAACTATAACGAATCTTCCAAAAACATTAAAGCTAAGACTAATGAAAGTTACTAATACAAAAGACAGAGAACTTCCAGGAAGACTGATACCCCTCTGCATGTGAATTAAAAATAAAAAAAACAGATTTTCTTGTAATAAATGCACACCACCTGGTCTGAGAGACCGGGGCGACTAAACAAACAAAAAATGGCGCGACAACCGTTAGGTTAAAGTTGAAGTTGTTTCAAAAACGTACTCAAGATTCTTAGAGTTAAGAATACGCCTTTTTCACGTAGGGGTAGGCGGAGACCACTTCCTTTAACTTGCTACGGTTCTTACACACATTTTTTGCTTTCTCTACGTTCATCAGTGCTCTCAGACATCCTCGTCGGTTGTTGGTACCCTTAACCTGGCCTTTCTTTAAAACAATGTTGATCTGATCGAGATATGTTCACCGAGGTCGATCTCTACCGACTTGTCCATTGACATTTGCGTTATAAATTTGTTTTGTCAATCTTTCCTATCCATTCTTTCTACGTGTCCAAACCATCTAAACATTCCTTTATCTATCTTTGTAACCACATCTACTTTTACACCACAGCGTTCTCTTATCTCACCATTTTTTACTTTACCGAGTCACTCCGGCTATACAATTCTCAGACTACTCATCTCCGCAGCATTAATCCTATTTTTATGCTTTTTCTGCCAAACCCAACATTCACTACCATACTGATAAGTGTTGGAATCAACAAACCTCTATGCACAGCCAGACGTGCCTTTTGGACACTGTCCAAACCCATTCCCTCTATTGTCCTCCAATCCTAAATGTTGCTTTTGCAACATTTTAAATTGTATCCCATTAAATGTATTAATTTTAATGTTTTTTTAAATATATTTTTTAATCCCCTTAAACTGTACTAATAAATTTATGCAAATTATAAAATTTCCTGCATAAATTTCATAAAATATGACTCTAACACAAAAAAAGCCTGATTGGGTTTAAAAGATAACGTTTCTTTAGTGACAATAACACAATAAGATTTTTTAATAAATGGGGGAACTTAATTTTAAAATTTTTAAAAATTGTGTTAAAAGTGAAATAAGTAAAAGGAGTTTAATATTTTATTGCATCTGGTACATATAAAATATGAAGGGTAAAGGAAAGAAAAAAAATGTATGTGTTAAAAAATGTGTTTTAAATGAAGATAGCGTTAATGAAGCAAAATACGGTTTTTTAATAAAAAAACGTCTAAAATTTTACGAAATAGAACACAAAATGTGCATTCTTTATTCTCTTTTTAAATTTAATTGTTTTATTAAAAAAAACTATTGCCCATTTATTTCCCTTTGATTTACTTACTTTGAAAACAGCTAAACTCAGATCTAACCTCACGTCTACCAGTGCCACCTTAATATACCACATTTTGGTGAACACTTTTTTAATAAAAGTTCCATGTGAAATTTTTTTTCCACCATAATAGAAAAGCAGCTAAAGTAAATTAAAATAAAAACATAAAGGTTGTTGTAGCCGTTAAGATTTATTTCTGATGAAAAACTTTCCTATGTGGGTGACTTTGTTACAATAACATTCTTTGAATGAAAAAATATAAAGGGTAAAGATAAGGAAATCAATCTTGAAAAGGATTTTTATTATAATAGTGTCCACCAAAATGTATATACAGTTGGCTCTGGTAGACGTGATGTTAGATCCGGACTTCGCTCTTTAAAATAAAGTAAAGTATGTCAAAGGAAAAAAGATTTACTATAATTTTTAAGTAAAACAATAATGCAGTAAAAAATTGCTTAAGTAAACGTTAAAATAAAAAGGTAAATATTATTGATGTTTATCTACCCAGATGTATCCATTATTTATATTTTAAGATCGGCAGATTTTAGCTATAAAGTAAACCTCTATCAATATTTATTCTAGACACATAAGGCAGTAACAGTCAGGTATTTAACAGCAAAAAACCGGTCAATTAGTTTAAATGTATTGTAATCACTACTAATAAGTCTGCAGTTTATATAGAGAAAATACATTTTGTCTATAAATGGTATTTAAACCATTAACAACAACATAAAAAAAAAAAATAATAATGTTTTTTGTAATATTTGTTTAACAATAAATAATTATGAAAAATATAATTATAAATAAAAGTAAAACTAACGCAAAAAGGTAATGAGTATATCGCCTGAGCGAGTATTAAATGAAAAACAAAATATTCATTTAAACGACCATGTATCACAGAATATCATAAAAAATATTAATAAAACGTATACACAAATAAAAACAATTTTTAATCCACATATTTAAATTAATGATACACATACCAATAATAATAGAAAATATTATGATCAAAAAAGTAGTTAAATAACACAGCAAATAAGTGGATACGAAAAAATCCACTGTGAATCAATAATATTATCAAATAATATTATCAAATTGTTCATACTTCATTAAACACACAAAACTGCTAATCGACAATGGATACTACCATGCAAGAAAAAGGTTTCCACAAAAAAAAATTAGATATGGCCAAAAAACAATGGCAATAGCGTCGTACAGTTTTGGGGTTAAAAAACTAGATTTTAAACTATTTATTTTTTAAATTACTTTTTTCGTTGACCTCTACAAAAATTGACCATTTTACATACTAACGTACGAATGAAAATTCGATTATTTTTCGTCCGCTGTGATCACTCTTATACAGTACAGTGCGAAACAGGCGATTGGGTCATTTTTGTAAATATAAGTTTTAATAAAACATGGGCGCCTGTGACATTACCTGTTATTTACATACATACATACATACTTATAGTCACGCCTTTTTCCCATAGGGGTAGGCAGAGACCACTTCCTTCCGCTTGCTACGGTTCTTACACACATCTTTCGCTTTCCCTACTTTCATCAGGGCTCTCATACAACTCGGTTGTTGGTACTCTTGACCTGGCCTTTCTTCAAAACAATGTTGATCTGATCGTGATATGTTCGCCGAGGTCGACCTCTACCGACTTTCGTCAATTCACACTCGCCTTATAAATTTGTTTCGTCGAACTTCCTTCATTCATCCTTTTTACGTGTTCAAACCATCTAAGCGTTCTCTTATCTCACTATTTTTTACTTTATCCAACCGAGTCACTTCGGCTATACTTCTCAGACTACTCATCTCCACAGCATTAATCCTATTTTCATGCTTCTTTTGCCAAACCCAACATTCACTACTATACATAAGTGTAGGAACCAACACACACTGCTATGCAGTGCCCATTTATTTTCATCCCTTTTATTCTCAGGGCATCATGCATAACATTAATCATCGACTGCCGCTCCTCTTTAGATGACGCTAATATGACTTGATCATCGGCGTAAAGAAGGCATTTTGCGATCAATCCATATGCACTCTCTTTTAAATCTTTTAAACAATCGTCTATGTATAAGCTATGGCGAAGCCACTCATCCCTGTCGTACACCCTTTTCGATGTTAAACCATTATGTGCAAGCTCCGTCTATCCTGACACAAGCAGTGAAATCCTCATAAAGTGATTTTAGTGCTCGTATTAAACTACTGTTTATGACATACATAGACAATGTAGACCACAATTTACTTCCCACCACTCTGTCATAGGCCTGTTCCAAGTCTATAAAAGCGCAATAGACCTTTTGACTTCTTGCCGGGTAAAATTACAAGAATTATAATTACGAGTTAATTTTGTCCAAGTCGTTGTGAGGGGGTCTGTTGTTTAGGCGTGTCTTAGCCTATTTACACACACATAAAATGTCTTTTCGGGAGAGGTTTTCGTTGTGAAGGGGTGCCGTTAACAGAAGTTTTATTTATGTATTACATTTTGACGCCATTGGTTAAAATTAATTTTTTAATTACAATTCACATTATGCGTAGTCTAGATATTCATTCAAACTTTTATAATTTTTTAATTTCTTAAAATCTTGGGAATGCATAAAATATTTAAAAATATTTCAAACCAGTCCCAAAATATTAATTGCTCATTTTATATTCATCTTTTATTTTATTTTTGTTCTGGCACCTCACAAATAAAGCGTTGGCGACGTAATTATGTAAAGTTGAGAAAAAATTGCACGTTTCTTAATTCCTTAACAAAAGCAAACAAAAAAATATGCCTCCAAAGTTTTTTTAAGCTTACATTCCAGTTGAAATACCTTATTGCAATGTTATTTTTAGTTTTATTAAAAGTTTGCTTTTCAACTATGCAACGTTTCGATACAGTTTTAATTATCACACCAATAATATATTTTTGTTGGTATATTTTTTTCATTATTAAGGATATGTATAAGGTCAAATTACGTAGTTTATCCAATTAATTTTTAAACTTAATAAAATGTGATAAAAAGTTGTAATGAGTTTCTATAATAGATTTTTTTTTAAAAAATTCATAATTAAATATAAAAATATATTTAAAATTGAATTTGACTACCGCGTTTGTAGTCGGAAGAAAATCTGGCAACACTGCAGGCCGCGTGGAGTCCGGACGCTCCGAAAGTTGTGTATTTAAATTTATAACCCTGAAATTTTGACATTCATGGATACTTCTAGGGATGCACATAAAAGTGTTAATGTAATAATATTAATATTTATCCCAGTAATATTAATGTGTTGATAATATGTTATTTATTTTATGTCATACATTATTTATGAAATAAAAATGTATTTTCATGATACGAGATATACATATTAATTTTAAATAGACAGGAAAATAAGGAGCACGTTATTATCGACATGCTGCTGTGCGATGTTGTCAGATTTTTATATTGCAAACATCTACACCGGTAGTGAGTTCAAAACGAATAATTACATGAACTTCAAACCAAAATATCTTTCTCTCATTATCGGAAACCCCGCTTGTTTTTGGGCTCGAAAAATCGCAAATCGTCTGAACTTACTAACAATAAGTTTTTTAACTGTACAAGTTTTATAGAAGAACATAAATTTTTCGATTCTTTTAAAAATTATTCCACTTCCGGTAAAAATAACTTTAGTTCGATTTGTTTTACTTACCCTCTTGCCATTCATCCCTCGGCACGTTTCTCACCAGTATAATGGATCGAATGAATTATAATATGACATTGGAACTGCGCGCATGCGTAGTTCACGCACTACTTCTATCTCTCTTACTCTTATGCAAAGGATCCCTGAAGAAATTTGTAAATCCTGGCAAAACCAAGAGGGATAATCGTATATTTTAATCGAATTATTGCATTGTCGTCGGTCTTTAACAAGTGTGCAAAGTTTAAATAAAATCTGATCGCGTAAAGTAGGGCAAAATCGAGGCCAAAGAGTCAGTTACACACAAACATACATACATACAAACATACAGGTAAAACTAATATAAGCGTGTTAAAAACGGTATCCTTGGTGTGCTTGGAGACTTTTTTTTTGTTGACGAACCCTCTGCCAATGGAGTAGTAACACCGGTGTTGCCACCTCTTGTCCAACCATTATTGCTCCCAGGTATTTAAAGTTAAAGATTTGCTCGATTTACTTGTTGTTGAGGGTTATAATGTGAATTACTGGAGAATTGGATATCACCATGGAATTTGACTGTCCAAATTGATTGTCATACGTAGCATTTTATTATTTCACACGTTAATATTAATCTGAAAGGTGCTAGTATTTTTGGCTGGAATTGCAAGATCGTCTGAAAAGGTTATAATATACGAATACCTAGTCATCGCCCTCGTGTTATTTATTTACTATAAAAAAATTCAAAAACTTTTGTAACTGATTCTCATTAAACTAATAAAGCAAATCAGATTGTGATTTACAACTTTTTTTATTTATTGATCAAAAGAGTAACGAATGAAACTGAGAAGATGATATGGGATGTGCAAGCAGGATTTAGAAGAGGAAGGAGATGTATGGATCAGGTCTTTTCTTTACGAGGTATAGTCTAAAAATTCTTACCTAAAAGTCAGAAGGTCTATTGCGCTTTTATAGACTTGGAAAAGGCCTATGACAAAGTGGTGAGGAGTGAATTGTGGTCTATGTATGGGGTAGGTGGTAGTTTAATACGAGCACTGAAATCACTTTACGAGGATTCCACTGCTTGTGTCAGGATAAACGGAGCTTGCACGGACTGGTTTAACATCGAAAAAGGTGTAAGACAGGGATGTGTGGCTTCGCCATGGCTGTTTATCTTATACATAGACAGTTGTTTAAAAGATCTGAAAGAGGGTGCGTATGGATTAAAAAATGAATGATTTGATCGTCAAATGCCTTCTTTACGCCGATGATCAAGTCATATTAGCGTTATCTGAAGAGATGTTGCAGGCGATGGTTAATCTTATGCATAATTCCCTATAAATCAAAGGGATAAAAATAAATGTGAGCAAAACGAAAGTAATGGTTTTTGAAAGAGAAGAAAGCATGACAAACTGTGGGGTTTCGATTGAGGGAGAAAAAGTGGAACAAGTTATTGAATTTGTGTACTTGGGTTCAAAATTTACTAGAGACGGAAAGTATGACAGTGAAATTGAGCGAAGGGTGTTGGCTGGAAAACAAATGAATGGGGCACTGCATAGCTTTATGAATAGCCAGAAAGTGTCAAAAAAAGGCACATCTGGCGGTGAATAGAGGTGTGTTGGTTCCTACACTTATGTATGGTAGTGAATGTTGGGTTTGGCAGAAGAAGCATGAAAATAGGATTAATGCTGCGGAGATGAGTAGTCTGAGAAGTATAGCCGGAGTGACTCGGTTGGATAAAGTTAAGAATAGTGAGATAAGAAAACGCTGTGGTGTAAAAGAAGATGTGGTCACAAAGATAGATAAAGGAATGCTTAGATGGTTTGGACACGTAGAAAGGATGGATGAAGGAAGATTGACGAAACAAATTTATAAGGCGAGTGTGAATGGGCAAATCGGTAGAGGTCGACCTCGGAGAACATATCTCGATCAACAATGTTTTGAAGAAAGGCCAGGCCAAGAGTACCAACAACCGAAGAGCATTTATGAGAGCACTGATGAAAGTAGAGGAAGCAAAAGATGTGTGTACGAACCGTAGCAAGTGGAAGGAAGTGGTCTCTGCCTACCCCTATGAGAAAAAGGCGTGACTTTATGTATGTATGTATGTTTATTTCATTGTCGATTTTCCATTTTAAGATTAGTTGTAACAAATTATACGACCCAGTAAAATACTGACTAGGACAATATAAATAATAAACTTTACGTTATAATATCGTTTACCATCTAATATTGAAATGGACGTAGTTCAATAATTAGGAACTGTAATAATTAGCCAGTAGGCTGTAAGAACAATTTGGCTTTTTTGAATTTTTCGCAAGGTTTGACACTATTACCTATTAACCAACTACACAAAAAAGTAACAAACGAAAAGTTTAAAGTTGTTTTTTATTAGTCACTAAAAACTAAAACCGGTTTCAATTTAACAAAGTTAACCAGTTAGGAAATTTTTGTTCCAGATACGATTTTCCTAAATTGGTACAAAAAAGGTACATTATTATTGAACGTGAGTCTAACTTATTTAATTGATTTGTCAAATTTAACAAAAATTATTAATATTAAGATTTATAGTTTTTTGTGGTGTTTTCTTTTTAAAACATTGGAACAATACAAATTAAAATAACATGGCCCCTGCGCAAGGATGTTTCGCAAAACTGTTAATCATTTAACACATTTTTTCATATAAAAACACCTAATAAAAAAGTACAATATATTTTCATTTTAACCCGTGTCATTCTTGCGCAGGTGCCATTTTAATCAATTTTTAATTTAAGTATAAAAAAAACGTAAAAAACTGAAAACATTTGCCCTCTATTTTGGGATAATATAATTAAGCGAGAGAAAAAAAGAATTAAAGAATACAAACATATGCGGTAATTTATGCATATAAGGTAGTATGATTTCGATGAAAAATATCTTATTTAAATAGTATCAATAATATGCAAATTACGTACATATAATAACATAGAACTCATCAAATATCTGGAGAAATTTGAGATAATTCATTACAGACAATATGGATTTCGACAACTTCGGTCTACTGAATATTTGCTGGCTTATGTTGCTCAGCTCTAGACAAACCCTATTAAAAAGTTCGGTGAATCCCGTGCAATAGCCTTGGATATATCTAAAGCCTTCGACCGCGTTTAGCAGCAGGCATTGTTAAGTAAATTATCTGCCTACGGTCTCCCAACCAAACTGCGCCAATGGCTTATGAGCTTTATGCAAGATCGCTCCTTACATGTGGCAGTTGACGGTACTTCTTTTGATGCGTTAAAAACCAATGATGTTGTCCCCCAGGGTTCCATTCTGTCCCCCCCCCTATTTCTTTTACACATCAACGACCTCTTGAAAACCACCACGAACCCCATTTACAATTTCGCAGACGATAGCACACTTGTCTCAACTTTCACATCCTATCGATCACTTTTAGCGAATGATACAAAAAGACATAGGCAGGAACAGGTTGACTTTATCAATAAAGATCTTGAAACAATCGCCGAGTGGGGAACCAACAATCTTGTCCAGCTCAACGCCCAGGAAATACAAAGCGCCACGTTTTGCAAGAAAGTAAATTTCTAAAATCATTCTCTTCGTCTTTTAGATTCCATTCAAAAAAGGGCCATTCGGTTGATAAACTGCTCAACTCTTACAAATACCCTTTACCCTCTAGAACATAGAAGAAGAGTAGCACACCAGACATTACTCTACAGATATTTCCATGGCAGTTGCTCCAGAGAAATAAAAACTCTTATACCACCACTGGCCACATTCGGCCGAAGAACTAGGTACGCTGATCAGTCTCACCCATTTACTCTCCAAATTGACACTACTAGGACCAATCTCCATCAAGAGTGCTTTTTTTACAAGGCTGCTACGGAAGGCTTCCAAAATCAGTTTTTCCAGAAAACAATGAACTGCAACTTTTTAAAAAGCGGGTCCACATTCATCCTCTTTCTATAATCCCTTCCCCTTCTAATAACCACAGTGCGGGCCGTCCGCGGCCCACACGATAGGTCTACCTTTTCTGCGACTATTGTTAGTAAAAAAATGTAATGTATATTAACTTGAAAACAGATTTATTAAAAAAGAAATAATAATGCGGGAACGTATTAGAAAAGACCCAAGTTAATAATGTATTTAATAAGAATTATATAATTCGTAGTTTGAAATAACCAAGTTGATATTCGGGAGTTATCTCACCACCGATGGCGACTCGGTTGACGGCTACGGCAGCAATTCCGCAAAACGTGACGTTTCCTTTTCACTTTAAGATTGTTTCCGATAAATTTGAACCGTAGAAGTTTGAGTCGGTTGTCGGAGATGCGAATCTTAAAGTTACAAGTGTTAAATTTATCAATAGGCTTAGGGATATGAGATTATCCGGATTCGAATCGGGATTTGCGAATTTACTGTATTTAAAAACGCGAAAGAAGACGTTTAAGTTTTATATTTAAGTAAGAATCGCCGAAAGCGATTTGAATAAATGGATAATGGGATAGACTGAAAAAAGTTTAAATGAAAGTATCTCGATATCTTATCACTTATAAGAGTTTTAAATTTTAAATAAGCAATAAAAATTTATGTAAAAGTTTTACCAAATTAAAAATAATTTATGGTACGCGGTTCGTAAAACTTTTGGATTTCGTAGTAAACAAATAAATATCTAAGAAACAAGTAAAATCACTTAAAAGTAAGTTGGTTGTTAAAATACAATAAAAATTTTATAGAAGAAATAAAGCAAGAAAAATAAAAGTAGTTTGTTTCTAAATCGGACACGGCACTGCTATTTTTTGCAAAAGTAATCAATGTTTCTTAAAAACCAAAAATTGATTGATCAGCAATATTTTTAATATTGTTATTTCCAATTATTTTCTTTTTCCTTCTCTATTTCAGGAAAATTGCCTTTTTATTCTTCGTAGCATGCCTGTGGTTTTAATTAATGGTAAGATTGTCGCTTCTTTTTTTTCGTGGTCTTCCTGTACTTCTTCTTTGCAGTGGTGATTTGTCCCCAGCTATCCTTACTATTTTCCCTTCGTTCATTCTACTTATGTGCTCATCCCATTCGTACTTTCTGCTCAAAACCCAGTCATTAATGTTCTCCACCTTGCATGTTCGCCTTATATTGTCGCTCAGTTCTCTGTCCAGCAGCGTTTTTCCAGTAATTTTTTGTAGAACCTTCATCTCGCTTGTTTTCAGGAGCATTTTTGTTTTTGTTGTGTCCAGTGAGGTCTCTGCTGTGTAGTTCATTATGACTCTAATGATGGTTTTGTATATTCTTGACTTGACCTCGATGTCTATGTGTTTGTTTTTCCATACAAAGTACTTAAGCTTATTTTTTGCATTTAATAATTTTAGTAGTGTTTTAGAAAAAGTGAAATATCCAAACTGAAAATATATATATCATATTAACGTATCATCAAGAAAGATAAAATTTAAAATGAAAAACTAAATAATAAAATTAAAAACAGAACGGTAGATTCTAGGTTGGTATAACCAAATATGTTGAACCTTATTTTTTTCAGCCCGGGGCATAAACATAGTATAGATTCAGCAGTTTCGTCTTCCACGCAGCAAAACCGACAGTCCGTTTGTTGATTCAGACCTATCCTTCCGAGGTAGTATCTTAGACGACAGTATCGCAGTATTTGCAAGTCATTTCTGCTCCATTCTAGGATCTGCTTAGTTGTGTTTCTCGAACGCCTTCGAGTGAGTCAACCCTGGTATATCGGACCAGAACGTGAGTATTTTCCTCTCCGCCCAGTCCGAAATAATTATTTTGGCGGCACTTGTAGTGACTCCAAAGATCGGTTTTGGTCCAGTGAACGCAGATTCGGCACCCTGTTTTGCAAGGGTGTCGGATATTTCGTTTTCCTCCGCCCCCTGGTGCCCAGGTACCCAAAGCAGGGTCACTCTGTTGTTCGCACCAAGGTACTCCAGGGATTCGATGCAATTTCATACAAGTTTCACTTAGGAAACACAATCCATCCGTTGTAAGATATTGGTCTCGGAAAAATCAGCAGATAAGTATTCCCGTGTAATTAATACCCACAAAACATTAATATTTTGACAGGAATTTTAGAAAACTATTTATAGGTCCCTGTTTTATCAATGGTAACCTAAAAGCTGTCAAATAAATACAACTTCTGCAAGATTAAATTATTTCAACAGTTCAGCTACTTCCTATTAATTTTGGGAACATTTGGTTTCAACAGAATGGTTGTTCAAGTTAAAATGCACGAGCAGTGACACAATTTCTCCAAACGACATTTCCTGATCGTTTAATATCCACACATTCTACACGTGTACGATTACGTGGCCTCCCAGATCTTCAGATTTATCTTCAATTGATTTTTTTAGAGATATTTGAAAGAATCGTTTATTGACACGAATTTGAGAAAGATAAAAATCTTAATGAATTAAGAAAGAAAATTATCCAACTTTGTGCCAACATTACACCAAATCTACCCAGTGATATCAGATTATCTCTGTTTCACATTTTACAGGTTTGGCTATTGAACAACAAGGTGATTGTTTTGAACTTAATAATTTGGCAATTGTATCAGCGACAAAAATTTAACTGTTAGACAAAGACACTAGTGAAGTAAATTAAAACGTTTATAACGATTTGCGAAGTGCAAATGATGATAACCTAATTCTACATTTTTACATTAATAGTAGTCACAGTAAAAGCAAACACTGTAAATTGAGGTGTACTAAGGCATAATAAATTTGGATAAGACATCCTGCATATTTTACCAAAGATTTGTAAAAAGTGTGTTGATAATGATGTCGATAGTAATTAACAAAATGTTTAATACGTTAAGTTTTTGTATAATTTTTTGTTTCGTGTTTTATTGTTGGATGACGAATGCGTATATCGTAAAAGTCCGAACTTGTTTTATTTTCTGTCATTATTATATGCTGCAATGTGAGAACGTAGTTAATTTTTATTAAATACATATTTCTATTTGGTTTTTAAAGCAGTGCGAAGTGAAGTGTTGTAACTTACGTAAGTACGTAAAATACTTTTAGGTATGATTAGTTTTTCCGAAGGGTATTTAGTTTGAAAATATCATGTGTCTGTTTGGAGCAGAGGCGCGCCAAGCCATACGGCCGCCTGTGTGAAAAATATAATTTTAGACCCATTACCCCTTTTTTTCCACTGCTTGTGTCAGGATAAACGGAGCTTGCACGGACTTGTTTAACAACGAAAAAGGTGTGAGACAGGGATGTGTGGCTTCGACATGGCTGTTGCGTATGTATTGAAAATGAATGATTTGATCGTCAAATGTATTCTTTACGCCGATGATCAAGTCATATAAGCGTTATCTGAGTTGCAGACGATGGTTAATGTTGTGCATAATGCCCTGAAAATCAAAGGGATGAAAATAAATGTGAGCTAAACGAAAGTCATGGTTTTTGAAAGAGTAGAAAGCATAACAAACTGTGAAGTTTTGATTGAGGGAGAAATAGTGGAACAAGTAAATTAATTTTTGTACTTGGGTTCAAAGTTAACTAAAGATGAAAAGTATGACAGTGACATTAAGCGAAGGGTGTTGGCAGGAAAACAAATAAATGGGGCACTGCATAGCTTTATGAATAAACTGAAAGTGTCAAAAAGGGCACGTCTGGCGGTGCATAGAAGTGTGTTGGTTCCTACACTTATGTATGGTAGTAAATGTTGGGTTTGGCAGAAGAAGCATGAAAGTAGGATTAATGCTGCGGAGATGAGTAGTCTGAGAAGTATAGCCGGAGTGACTCGGTTGGATAAAGTAAAAAATAGTGAGATAAGAGAACGCTGTGGTGTAAAAAGAGATGTGGTTACAAAGATAGATAAAGAAATGGTTTGGACACGTAGAAAGGATGGATGAAGGAAGATTAACGAAACAAATTTATATGGCGAGTGTAAATGAACAAGTAGGTAGAGGTAGATCTCGAAGAACATATCTCGATCAGATCAACATTGTTTTGAAGAAAGGCCAGGTCAAGAGTACCAACAACCGACAAGCATGTATGAGAGCACTGATGAAAGTAGAGGAAGCAAAAGATGTATGCAAGAACCGTAGCAAGTGAAAGGAAGTGGTCTCTGCCTACCCCTATGGGAAAAAGGCGTGACTTATGTATGTATGTATGTACCCATTTTTTTAGTAAAAATTTATACAAAGGTGAGGACACATTAATAAAATTAAAATACGTGTTAATACCTATATTTAATTTTGATACTGATACATCAGATAAGGTGATACACACAAAATAGAAATAATCGCTATTACTAATTTAATTTTAAAATGAAATATGTATTACATGTTAATTTATATACCGTATAATGTATAATCTACATTTTTAAATCATCATTATTATTTAATGTTTGCAAACAAAGAAAATGAGTACTTCCGAAAGCTCACATAGGTCTTTATAAAACTGTGTTAAGCATAAGCTCTCACTTTTGGTTCCCCGGAATGCGTGTGTTTATCAAAAAAATTATATATTAACGCGTGTTTAACTTGTCTCACCCAGAACATCTTTTTATATTTGGTTTATACCAAAAGTTGCAATTTTATTCAACACTCTTCATATTTATTGCCCTGGACCAATACCAAAGACTAAAGATGGATTTACACATGTTTTCGATGCTGTAGATGCATATTCTAAATACTGTTTTTTATATTCACTTAAAAGCCTAAACACAGTCGCTAACTCAGTGAGGGCCTAAATGCAGTCCTACACCACAAAATTTAAAATAAACCGTGTGTTTATTTGCAACAAAACAAATGTTTTTAAAAAACTACAGAAATTTTTTTATCTCAATGAGATGAAATTTCTCTATTTTTCTTTTTTTAAGTGTATTTGTGATAAGTCTCGCAAAAATGCAATAAAGTTTATTACAAGACAAAAATAAATAACCATTGTGTGCAAAAGATTTGTCTTATATCGTGAAATATCAAATTGGTTTTCTTGTAATAATCGAAAGAGTATCATCGAAAATCGTCTAACAAAAGAAAAAATTTTTACGTTTGGCACGCTATCTCCTTATCCCCGAATTTTTGTCGAATTGAATGTATTCCATAAAGAAAAGGGCGTATTTTTAAATCGAAAATATTTCATTTAAAAACACACATTTGAGACGAAATGAAACATGTGTATCTTTTTTTTACTTATCAATTGCGATTGGAAAATACTTGATGGCTTTGAAAATAAAATTAAAAGTCCTTGGTCAGTGCGCAGTAAGAAAAATGGTAGTTTGTATTTTTTTACCTACTAATGCACTTAAGCACTAAACATATTTTTTAGTTGTACTATTTTTTCCTTTTGTTTTTTATTACCAATTATGATTTAGACTTTTATTTTCTCTCCGTTGGTACTGCAACCGGTCACATATAACCAACTAACAATTTTGCTTCAACGTACCAAAAAACGAATAACTAAGTCACTACTCAGATTTTAACATTTTATTAATTTTGGATATTTTGTATTGAAATTTTTTTTTATGTCGCTGCTCGGCGTTTAAATTATAAAAACTGATCACCACCGATCAAACATTAATTTAAGTCTGGTTAAATCTTAAAACTAAATACTTATATGCCACTAAATTTTTTCCAACGATGTCCTTTAGGTTGTTCTGACTATAACATGTACACAAACTCGCGCACTATACTCTGCTTTTAAAAACACAGCTTTACACGAGTTCGATTGACTTGGTTCTCTTCAGTCTTCGAAGTAGATGCTGATTGTCCAGCAGCTGAAGTGCTTCTACATTTTTATGGAGGTCTAGCCTGACTTCATGTTTACCAGCAGAACTTTTAATTTCATCGAGTCAAACAAGGAGTATCAATCATTATAAACAGAAGATTTAGGAAATACATAACAACTTGGGAACCGATAAGTGAGAGAATTATAAAAATGAATTTGTCAATCCAAGGATACAGAGTAACAATACTTGGAGTATATGGTGTAAATGAGGATGAATTAATATACAACAAAGAGGTATTCTTCGAGCAGCTAAATGAAGAAATAGGAAAGACTGGCACTACAAGAGAAATCATTTTATGCGGTGACTTTAACAGCAGAATCGGAAAAAAACGAAACGACAAGGTAGTGGGCAAATATGGAGAAGATACCCTAAATGACAACGGTCAAAGACTAATAGATATATGCGAACAGAATCATTTAACCATCTTGAATGGATTCTTTAAACATCGTGACATACACAAATACACATGGACGCAGCCAACAAAAAACCAGAAAAGCATTATATGATCTTATGATAAGCATCATGCGGTAGCGATCATTATTTTCTGAAAACTAAAATAACGGCACCAATAAATAGAAAACAGAAAACAGAAATCGCTAAAGAGCAAGACGTAAAAGAAGAACTAACGGAAATTAGATACAACATAGAAAATCTAGACCAGGAAAGCATTAGAAAATTATATCAGAACAGATTGGACATGAAAATAGAGACAACAAAATTTAGCAGTATAGAAGAACAATATAAACATATTAAAAAATGTATGCATTCGGCAGCAGAAGAAGCACTAGGTCAAAAGGCAAATATAAAAGACAAAAGAAAACCGTATTGGTGGGACCAAGAAATAGAAATAGAAATAAACGAAAAAAGAAAGAAATACCAAAAATACCTAAGCTCAAAAACTATAGAAGACAAAATAAAATTTAAAGAAGCACAAGCGAGAGTTAGAAAATTAGTTTGCAGAAAAAAGAATGAGAAATGGGAAAGAACATGTTCTAGAATAAATACGTATCTGGGAGGTAGAAGAAGTACAGAAAGCTGGAGAATACTAAAAAACATGAGGAAAGATAATACCAAGGACATAATCTCACCAATAACAGCACAAAATTGGCAACAATACTTCGAAAAAATGTTAACTGAAGACAGAGAAGAATTTAAGAACACAGAATATATGAATGATAGAATTAATACGCAAGGATCCCCTATTAGAATTAATACAAAAGAAGTGAAGGAAGTATGTAAATCTTTAAAAAATAACAAAGCCCCGGGTCCAGGAAATATTGTAGGAGAATTATTTAAATACGGAACAGATAAATTATATAAAATGCTGCAAGATCTATTTCAAAGGTGTATTAATCAGTCCGAAGTCCCAGAAGAATGGAAAATATCACATATGTCAACAATACACAAAAAGGGGGACAAAAGCAAATGCGACAATTATCGAGGAATTGCCGTAACAAACACAATCAGTAGAATATATGGCAAGATCTTAAAAAACAGAATCGAAAGGGAATACACGGAAATGGAATCAGAAGAGCAAGCCGGATTTAGAGCGGGAAGATCAACGATTGACCATCTGTTCTCACTAACACAAATTATAGAAAAAAAACTAGCATTCAATCAAGAGATCCATATACTGTACGTTGACCTAAAGAAAGCATACGACAGCGTACCCTTAATTAAACTTTGGGAAACTCTGGAAACTTCCAAAATTAATATTGAACTGATAAAAGGAGTAAAGTCATTATACAATAAAACCAAATCAAGAATTAAAGTTGGACAAAACCTAACAACAGGGTTTAATATCACAAAAGGGCTGAAACAAGGGTGTTGCTTGTCACCAACATTATTTAAAATATATTTGGAACGGGCACTAGCGAATTGGAAACGGAAATGCCAAAACATGGGCATACCTTTAGATGAGGACACAACATTATAGACACTCTCATTCGCAGACGATCAAATTATAGTCGGCCAAGACATAGACGACACAGAGTATATGACACGAAAACTTATAGAAGAATATAAAATTTGGGGACTAGAGGTTAGTGTAGAAAAAACGGAATATATGTGTATTGGGGGAGTGCAACAGGACTTACAATTATCAAATGGACAAAAAATCAAACACACGTCAGCTTACAATTACTTAGGAATGAGAATATCAAAGGATGGGACACTCGAAGAAGCAATATTGGACAGAAATATGAAAGGAAGAAGAGCAATATCAATGTTAAACGGAGTACTGTGGGATAGAACAATAAGCAACAACAACAAAAAAAGAATTTACGACACGATAGTGAAGAGCATAATAATGTACGGTTGCGAAGTATGGCCTTTGAAAGAAAAGATCGAAAGAAAAATTAGAGCCACAGAAATGGATTGCTGGAGACGAGCAGCGGGGAAATCAAGACTAGAAAGAGTTACAAATGAGAGGATAAAACAAATAATGGGAGTACAGCACGACATCATAGACGAAATAAGAACTAAACAGTTGATATGGTACGGGCATGTTCAAAGAATGCCACCAGACAGAATCCCAAAGAAAATATTACAGTGGAACCCCAGAGGAAGAAGAAGAAGAGGAAGACCACGAAAGAGCTGGAGAAAAGGCATACAAAAAGAGATGGAAGAGAGAGATCTGAGAGAGGACATGTGGACGAATAGAGAGGAATGGAGATTAGGAATCGCAAGACGCCGACGCACGTTTTAACGCGATTTATATATATATATATATATATATATATACACTTTTAATTTCATTCTTAACCATTGAGAGGTCTCTATGAAGTTCACTGTTGCGTACATAACAAGGGGCGTTTGTCATGTTACGCAGCACTTAATTGTAAAATATTTGAATAATCTTTATATTGCTATCTTTGGCACAACCCCATAGCTCGATACCATAGAGCCACACTGGTTTCAGAATTTAATTGTAGATGTTTTGGAATTAAATCAAAAATAAAAAGTAAGATCAGAGTTTTCCATTAAAAGAATAATTGAGATGTCCATAAGTACATTTAATATTGTTGCAACCTTTAGTTCTCCCGTGGGTTCGGCGATTAAAACTCTCGATATAGTAACAAAACGATATTTATTTCAATACAATAAATTCTACTTTTATTAATCACTTAGATATTCACTTGGATATACAACTTTTACAACTTGTTATAACTATTTACATTCTGTCTGTCTGTCTTTTTTTTATACCTAAACAAATAACCACGAGCAGGGGTCCGGTAATTTCTCGAATTATCCATTGTATTCTATGCTCATTAAATATTCACCCTTGATTCGAAGGAAGGAATCGTATATGTTGCTATTAAAGTGTTTAGTGGAGGTAAAATAAGGAAAGGATGCAAGTTGAAGAAAACGTGTGTATAGGTTAAAAAAGCTTTTGTAAGGTCAACTAATAGTAGGTGAATTTCTCTATTTGTGGCTACTTTTTTTTCTGTAAGTTGGGCAGTACTGAATATATGATCATCGCATGAGCGACTCGCTCTAAACCTTAATTGTTCCTCTATCTCGTAGGGTCCATATTCTTCTTCTACCAAGTTCCCAAGTATTTTGCCTTAAATTCTACTTAACGTGCTTGTGACCTATATAAATCTGTAAATCTTACAAACTGTTTGTTTTTTAACACAAATTAAAGTCCTCTAAGACGTATTTCGTTCATTAGGTAGTTAGTTACTTAATATAGTAGACGAGTAACATATTTATTTAAATAAATGTATATATATTTTTTAAATAACACGATAACTATTAAATTACGTGGTGCTGTTCACACCATCGATCTTTTATCATCCAGTGAACAACAAACTAAGTAGCCCTCTTCTTAAAAAAACAATTGAGTGTCGTCCATAACCAGTCAGACGACAGCATCCATGATGAACTAAGTAGCCACATATCTAGGAGACAATCATTTGACTATTATTTGCTAAAAACATTTGGAATTCAAATTTTTATCAACTTATGCAAAAAGTTTTATAATTTAAATGTTTTAACAAATAAAATGTTTGGTATATTAAAAAAAAAAGGATAGTGCTTATCGAAGGTTTGCGTGTTGTACGCCAGAAAAACAGCAGGTAGAGGCAATGGAAGTTTTTATTAATTCAAAACTGCCAATGCCGCAAACAAAAATTACACATAGAGTCGATTTATTCAAATTAGTATTTTTTTTAAACATCGCGAAATCAGTTCCGATTTTTTTTAAAGAAAAATAAAAGGGATTTTCTACAATTACCCTCCACTCAAAAAGATTAATTAATTATTTTGTTCTAGCCTAACTTATTTAGCGTAAACTCTAGGTCTAGGTTCTATTTTCTAGTGTACTTAAGGATCTGTTTATTTTAATTAACACTACTTGCAACGTGTGACACAATGTTTTATTCCGATAATTCAGAGAGCGATAGAGTTGCCAAATAACGAACAGAGGTTGTAAAGACTCCCTTATTACTTGACATTTTTACGATAATTACTTCTTTCTTGGGTTCGGTGATTTTATACACTCGATACAGTAACAAAACAATTTTTATTCCATTACTTTTACACAATAAACTTAACTTTTAAAAATCGCATAGATATTCAACTAATTACAACTAATTAAATTTCATGAGTCATAAACACTTTTAAAAACTTAAAGACTGTCCTCTTCGCGGAAGCTGTCTTTTTTATACCTCTAAATCATAATTCGACATTTTTCTCGAGAGTCCGGAACAATTCTTCTACGTTCTGGAAGCCGGTAGACGCTGCGTACGAGATCACGAAGACCGGCATAATAAAGCGGTTATTAATATGCACCCTAGTTGTTATCGACTCTCGGACGCCGACAAATAAACAATAAATAATAAAAATATAAATGTACTTACCAAAACTAATGTTAGTTGGTTCCAGTATAAACGGCAGAGTTTGCACTGGCGATCGACCGTTTTCACATCAAGTATGAACTTATGACCATTTTAAATAACTGTTGACAAAGTCAATTAGAATATCTTTTACTTAATATAGTTGCGAATGTAAGTAGAGTTTGAGATTATGTACAATTATATGATCGCTTAGACGAACTAAGATTTAACTCGACAAGCGTAAGGAGTCTTTTTGAATAAAACAAATTTTTTTCCGCAAATAAACATTTTATTTTTCTACATAATCACCTTTTAGCTCGATACATTTAGTACAGCGTTTTTCTAATTTTTTTATTCCCTCCAAATAATAGGTTTTTTCAAAGCTCTCAAAATACGCGTTTGTTTCGGTAATGACTTCTTCATTCGACTCATATCTCTTACCGCCCAGCCATTTCTTTAGGTTTGGACAGAAAATAGTCGCAGGAGGCTTAATCTGGAGAATATGCTGGATGGGGTAGCAGTTCGTATCCCAATTCGTGGATTTTGGCCATCGTGACTAGACAAATGTGCACACGTGCATTGTCTTGATGGAACAGCACTTTCTTCTTCGCCAAATGCGGCCGTTTTTGCTTCAAATCAACGTCGAATCTGTTCAATAGCTTTGAATAATATTTGCCGGTGATCGTTTTACCTTTCTTGAGGTAATCGATGTGAATGACACCGCGTACATCCCAAAAAACTGTGGCCATGACCTTGTTGGCTGACAGACTCTGTTTCGCCTTCTTTGGTCCACGTTCACCCCGAGCAACCCACTGTTTCGATTGTTCCTTGGTCTCTGGCGTGTTGTGATGGATCCATGTTTCATCCACTCTTTTGAAGTGGTCACACGATTGCGCTTATGGTCGAGTGTGAGCAATCGCGGCACCCATCTCGCAGAAAGTCTTTTTATGTCCAAAAATTCGTGTAAAATATGATGTACCCGTTCAGTTGAGATACCTACCTACAGCATGAGCCAACTCACGCACTTTCATTCCCCGATCATCCAATATCATTTCATGATCACTTCTTTTGGGCGACCTGGACGTTCGGCATCACTAGTGCTGGTACGCGACCACAACGGAACTCTGTAAACCACTTCTTAACCATTGAAATTGATAGTGCCGAGTCCCCGTAGTATTTATCAAGTCTTTCCTTAGTTTCAGTCATGGATTTTTTAAGTAAAAAGTAATGCTTAATCAGCACAAGTAATTAACTTTTTTCCATTTTCGTAAAAATTCACAAGGTTGTCTGCTTTGAACGGCTATCAAACACCAACTGCACGACGTAGCTTGCTCAAAGTTAGAAAGTTGCCCACTGATAGATTATAGTTGACGGCGGCAGCACTGTTGCATTTGGAGTAACTGCGCGGGAAATTCAAAAAGTCACTGACTTATTAAACTGCCCTCGTATCTAATCTATACAAACGAGACTCATCTGTGATACGTAGACAGCGTGGCACGTTGATTGTTTCGTTTTCCCGGAAGCGTAAGGGAGCGTTCCTTTGTTTTTGATTCTTCTTGGTAAAAAGTCGCACATGCGCGGTGGCTGTACATCCCTTTAGTAAGCCCGTTTATAAGGAAGGAAGATATCTCTCGTATATTGTCGCGGCATTTTATATCATTCAATATGGAAAATTATCACCCACTTTTATAAAAATCGTACACCATACGTCCAAACAGGCTTCAATATACAAGTTTATAGAGGAGCGGTTTGTTTTGTGTGGAAAACTTAGTGTTTCTTTCTAGCAGCCAATACATCTTTTTATATTTAAATTCTCAGTAAAAGTTATGGTAATGGGTCCGATTTTGGGAATTCCGAATTTTGACATATCTTTTCATTTCAAGGTCCCTAGAGTCGAATATAATAGTATTAAAGGGACGTCTGAGTGTGTATGCACGTATGTGCGTATGTTCGTATGTGTGTTCGGAATTATTTATCGTCTCGATTATCTCGAGAACGAATAATAATATCAACTTGGGACCAATTGCATTTGACGCATAATTACGCAACTAAGAACTGATAAGATTTTCAGAAAAACCGGTTAAACTGTTTTTTATGGAAAATCAAAAAACTGAAAAAAATGGGAAACTTTTGGATTTATTTTTCGTCTCGATTATCTTAAGAACAACAAATGATATCAACGTGGGACCAATTGCATTTGACGCATAATTACGCAACTAAGAACTGATAAGATTTTTAGCAAAATCGGTTTAATTGTTTTTTATGGAGAATAAAAAAACCGAAAAAATTGGGAAACTTTTGGAATTATTTTTCGTCTCGATTATCTTAAAAACAAAAAATGATATCAAAGTAGGACCAATTGCATTTGACGCATAATTACGCAACTAAGAACTGATAAGATTTTCAGCAAAACCGGTTAAACTGTTTTTTATGGAAAATCAAAAAACTGAAAAAAATGGGAAACTTTTGGAATTATTTTTCGTCCCGATTATCTTAAGAACTAAAAATTATATCAACGTGGGACTAGATGCATTTGACGCTTAATTACGCAACTAAAAACTGATAAGATTTTCAGCAAAATCGGTTAAACTGTTTTTTATGGATAATAAAAAAAATGGTAAACTACCTGAAATTTGCAATTTATGAAATATACTATATATAATATTTTTAATACAGAATTTCAAGATCTTTTGAATAATATGATTATTGCATGTTAGGAATATTTTATAAAAAATTTGATGACAATATTTCATAAAAAGAGAGTTTTAGAAAACAAAAATAGGAATTGGAGAATTTCAAACTTGTGTCAGTATTGAGAAAACAGTATTAAAGACGCTATAACAGTGAAAAATTATGGTTAGTAATAATAAAGCGTTTATAACAATCAAATATTGTTACTAAAAAATGATTATTTCAATTGCTTTAAACAATTGAAAATTGTTCCTGCTTATGAAATGATAAGAAAAAGTTTGAAATAATACGGTTGACATAAACAGAATATTGTTAATGACAATTATAATTTGTTATAAACAATTTAATATCGTTTTTTATAATTATTTTAATATTAATAATAATTATAACAACAAAACATATGGTATTTTTTCATTCTTTCCACTGGGAAGTTAGTCGTGTAGACCTCTCGGGTCGCACCCAGACCACTGATTTTTTTTTCTTGGTTTAGTAGTTATGTAGGCATTAAGTTGGTTGTAGTATTAAATTGGTTGATTATTTGTTATTTTTTTCTGGCGTTTCGCTCGATCGTCTGCAAATGCCAGACAGTCAATTTTTAGGTTGACTTTCTTCCTTACTATATTTTTGATTTTTTTTTTATTTATTATTGTTACAATTTATTGGAAAGTTTAGCTACTTACTTTTATAATTTTTTTTCGTTTTTTATTAGTTTTAAAAGGTTGAAAAACTTTTTTTAGGACGGGAATAAACTTAAACAATTGTTTTTACCGTTTTTTTTGGGTATTATTTAAACAACATTTTCTTGTCCTGATAAAATTCTAGCCGATGAGAGTAATGTTCTCAGTCAAATGATGCAACTGATTTTTATGTGATACTCGTTGAAGATATTTATTGTTTCTTATGATACCCAGGATAACAATAAAGATAAATTATCTAACATTAAAAATATATTGTAAGGGAACGGTATCCCTAACAATTAGCTGCTTTTATAGCAAATCTATTAGAAATATTTTTGTGCTTGTAATGTACCTAAGAAGGGGCCTGCAGCACATGGTTTTCACAAGAAGTTATTACGCATTTAATTTCACGGCTACCAGCGATTCGATGTAACATTAAAAACAGCTGACTTTACCATAGTTGTTAAGATGTCTTGGCAAATTTTAATAGATATTGTTTCATTATATTCGGTAAATATTTCATCATCTATATAAAAGACAGGCTTTCTTATTATTATTTTTCGTATTATTATTTTTGGAGGAAACACACAAAAATATTTTTTATTTACAGAATTCCCTAGCATAAAAGAATCGATCCAATTTATTTTATAACAGATCTTGGCTTTGGTGACCAGTGACAAAGTTTTTCCGAACTATTTAGCTTAATAAAGTTGAGTGTACTGTTAAGAGGGCATTATTCTGTTTATTTTAGGAATTTCAGTCAATTTAATGTGCCGCAATACGTTAGATTATTGTGAGGATATAATGCATAAACTACATATCATCCAATATAAACGCCCACATTAAGTAATGCTTTAAAGTATCAATATTATAACTATACGTAATAAAATTGTCATCTCTTACCTCTAAACATTATTTATTAAAAGTGTTTTTTGTGACCTTAATACCGTATTAAAATTAATGTTTACAACGCTCTTTTCATTATTATTCTCCCCTCTAATGACAAAAAATAAGTTTTAGTTTATTTTCGTTAAAAAATTACATATTAAAAAGTTCTAACCAAAATCAACGTATCACACATTTTTATGATAGACGTCAACGATATTGCGTGACGTCTGTCAACAGTTTAATTGATTTTTGAAATCTGTTTGTGTAACATTGTTTTATTACTTTTTTCAATTTTACGTTAAAAACCACATTTTAAAATTTAACATTTTTAAAAGTGTTTATTTAATAATTACATTTTATATAAAAAAGAGTCGCCAATATTTGTACAGTTGTCGTAGCGGCGCTGAAGTCTTTGAATTAAACAGAATCTCTGGCTAGGAAATGGCTAGGAGATGACGTTACTAGTCAGGTCGTCCGGTACACCAGGTCCTCTGGACTGGGTCGTCGTTATCAAATTCGTGACGGGTGGCCTAATAATCCGCCAGGTCACAAGTTTCTCTTGATTTATCACACCACCCCATTTCTTTTACACAGCAACGACCTTTTGAAAACCACCACGAACCGCATTTACAATTTCGCAGACGACAGCACACTTGTCTAAACTTTCACATCCTATCGATCACTTTCGGCGAATGATACAAATAAACTCAGGCAGGAACAGGTTAACTTCATCAATAGAGATCTTAAAGCAATCGTCGAGTGGGGAACCAACAATCTTGTTCAGTTCAACGCCCAAAAAACACAAAGTGCCACGTTTTACAAGAAAGGGAATCCCTCAAATCATTTCATCACAATGTCCGGAAATACCCTTAAATCAAGTCCCTTCATCTCGTTTTTGGGAGTCACGGTGTCTAATAATATGTTTTGGCATGATCATGTTGCTAACATCACAAAGTCAGAAAGCCAGAGGCTAGGTTTTCTGTGGAAAGCTAGAAAGTTTTTAAATCCTGATTAACTGTTGACGACGTAAAAGGCTCAAATCCGACCTTTATTGGAGTATTTCTCGTACATTCGGGGTTCAGCACCAAGGCATTCTTTTTGTTTTCTAGATTCCATTCAAAAAAGGGCCATTCGATTGATAAACAGCTCAACTCTTACAGATACCCTTCACCTACTAGAACATAGAAGAAGAGTTGCAGACCAGACATTACTCTACAGATATTTCCGTGGCACATGCTCCAAAGAAATAAAAACTTTTATACCACCACTGGCCACATTTGGCTAAAGAACTCGGAACGCTGATCAGTTTCACCCATTTCCTCTCAACATTGACACTCCAAGGACCAATCTCTGTCAAGAGTACTTCTTTTACAGGGCTGCTATGGAACGAAACAGGCTTCCAAAATCAGTTTTTCAAAAAACTATGACCTGCAACTTTTCAAAAAGCGGGTTCACAATCATCTCCTTTCTATAATCCTTCCCCCTTCTAATAGTCGCAGTGCGGGCCGCCCGTGGCCCACACGAGTGGTCTACCCTTTTTGCGACTATTTTCAGTAAAAAGAAAAAATTTAAGCGTCCGGGGATGACGTTCCTAATGCCGTCCTGACCTCCAGGTGTACATCGGGCTAATTTAGACATGACATTTAGATTCCGTTACGTGAAAAACCCCCGGGTGCAAAATTTCGTACACTTCGGGTGTTTTTTGTGGCAGTTATGAATTTTTTTCCATCACTTGAAATTATGCAGTTGCAAGAATGCACTTTCTGAAGCACAAATGCAATTTTCATAGAATCTGGAAAACAAAATACAAACAAGTTTATTTAATACTGCACATAATCTTCATACACGACCAATTTTGTTATTTTTTTTAATGATAAAATAATTAAAATAAATCAACATTTACATTTATTTAATTATGTTACGTAACTGACCACTATCGGTGCGAAATATTCGCACGGGTCACCTTTAGTTTTTATGTAATCGTAATTTAACAAATTTAAAACTAACTAATCCAAGCTGCCATCTTTCTGTGTTTAATCATTTATTATAACCTTAATATTTAAGGACATTTATTAGCATCTCCAAGTAAAATAACTCTTTAGATACGACTTGGCAAGAATTAAATCATAATATTTGGGAAGTTGAGTTATTAAAACGGTTTTATTATTATTACCACGAAAATAAGATGAAAACCATCCAAACTGGAATAAAAGTAATTAATCATTTTGATTTTTTAGAATAATTTTTATGAAGAGAGATTATAAAGATTAAAAAACGAAATTAAAAATGAGATTGTTGGTAATTGTAATTATAAAATCCCATTAAAAACATAAATGTGAAATAAGAGCCAAGTACAATATTATGATATACGCCTTGGTTGTTGTCTTCAATGACAAAAGAAGTGAAATCTAAAAGCGTGGCAAGTTCAATGGTCAGTCCTTAAATTTATTTATAACAATATTAAATATTTTTAACAACTTAAAGCATCATTTCTTCTAATAACTTATGATCTGACTTGGCTAGTTCTAATATACGAATAAATATTAAGTACCTACCATTTTTTTTGGGTCAGAAGGGAAATCAGTTAAGGACGTCCTCGCAATGTTTCTTCTCTGCGAGGAGAGGAAAGAGTGTGAGAATCTTCCCTTCTCATGAAGGGCTATACTCCTAAAACCCCTCCGTTGCACGGATTAAGTAAAACATCTTGGTTCTTAAATTCAATTCAATACTTTGTATCTTCGCCCGAACATCAGTAGGGTAAAAACTCTTGAAAATTTAAATCTTGTTTAAATTTTCGTTAAGGTTTACTGAATTCCTTTAAATTCAGTTTTGTTTCTGTCGCTTTAACGACAGTCTTCGGGCTCGTTCGTTCCTGAAACATAAAACAAGGGATATTGTTAATTTTGATTTACTTACCTGTATTTTGGGCATTTATTTTGTTCGTTTGGACATGGGCATGATTTGGCTGAAGAAGTTAGCCGCCATTTGCGTCATCATGTTCTGGAATTGCTGCATCATTTGCAACATATTAGGCGCCTCCATGTTTTGAGGGGTTTCGGCGCCTCTAGTCACTTGGCTATACAACACTCCCTGTCATATTTCTTGTCTGGGGATTTTCCTGGGTGCCATGGGGCAACCTTTAAAGTATATTATTGTTTGGTTTGCATTTCTGTGTGGATGGAGCATGGACTTGCGAAGATTGTTGGTTGACGCGTGTTCCGTGTCATTTCTTGATATCCGGCCTGGGAAGTAGTTAGTCGTTTGGTGGCAGTCTTGGGAGTGTGGTGGTGAGAATTTTTGATTATGGAACGGCACCTGCTAATTAACAATGGCTTCCCTCAAATAAATCCCGCATGCGGATATTTTAATTCGGTAAGATAGAATGGTCAAGTTAAAAATTATGTGGTTTTTCTTCAAAATCCAATTAAGATGGCCCAAATACAGCCAGATATGAAAGAAAACCTGTAGAGGTTCTGCACACGTGCTAATATCACACCGTCCCAAAAACTCTCACCAACACACGGCTCCCAAGACTGACACCAGACGACTGACACTCCTTCCCAAGCCGGATATCAAGAAATGACACGGAATTGACGTTAACCAAGAATCGCACTCGTCCGTGTGGATAGCCAGCCCCATCCACACAGAAATGCAAACCAAACAATCGAATCCTATCCCTACAAGGTATGCAACACTATTTACAACGAATGATATATTTAAGTTACAACACAATACCGGTACCTGAGGAATACGAAACTATCAGAGACACAACTAATAATGGAACTGTAGAATGGAAAAAATAGGCACGTGAGAAGGTCTCTGTTTTTATTAATTGTTGTTCCTTTTATGTGTGTTTAATTTTGGTAAATCCATTTTCATCGGAACAGTTTTTTGTGGGTTGGCCCTTTTTGGGGTGGAGTCACTCGGTGACGTGTTCTTTCGCTTCCTGGACGAAGTGCTTGGTTTTTGCACTTTTTCCAGTCCATGTTATCTGATTTTTCTGTTTTTTCCGTTTCTGGTGGTAACATTGCAACCGGTATGAAAATGCCGGGAAGAACTCAGAAGAACTCTCAGATCACAACAAAGTAACTTTGACGTAGGTTTCAGGACACTTCGAAATCAAGGGCAATGAAAAAACTAATAAACTAGCAAGAAAGGGCTCATCAACCTTGTACATTGGCCCAGAACCCTCCCTCAAGATTACCAAATCTAAGATCCAAGGATGCATACGGGACTACGCAAAACGAAAACAAAGAGAGCAGTTTAAAGCACCACAAAAAAATTACTGAAGATAAGTAGGAATTAGGTAAGAATTATAACGGGACGTCTTACTGGTCACAGTCTAATGAGAGGATACCTACAAAAAATGGGGCTTTACAACGGAGAAATTAACTGCAGATCATGCGGTAAAGAAAGGAAGGTGAAGGTGAAGGACGAAGAGGCCCGGGTAACAGAAAGATATCCTGGCTAAAACACTTAAGACAATGGTATGGATTGAGCACTACCACATTGTTCTGCCGAGCTGTAGACAAGGTTCAGATAGCGCTGATGATTTTCAACGTCCGAGGAACACAGGGCACCTAAAGAAAAAGAATGTGGTGAAGGGATAGAAACGGCCAAACACACACTGTTAGAATGCGAGACACTAGACCGCAAAAGAAGGACGATATTCGGGCAACCTAGGTTAACCACTGCAGAATTAACAGCCAATCGGTAAAGAACCTGGATAGATTGGTACAGGCGACTAGAGTTACGGGATGAATGGTGTGACAACAAACCGAAAGATACAAAAATCCCAAGAGGCTGAGGTCTAGCTGGCTATAGGATCATCATCCGAGAAAAAAAATAGTCGGAGTAACTTTGATAGATAAAATAAGGAAAAGTAAGAAAGGGCAACGCTGTAGTGTAAAAGAAAATGTGGTTACAAAGATAGATAAAGGAAAGCTTAGATGATTTGTACACGTAGAGAAGATGTATAAAAGAAGATTAAAGAAACATATTTATAAGTCGAGTTTAAACGTATCTCAAACAGATCGACATTGTTTTGAAAAAAAGGCAAGGTCAAGAGTACGAACAACTGACGGGCATGTAAGAGAGCGCTTGTCAAAGAAGAAAAAGTAGAAGATGTATGCAAGAACCACAGCAAGTAAAAGAAAGTGGTCTTTGCCTACCCTTTTTAGTAATTATTAGTAATAACGTGAGAAAGATCATAAACAAAGATATTAAATAATAGCGGTCCCATTTAAGACCTCTAAAGTATACCTGAAAAAACTCTGAAATTGAACCATATTTTACGTAATGGACTGGGCTAGGATTGGATCTATTTTAAAATCTATTTTAAATCGGTCCCGTAGTTTTAAATAAAACTGTTCTTATTTTATGAAATACGTTTCACACGTTTGAGTCTTCCAGCGTAATACCTTTTATATCCTGTGTCAAGAAATGGAAGAACTATTATAGCTGTAGACACTCCTCAGTAACATCCCTGTTAATTTTTAAATGTTTAAAACAGTCAAAGGACTTGGAAGAATGGAGGTATAAGAAAAAAATTAAAAGAAATGGGTACCACAGTAACAAAAAGGATTGCCATCACCGCATAAAGATGGAAAAATTAAAGAAATTAAAACATGTGCGAGCGTAAAGTCGTAGTAACAATGACGAAGGTGTTCCAGTACCTTCCCGACCAATCTAGAATTTTATATGGGACAGTTGGGATACGTTTGAAAACTTCTAGTCCTTTCTCGTTTTAACGTTAATATATAAATTGGCCTTTGTTCGCGGTAAGTTAAACTATTTTTAAAGTTTGATCATTGCGTTTTCACTAGTTCAAATAAATTGTAAAGATCATAAACAAATGTGTAACATATAAAATAGTACCCCGAGTGTGATTTAAGTAAAACATTACAATAATAATGACATTTAGTTTTTTATTTAGATTTATTTTTAAAAATATTATTGCAAAGTGTTAAAAGACTTGTCAATATTTATGGTAAAAATATATTAGTGAAAATAACAATTAAAAATCTTGTTAAGCAAGATAATAAACGTAAATTTAAAATAAAATATAAAAAATTTTTATTTGTAAATAATGATTTTAAGTTCTTTATTAATTAAAGAAGACTCCTTCCAAAATAATGGAAACAAACTTATCAAGAGGCAAGTAAGAGACGATGTATAACGAGAGGGTAATAAAGGAAGTTATAGAAATTAACAAAGGGGCCCAAAGTATTTAAAAAAAGAATATCTCCAGTAAAATCCGAAATAACATCATTAAAAGACGAAAATGGAAATAATCTCAAAACAAGAACCAAAATTCTTAAATATTTAAAACGATTTTATGAAGACCTATACTCAACAAAAGTGTCAGAGAAAAAAACAAAGAGGAAAGCAATATTAACTAAGCACCACACCAAGGATCTACCACAAATAAGCAAATATGAAATAAAAACTGCATTCTAGAAAATGAAAAAAAACATAGCACCAGGTCCGAATGATATAATAATATATCAAGATTAGAGGCCCAAAACTATTGGAATATCTAGAAAAACTCTTTAATGACTGCTTAGATAAAGGTGGAATATCTTAATCATGGAACGCATGGACGTAATTATCTTTTATAAGAAAGAAGACAAGGAAGATATTAAAAACTACAGGCCGATCTCACTGCTGTCTCATACCTACAAGCTCCTGACAGGAATGATAACGAACAGGGTTAACAACAAGCTTGACGAATTCCAGCCAGTGGAACAAACCGGTTTTCTTGGGGGGTACAGTACGATATATTCACACATTACGACAAATAATAGAAAAATCACTGGAATATAACGCTATCTACCACGACGCAACCATTACAGTCCAAATCTTTGGGGGAACTGATCCAATCAATTTATAAATAGGCGTAAGACAGGAAGATACAATATCCCCTAAAATATTCACAACAGCTCTGGAGGATATCTTTAAGATACTGGAATAAAAAGCCAAATGGAGAACAATTAAATAACCTTTGTTTTGCAGACAATATTGTACTTCTTGCTGAGAGTATGGATAATTTTAAGACCATGCTACAGAAGTTAAACAGTGCCGCAAAAAGCAAGAGCCTACAAATGAACGCAGCAAAAACAAAAATAATGTCTAATTTCGATAATGTAACAAATATGACCTTGGAAACAACAGTAAAATTAAGGACGTTGACGTGTACCTCTGACAAAGAATATCCTTCGATAAGGACAGTCAGAGAGCGGATATCTCCAGAAGAATTCAGCTTAGATGGACAGCACATGTAAAACTTAGTGATGTCTTTAATTCCAAATTTCCACAATACCTTAAAACACAAGTTTTTGGCCAATGCGTCCTGCCGACCTTAACGTACGCCGCAGAATCATGGAGCCTTAATGAGGGACCATGGAGTGTTTAAGGATTGCTCGAAGAAAAATGGAGAGGAAGTTGCTAGGAATACGACTACAAGACCGAAAGACAAACGAATGGACCAGACAAAAGTAATATGGATATAGCAGAACAGGTGGCAAGGCTAAAATGGACGTGAGCTGGCCATTTGATGAAGACATATGATAAAAGATGGACCGGAAAGACAACTGAGTGGAGGCTCAGAATAACTAAAAGGAACTCAGGACGACCAAAAACAAGGTGAAAAGATGACATCCAGAAACTGGCAGGTACCCACTTTAGTGCCATATTAATCCACTGGTATATTACACAGTCACAGATGATAAAACCCCAATTAAAACCATAAAGAAAATGCTGCTTTTTGACTTTTATAATTAAACAGATGAATTAATTAATATTCAAGACTTTTTTGTAATATAGTGTAGTGTTTAATTAATTTATTATTGTTATTAAGATTTTTATAATTTTAAAGAAATGTAGATTTTATAAAATTGAAACCGAATATCTAAAATATGAATAAGGTTTGTTTTGATATAAAATGGATAGGCGTTCAATGTAACTGGCAGACGATGCCAGTCGGGTCATTCAAATTCGAGACCGTATCCCACGTATGGGATCCATTTCGTTTTCATTGCATAATTTAGTGGAAACTTTGTTAAGGGCCCTCCTTCTCTCACATGAATTCAAAATAACTCATTGTGCCAAGGTGAGCAATAAAGGAAAGTGCTGACTTAGTCGAGATCTGATAAGATAATAATCACGTAAGGGTTTAAATTAGAATTGCTAGACTCTTTACAGGGATTCGAGCTTTATTCTCTCTGTCCGACTTTTTCAATTATACTTTCGCGGGATGACTGTTCTTAGCTATTTCTCGGCTTCGTTCTGCTTCATTAATTTTCGGTGTGTGATCTGAATAACGTTTCGAAAGCTGTTGCGAATTTAATGTCGTTTACATACATTTTGATAACTGTGATGATGATGGTTAACGAGCTAGAATTAAGAAATATTTAACTCAATAATTTGGTATAATTTTACTTTGAGTTTATGCTGTAAATTTTAGCGCAGACACGGTTTGATATAAAGGTGTTGGTTAAACCAAAATTAGTGTACATTTTGCTGCAGTAATGCCCATTCTTGAGGTTTTTTTTTAAATTTAAAATGGTAAAAAGAAAATTTTTACATAAAATAGAATTATATAATTATTATGGAATAGGTATATCCTTAATGCCTTCCATGAGAACGTTACTCTATTTTAAATAATTAACTAAGAAAAATCTAAAAAAAGCAACCGTGAAAATGTGATACAAAAATAATATAAACTATTAAAAATTGTTGCCATTTTATAAAGTGCTTTCATTTCATTTTGACAGTGAAGTTTTGATTAAGGGAAGAAAGAGTGAAAAAAGTAAATGAATTTGTGTACTTGGGTTCAAAGTTTACTAGAGATGGAAAGTATGACAGTGACATTGAGCGATGGGTGTTGGCAGGAATACAAATGAATGGGGAACTGCATGGCTTTATGAGCAGACAGAAAGTGTCAGAAAAGGCACGTCTGGCTGTGCATAGACTTTTGTTGGTTCCTACACTTATGTTTGATAGTGAATGTTGGGTTTGGCAGAAGAAGCATGAAAATAGGATTAATGCTGCAAAGATGAGTAATCTGAGAAAAATAGCCGGAGTGACTCGGTTAAATAAAGTAGAATAAAGAGAACGCTGCGGTGTAAAAAAAGATAAGTTTACAAATACAGATAAAGGAATGCTTAGATGTTTGGACACGTAGAAAGTATAGATTAAGGAAGATTAACAAAACAAATTTATAAGGCGAGTGTGAATGGACAAGTCAGTAGAGGTCACATTTGACAAACATTTCTCGATCAGATCAACATTGTTTTGAAAAAATGCCAGGTCAAGAGTACCAACAACCGACGAGCATGTATGAGAGCACTGATAAAAGTAAAGGAAGCAAAAGATGTGTGTAAAAACAGTAGCAAGTGGTCACTGCCTACCCCTACGGGAAAAAGGTGTGACTATGTGTATGTATATATGTTGCTTTCATTTTAAAACCAGCCAGTCCAATTAACTTTTTATTGTGCATAAATGTAAGAAAAACAAATAACATCCAATTCTAAATCAAGGCGAAGGTTTAAAAATGTTATTCTGTTGTTTCCAAGTGGCACCCCTTTAACATCCTCCACCTCTTATTTTAAAAGGTAATTTGCAAACCCTACCTTGTGATACATTAAATGAAAACTTAGGAAAAATGCAAATCAATCATGTAAACAACAATTTATTTTTTGGATTTATTTTGCTGATTATTTTTGTCGTACGATTCTTAACCAATCGGAACGTCCAAATGAGCTAAGCTACCTCGTATTATTTCAAATATACTTGGATATACATCGACGTAGCTCCACCAATCATAAATTCAGAAATATTTAAATTTCCATAGTAACCAGTTCATAAACAATTCGCATAAAATTTTTTTGACGTTTATTATATGATTGTCAGAAAATGAGTCGATTCGGTCATTTATCATTAAAAGTGTGTTCAAAACAATGAGCCTCATAATACGTTGAAAATAAAAAAGTACGTATGGAAACAGTTTTGTAGTGAGAGAAACTACGTACTGAATGAATCAATTTCTACTGAAATAATATTAACTATTTTAAAAGATTGGGCTTTCATTATGCGGTAATGTTATGGAGAACATGTTGTAAAAACTATATGTTACGTTACGGCAAAGCAGATACATAATAAATACATAAAGGAATTCAATAGGGTAATGGACCCATTTTACAGTCTAATATTTTTAAAGGCACGAAACGCAAAAGAAAGGAAGCTCAAATCCTAACCGGAAAAAAGGAAGGTCAGTGCATCAGCATTCACAGACAATGAGTATGAAGCAATGATCAAAGCTTGGGATAAAAATCTACCAGAAGGGTTGCAGATAAAATTTTTCTTGATTGCTTCTGTAGAACTTGCTTCGAGATGAAATGAAGAAGCGTCATTCTTGATCCACTATTTTTAAGAGAAAAACAACGCAGGGTGGAGCAAAATCATGTGCTAATAATAAGTGGCTTGTACCCAACTATACTAAAGTGCCCACTAAGACTTCTAAATACGTTGATGTTAAAAGGAAACGAAAACAAGAATATTAAAACAGACAGCTTATTTCTGAAAGTGAATCCATACTGAGAGAAGCAAAAAACCCTTAGCTGGTACAAAAATTGGAGTAAATGAAATTTTTAAATGGACCAAAAAGTCTGCAGAATTAGCCGGTTTAGATTTCACAAATTTTTTAAATCGTTTTTACCGAGCAACTGCCGTTTTACAATTAAAAACAGCAGGTGTATCGAAACAAGAACAACTAGGATTTTTGAGAAACCCTTAATCTTCTTTTTATATCTTTTGGTTGGCGGTTCTCACCTATGGGATTGTGAGATGTTACAATTATTGAGTTTTTATCTGTCTGATAACTTCAACTAGAAGTACCCAAATAAGTTATCCTCCAGATTACAAATGCTTTCATGATTATCTGACCAATGCTTATTTGCCAGTTAATGAAAATTTATGTGAAAGTGAAAGTACCGAGCCTTTATATAAATTCAAAAAAAAAATTGTTAAAATAAATGTACATAAAGTGTGCCTTTTTAAAATAATTGTTATTTAGAATAATGCTACACTCTTCGCTTTTGACTTACGCTTTAATTGTGTTTAAAATTTATTTACCTCACTTTTGCCTCCAAAGTGAAAGCAAACAATTTTTACTGCAGACGTTATAAAATCTACATAAATATATCTAAAGCAACTGCTGCTTTTGTAAACATGAAAAGAGGAAGAGAGATCGAGAGATAATAAAATATTTCCACGGTTTATGTTGCCACAATATTCCAAATATTTGTGTCGAGAACTCCAATCAATATATTCACTCAAAGATGGCATGCTGGCGAATATAAAATTTAAGTACTTTAATGTTATTTTTTCTTAATAAAGAGTTGGCAACGAAAACAGGTACGTATCCAGGATTGTCACATGCACATTAAAATAAAATTTCGTACACAAAGAACGACATAATTTTACCGGAGATTTGGTAATACTATCTTTAGTCGTCACTCTATAATAAGTACTTACAGAAAAAATAGGATTAAATTTGTAAAGGGGTATACGCATACTCTTCGTAAAAAAATGCTTATAAAGTTATGGGTAAAAGGTGACATGTGATTATTGTGTGGTGGTTTCAAGGAGTTAAGAGGTTTCATATTATGGTTTATAGTTATGTGGTTTAAAATATCGGTTTTTTTGAGGTTATGGAAAACCCTAGCCCACTAGAGTTATTCCTAAATTTGGATTCAGCGACCCCAAAAAAATATAGTTAACATGGTCTGACCCTCAAACCCAATTTTTTTTTTGTGTGGCTGTGTGTATTATGGTTAGTTATTACCATAGAAAAGAATGTAAAAATGTAACTTTTTTTTTAAACCCTTGTATCTTTTACAAAACGTAAGCTATAATAAATAAAAAAAGTAAGGCAACGATGTGTCTTGACAACAAAATACGAAATTACAAGGTGGAACAACTGTGACACTTCAGGTGTGGTTTTAAAGTTAAAGTAAAAAACACACTTTGTGTCACCGTGTATAAAATGACGTACGCCCAATTTTCTTAAAATTCCAAATATGTGCTACATTTCATATAAATTTACCTTCAATATAAAAGAAAATGAATTAAATTAAATTTAAAATACCCAATTTATTAATAAGCAAACTTAATCAATTTTTTGGGAGGATCGTTTATTTTGCAGGTAAGTGTATTATTTAGTTAAAATATTTATGTAAAAATAGAAATAGTAATTAAAATTTAATATAAACTAAAAGTACCTTCTGAATTTAACATTTTTATTAAGCATGACAATATAAAGCTATAAAATAAAAAGATAATTTACGGGAAAGATTGAGGTATAAAAAATGTAATAACTATGAAAAGAAAAATTGTGTTTATGTCAGGGTGGTTCATAAGTTACCTTCCAACTGGTTATGCTTGATATATAAGTAATAAAAAAGTTACAGGGGTCAAAGTTATTATTCTAAAATAATGTTGCTTGCAAGAAAATTGGTCTTTTAAATTGTTTAAATGTGTTTAAAAAAAAACAAGTTACGATTAAGTATTATTTATTGTTTTTACTAAAGGGTCACCAACCAGAGAAAAAGAGATATAATGGAAGTGGAACATACCATAGTCGATGACATTCGAACAAAACAACTAGTATGGTACGGTCATGTGCAGAGGTTGGAGAAAAACAATTTGCCTAAACAGGTGTTAACGTTGAACCCAGCTTAAAGAGGACGACAAGGAAGGCCAAGAAGGATCTGAAGAGAAAAAATCGATAGTGAAATCAGAGATAGAGGCCTGGACGAGAACTTGTGGGCCAACAGAGACGAAAGGAAATTGGGTATCGTAAGACGTAGAGCATTGTAAAACCAATGCATATAATTATATATTCACTGAAGGGTGTCAATTTTTACACCCTCCATATTAGCTATTTATCTATTTATGTAACGGAATTTTTGGACACGATTTTCACCCACTTAAAAACATCGGATCCACTTGAAACTTTGTATACTTTTAAAGGACCGATGAAAATACAATAAACTCATAAATTTTTTTAAATATCCTGGCCAGCATCATCAGGATTTAAAAAGAAACCCAAACTAAAAAATGAAACACTTGTATTTTATTAACTTCAATAATATTAAACAAATAATAATTCTTAAGCGAAAATAACTTCTTTGACAGTTACAGTTAAACAACTTGGTAATAACAAAAAAAAAGTACATATCCGAGACATCAACAATAAAAAATGCAGGAAAATTGTGAAACGCCAGCGTAACGTTCTTTAAATTTCAACGAATTCTCGACGACTGGCCAAAAAAGAGTTTTTCGTCTGTTTCGAGAAGTGGTTTCAAAGAATAAAGAAGCAATGAAGTTAAATTAGGAATTTTATGTTATTTTCAATGTTACAAAAAGCTGTATGCAAAACTGGTTCACCAGTATTGATTTTACAAGGCATTGCCAGTAGACTGCCAAACGCAGCTGAATAAAGAGTAATTCGGATCTTAAGGAAAATACAATTTAAAGTTGGCACAATTAGTATTAAAGCTTGTATTGAAAAAAGAAAGTGTGCACAAAAGAACAGAAATTTGGTATGCAGCAGAAGAAATCGTAAAAATTTAAAACGAGATATTTTTTACAGTGAACAATTCAAGGAATGTATTAAGAAAAGTATAATTTTATAGTAATTTGCAAGAGTATATAAAATTTTGGGAATTATTGGTTTTTTTTCTTAAATGGGCAAGTCGGTAAAAGTTGATCTCGGCCAGAGTGACTAGGTTAGATAAAGTGAAGAATAGTAAAAAAAGATATCATTTGGACACGTAGAGAGGATGGATAAAGAACGATTGACGAAACAGATTTATAAAGCGGGTGTAAATGGGCAAGTCGGTAGAGGTCGACCTCGGCAAACATATCTCGTTCATATCAACATTGTTTTGAACAAAGGCCAGGTCAGTACCAACAACCGATAAGCATGTATTAGAGCACCAATGAAAGTAGAAGAAGCTAAAGATATGTGTAAGAACCGTAGCAAGTAAAAGGAAATGGTTTTTGCCTATCACTACGGGAAAAAGACTATACAGGGTGGCCCATTAGTGTGTAGAAGTGCAATAACTTACTTTGACTAAAAAATATAAAGAAATGTTTTAAATAAAAGTTTTTGTATTTGTACCGATACACATTTCTAAATTTTTTTAAGATATACTGGGTGTTCAGCCTAAGCAAAACAACAAGGTTTACTTTTTTTCATTAGGACACTCTATATTTTTGTTTACCATCTAATTTAGCGTAAAACTGCATCTAACCCCATCTTTATTTTTCCCATAAATTGGTTAGGTTGGTTAGGTTGGTTCTCACTCGGTACTTTTGGGTTACTGTGCTTTGCAGTAGTCCAAAAATCTTGCGTAGAACTTTTCTTTTAAAAATTCTTAGTTTCCGTTCGTTTTCTTTGGTCTAGCTCCAGGTTTCACTAGCATACATAACAGTCGGTCGTAAAACGGTTTTATAGATTGTAATTTTTGTTCTTCGCAAGATGTTTTTCGATGCTAGCACTGAATTTAGTGAATAGAGATATTTGTTTCCACTTTGAATCCAATCGCGACCCTCTTAAAATTGTATTCCCCCACAGTGACATTTTGGCCCACTCTATCTCTACGTCCTGTTCTGCTGGTGTGCATATACTTGGTTTTGTCATCGTTTATTCTGAGTCCTATTTGCTCAGCTTGCGTTTCTACCCTTGAAAAGAGGTCTTTCACAGTCGGTACTGTGTTACCCACTACATTAGTATCATCGGCAAAAGCCAGCAATAATCTTGGGCCATCCCAATTAAAAAAATTAACGATTATTTTAGCGGTTCTTATTACTTTCTCAAGGGCAATGTTAAATAAAATTGGAGGTATCGTTTCTCTCTGCTTTTGAATTTCATTTTTTTAAGAAAATATTAAAGCATATTTATTTTTAAAGTATTTAAATACTTTAACCAATGTACTTAAAAAAATATTAAAATTAATTAATTATAGCTATTTGTATAATTAAATATGTTAGTGCGTTAATATTTCCCAGGACAGTATTATTATTTTTTGTTTATCATTTCTTATTGTAGTCTAGGTATATATATCAGCTTATAGCGTTCTACGACGCCCTCCGACTCCTAACCGCCATTCATCTTTATCTTGCCATAAGTTCTCCGGCATTCATCTCTTTGTCAATGCCCTCTTTCCAGCTTTTTCGTGGTCTTCCTTTTCCTCTCTTCCCTTGGGGTATCCATGTCAAAATTTGTTTTGGTAACCTATCGTCTGTTATTATTTGGACGGGACCATACCATATTAACTGTTTTGTTCTTATATCATCAACAATTGTGTGTCTGGCACCCATTATATCTCTTATTCTGTCGTTGTGTATCCTGTCTCTTTTTGATTTACCCGCAGGTCTCCTCCTGAGGTCCATCTCGGTTGATATTAGCATTTTTTCTGTAGACTGTTTTATTTGCCATGTTAGGTTATAATGCTTTTAAGGATGATTTTTTTTTGTTTTTACTGAAAATGGTCGCAAAAAGGGTAGACCTATCGTATGGGCCGCGGACGGCCCACACTGCGACTATCAGAAGGGGATGGGATTATAGAAAGGAGATGATTGTGGACACGCTTTTTAAAAAGTTGCGGGTCATAGTTCTCTGGAAAAACTGATTTTGAAAGCTTATTCCATTCCGTAGCAGCCCTGTAAAAGAAGGATTCTTGATGAAGATTGGTCCTTGTAGTGTCAATCTTGAGAGTAAATGGGTGAGACTGATCAGCGTGCCGAGTTCTTCGGCCGAATGGTGGTGCAAGAGTTTTTATTTCTCTGGAGCATCTGCCATGGAAATATCTATAGAGCAATGACTGGTCTGCAACTCTTCTTCTATGTTCTAGAGGGTGAAGGGTATCTGTGGGAGTTGAGCTGTTTATCAAGCAAATGGCTCTTTTCTGAATGGAATCTAGAAGACGAAGAGAATGCCTTGGTGCTGAACCCCAAATGTTCGAGCAATACTCCAGTAGAGGTCAGACTTGAGTATTATATATTTGGTATTATATATTCTTTGTTTATTAGTTTTCGATATAGTTAAATCTCATAAGATTCCGTTCATCATAGAGGTAACTTTTCTGCCTTGTGTGGTTCGTTCTTTGATTGCTGTGTCGAGTAGCCCATCGTGTGTTATCTTCATTCCCAAGTATTTATATTTCTCGCAGTGTTTAATCTTTGTTCCATCATCCAAGTCAATGTCTTGTGCTAGACCACCATTGCACATGCACTCTGTTTTTTTATGTTGACTTCGAGGCCCCAGTTCTTGAACTTTTCTATAAGTTTTCGAGTCATATAGTTTAAATCATCATGATCCTGTGCCATTACTATTTGGTCGTCTGCGAAACATATGGTGTATTATGGGGTATTATTATTGAGAGGTATTCCCATACCATTGCATTTTCGTTTCCATACTTTGAGGGCCTGTCCTTAATAAATTTTAAAAAGTGTTGGCGAAAGACAGCATCCCTGTTTCAAACCTTTTGTAACAGTGAACCCATTGGAGATATTTCGTCCTATTTTAATTTTTGTTTCGTTCTTGTCATATATTTTTTGGACAGCTTTTATCAATCCATTTGCGATGTTCGTTTGTTCAAAAGTTTTCCACAATTTTGTGAGAGGTACACTGTCATATGCTTTCTGCAGATTCACGTACACTAGATGGATTTCTTGCTTGATTGCGGTTTATTTTGTCAATCAGTTGTGTAACACAGTATAGATGGTCTACTGTGGACCGACCGGCTCTAAATCCAGCTTGTCCTTCCGGTCTAGGTACCAAATATTTAATTGCAATTGATCATTCCTATTTTTTTTAGAATATTGGGATATTTATTCGATTACCATTTTGTCAATCACTCGTTATATTACGGAATGGATACTTAAGTTTATTTTATGGTGGCAGATGTTTCCATTAGCATGACCAACGGTCAGCAATGTCGATCATTAAACACATTCGGCCGTATAGAAGCCACAGATGCATTGTTTGTGGGATAATAATTTTTTTATGCCGATCCCTCTGGATCAGCCACTGGAAAAATAAAAATTAGCTTCTTAGTAGCAAAATTATGTTTTATGCTTCTCGTCGTTATCATAAAACCGAAAAAATTTAATAGTTTATTGTCTTTGTTTTTAAGATCAATTACTTCTTATGTTTCTTGTTTGGTAAAATTTCGTAATTTGTAAAGGACGCAAAAGCTAATATTCTTTGGGAAGTTATTAAAACAGAAGTAATGCCCTTTTTCTCGTTGATAATGGTAGTTTGCTTGAGATGTATACTGTGATTGCGAAGTTAATATTAATTTTCTCGCCTTTTTAGAGAAACAAACACTTTTGGTAAGTTAATAGTTCATAAATTTCCGAAACTGCTTGCTGGGTTTAGCCTTTCTTAGTCTACTTAATAATATTAATCCTTAAGACACTTTAGTAAAATACACCTTAAGTATTTTAATATTTCATGATATTTTATATGTATAATTTAAAATCAATAAAATAAATGATCTTATGAGGCTTTTGTAGCTCAGTGTGATAAATCCAGTACTTGCAACTTTAATCGTAATAAATTGGATTTTACTGAGGCGACAACAATCTTTTACTTCTAAATAGAAAAGTCTTGCCACTGCTAGATGAAATCACTTCAGGTCAGTAACCAATCAATAAACATCTTAAAAATATAAGCAAAGTGAAGAATAATTTATGCAGATTTTGCAGCAGAAACAAAGAATATGTAAACCATCTTCTAAAAGAATATAAAACACTGAGATTGAAAATGAAACGAGCGCAGGAGTGTTTTCCAGGAACCCATCCTTTAATGCGCGATAAAAAACAATAGAATAAATGTTGAAAACGCGCATATTAACATCCTGTCAAACAGTCAAGCAACACTTAAGGCCTTGTACAGCAAGGAAGTGACGTCCAAACTAGTATGGAACTGAAAACACTGGCAGACCGTAGTCACGTCAAACTGATATGGGTTCGAGGACACCAAGGAATTGCAGGTAATAAAAATGCTAACGAACTTACAAAAAAAAGTTTGAAACCGTTCCCAAACAAATGGCAAATGTTAGGGGTACTGAAGTTAAAGTGTCTGCAAAAGACTGAATTGTGGAAAAACACAAAAACTACATGGAAAGCATCCCAGGAAACAAACACGGAAAAGAATACATCAAAGGAACGTGCCACAAAAGGACAACAGTATTGTTAGCGATAAAAGGAGTATTTCTGTCCATGTGGAAAAACGCTAAAGTCCAACCGATTCCGAAAAAAGGAAAGAAGACTATTCCTGCAAATTATCGCCCTATTGCATTGCTCTCAGTCATATCCAAAGTTATGGAAAAAGTAATTAACACAGAACTTATCAAATATCTGGAGAAATTTAAGATAATCCATGACAGACAATATGGATTTCGACAACTTCGGTCTACTGGAGATTTGCTGGCTTATGTCACTCAGCTCTGGACAAACACTATTGAAAAGTTTGGTGAATCCCGTGTAATAGCCTTGGATATATCTAAAGCCTTTGACCACGTTTAGCACCAGGCATTGTTAAGTAAATTATCTGCCTACGGTCTCCCAACCAAACTGCGCCAATGGCTCTTGAGCTTAAGCAAGATCGCTCCTTACACGTGGCAGTTGACGGTATTTCTTCTGATGCGTTTAAAACTAATGCCGGGGTCCCCCAGGGTTCCGTCCTGTCCCCCATCTTATTTCTTTTACACATCAACGACCTCTTAAAAACCACCACAAACCCCATTTACAGTTTCGCAGACGATAGCACACTTGTCTCAACTTTCACATCCTATCGATCACTTTCGGTGATGATACAAATAGACTCAGGCAGGAACAGGTTGATTCCATCAATAGAGATCTTAAAGTAATCGTCGAGTGGGGAACCAACAATCTTGTTCAGTTCAACGCCCAAAAAACACAAAGTGCCACGTTTTCCAAGAAAGTGAATTCCTCAAATCATCCCATCTCAATGTCCGGAAATACCCTTGAACCAAGTCCCTCCATCTCGATTTTGGAAGTCAAGGTGTCCAATAATATGTCTTGGCATGACCATGTTGCTAACATCGCAAAGTCGGCAAGCCAGAGGCTAGGTTTTCTGTGGAAAGCCAGAAAGTTTTTTACTCCTGATCAACTGTTGACGACGTACAAGGCTCAAATCCGACCTCTACTGGAGTATTGCTCGCACATTTGGGGTTCAGCACCAAGGCATTCTCTTCGTCTTCTAGATTCCATTTAGAAAAGAGCCATTCGCTTGATAAACAGAACTCGGCTCGCTGATCAGTCTCAACCATTTACTCTCAAGATTGACACTACAAGGACCAATCTTCATCAAGAATCCTTCTTTTACAGGGCTGCTACGGAATGGAATAAGTTTCCAAAATCAGTTTTTCCAGAGAACTATGACCTGCAACTTTTTAAAAAGCGTGTCCACAATCATTTCCTTTCTATAATCCCTTCCCCTTCTAATAGTCGCAGTGCGGGCCGTCCGCGGCCCATACGATAGGTCTACCCTTTTTGCGACTATTTTCATAAAAAAAAAACTTAGAATTAATACGGGGCTCCTGACCAGTCTTGTACCAATAAAGAAGCACCTCAACAAAATGTGACTGTATTATGGAGACCTGATCTGACCTGACCACTGGACCGCAGAAGACAGAACATTTTTGGGTAGTTATCCGGCGACCCAGAACTATATTTTTCCCACCCAGTAAAGAACTTGTACGAAATGATACAATGATATAAAACCACCTAGGCAAGATACAATGGGTCAACTGGCCAACAGGCCTAAGTATCACCGGTGGAGTTTTTAGTAAGTAGACCCGATACAGTCGATGGAGTCTCACAGTGGATCTTGAGCTTTCAGGCTCATTAAAGGATTTTTTTCAACTCTGCAACAACAAAAAAATTATAAATATTAAATAGATAAAAGTAAAGAAAATATGGCTGGCTATACATGTGACGTTACGAGGATAGCTTGCAAAATAATACAAAAAAAAGCAATTTCATACAAAAATAAAAGATAAGACTCTTCAATGCGGACTTATCTTATTATTCTGCGGAAATTTACCGATGGCATGCCCAAGTTTCCATTTACTCTGATCACCCAAGTAATGGTTCATTCCGTACCTCAATTTTTTGGGAATACCAGAAAAAGGCAGGCCTTCTCATCTCAGTGTGTCTCAGGAGGAAGTATAAGAAAATGTAATCATTGAACGTTCTCACAGACGAACGCAGTCACTCAAACTAAAGTTATCAGGTGGAAACTCGGAACGTTGTTCAAAACGTAAAAAAATGTACAATAAAAATAAGGACGAAGAAAAAAAAATGAAAAGCCATGTGGTGTCATTGGACACCCGATAGGAAAGAAGTTTCATACGCTATTTATAAATTTTGATCAAGGTATTTTGTAAAAAAAAACAAACATAATTGTTACTGATTCTTATACAAAAGATATATAATACCGAACATTTTACCACTGAACCACCGAGGCATTTCGTTATTTCTACTAAATCGCACTACCCGTAGGCCGCGTTAAGGAACTTCGTTCCAAAAAGAAAAAAGAGAAAAAGTGTGAAGAAAAAGAAAAAGCGCGAAGACAAAGAACCTAAAAAAATAGTCTGAGTAGAATTCAACTTATAATCTATAGTGAGTTGACAAATATACATGATGCCTAACTCGATAATGTAAAAGGGTTTAAGGTGACGGCTGTGATATTAAAATTTACAACCGACCGCTTTCTTTTCCACACAACAGTACTTGGCTTATGCCAAAAACAATGACTTCAGATGCTGCATCGCAAATTTTATGAATCCGTTTCATATACACACATCCAACTATGGTTAAACAATTAATGGGTCATAAGCTGTCAAAATTTCTTAAATCCATACAAATATACTATATAATCTATAGTGAGTTCACAAATATACATGATGCTAAACTCGATAATGTAAAAGGGTTTAAGGTGACGGCTGTGATATTAAAATTTACAACCGACCGCTTTCTTTTCCACACAACAGTACTTGGCTTATGCCAAAAACAATGACTTCAGATGCTGCATCGCAAATTTTATGAATCCGTTTCATATACACACATCCAACTATGGTTAAACAATTAATGGGTCATAAGCTATCAAAATTTCTTAAATCCATACAAATATACTATATAATCTATAGTGAGTTCACAAATATACATGATGCTAAACTCGATAATGTAAAAGGGTTTAAGGTGACGGCTGTGATATTAAAATTTACAACCGACCGCTTTCTTTTTCACACAACAGTACTTGGCTTATGCCAAAAACAATGACTTCAGTTCCTGCATCGCAAATTTTATGAATCCGTTTCATATACACACATCCAACTATGGTTAAACAATTAATGGGTCATAAGCTGTCAAAATTTCTTAAATCCATACAAATATACTATATAATCTATAGTGAGTTCACAAATATACATGATGCTAAACTCGATAATGTAAAAGGGTTTAAGGTGACGGCTGTGATATTAAAATTTACAACCGACCGCTTTCTTTTCCACACAACAGTACTTGGCTTATGCCAAAAACAATGACTTCAGATGCTGCATCGCAAATTTTATGAATCCGTTTCATATACACACATCCAACTATGGTTAAACAATTAATGGGTCATAAGCTATCAAAATTTCTTAAATCCATACAAATATACTATATAATCTATAGTGAGTTCACAAATATACATGATGCTAAACTCGATAATGTAAAAGGGTTTAAGGTGACGGCTGTGATATTAAAATTTACAACCGACCGCTTTCTTTTTCACACAACAGTACTTGGCTTATGCCAAAAACAATGACTTCAGTTCCTGCATCGCAAATTTTATGAATCCGTTTCATATACACACATCCAACTATGGTTAAACAATTAATGGGTCATAAGCTGTCAAAATTTCTTAAATCCATACAAATATACTATATAATCTATAGTGAGTTCACAAATATACATGATGCTAAACTCGATAATGTAAAAGGGTTTAAGGTGACGGCTGTGATATTAAAATTTACAACCGACCGCTTTCTTTTTCACACAACAGTACTTGGCTTATGCCAAAAACAATGACTTCAGTTCCTGCATCGCAAATTTTATGAATCCGTTTCATATACACACATCCAACTATGGTTAAACAATTAATGGGTCATGAGCTGTCAAAATTTCTTAAATCCATACAAATATACTCGACAATAGAACAATTGATAAAATATAAGCTGTCTTTATCCCAGAGTTCCCAAAAAGTGCTACAATTTATGTGGATCCCATCGCATACAGGAATCCTAGGAAACGAAAAGCCCTATGAATGTGCGCGTCTAGCGATCAACAGTGTTAGTGCCGAGTTATGTCCGCAGGTAGTGTCTTCCGAATTAAAATCCCATTTAAAAAAACCTTGTGATACGTGAGTGGCAAAATGAGTGGCAACAATCTAATAATAAATTAAAAAAAATTAAAAGTGACATTTCTGCAAATTTTCTTAAAGCACAAAATCGAAAGTATCATGTCATAATCACTCGTCTAAGATTAGGTCATACTCGTCTTACTCACAGTTATTTAATAAAAAAGGATAAGCCTTTAATCTGCAATATTTGTAATGTACATCTATCAGTAAAACATATTTTGTTAGAATGTAGAAAACTTTATCAGCAAAGAATTGGCTTTCCTCAGAACATGTCTTCTCTGTTAGGAGAAGCTATATACCGCAGATCATTGCTTTTCTAAGAAATTGTCAATTAATCAACCGTATCTAGTGTCTAAAGCCTAAATATCCATATGTATTTGTATTTTAGGTAAGATTAAGTTAGTTAAATACGTAATCCAATGTCGCTTATCACTTGGTGGATGCGACATACCACCATAAATAAAAAAAAGGTTCATTTAACAGAAATTTCACAAAATAACAAATCTTTAGTTGATTGGTTATGAAGATAACACACGGGCACAAATGAAAATGACTCGCTTATTTCATAAAAAATTTCCGAATTTGCCGACTATATTCCAAAGGACAATTAGTAAAATAAAAAAGCAGTTTCGCGAGCATGGACGTGTAAAAAAGCAGCTGCCATTGCAATAAGTAATAATACCAAATTGTATATTGTGTTTGAGTTTGACGAAAACGCACAAACTTATTTTCGACTGGCAGTCACAATTTTCGATGTTCATCGATAAATCTAATAATAAAATGCATTCCCATAAAATAATACCAACTTAAGGGCTCATGGAAGACGATTTTAATAGGAAAATGTATTTTTGTGAAAAAATGATGGCAATGTAATATGTAATAAATTTATTTTCTTATTTTAATGTTAATTTTTGCAATAAATCTGAAAACACTTATTTCCGAAACAGTTTAAAAAGGGTATAGAAGATAGGACATGTCTAGAATTTTTTGAAAAATTCAAAAATTAAATAAAATACAGGGTATTGTAATTGTAATAAAAAAGTTAGTATTGGCCGCTGTTATACGACACACCCTGCACAGAAAGATTTTGTTAAAAAAAATGCGCTCCTAAAAAAACCAATCGACATATCCAAACGTTTTTTTGAACAGGCTTCCGTTTATTCATTATCAAATTTATTTTATTTGGCTAATACACACTGTATAATTATACTTATACGACTCTTGGGGGAGAGACAGTCGAGATGACAGTAAAAGAAGGTTATCCCCAATGGCGAGTTCTATCGCCTTTGCTGTGGTCACTGGTTGTAGACAACCTGATAGTTAAGCTCCACGACTCTGGTGTCACGACTCAAGGTTACGCCAATGAACTGGTCGTCACGATAACGGGCAGACATGATGAAGTAATCTTTAATCGCATGCAAGTAGCCCTAAACACAATAAAAAAAACTCTGAATGAAATCCAGCTTACTTTTTCTAAAGAAGTTATATATTTAGGCGTAATAATTGACCAAAAACTGACATGAAACATCCAACCACATTCTTTCCAGAGCTATAGCGGCAAGCTAGACATGCCGCAGAGTATTTGGCAAGACATGTGGTCTGAAACCAAAAATGTTCTACTGGTCATATCAAAACGATCATCAAACCCATGGTCACCTATGCCTCATTGATTTCGGCACAAGTCAAGCTGCAGAAAGTGTAGCGGCTAGCTTGTCTGGGATTCACAGGGGCAACATTCACGTGCCCCACTAAAGCCGTAGGGGTAATGCTAAACTTTCCACCATTGCACTTATGTGTAATTAAAAAAGCAGCAATTAGTTACTTTAGACTGAGCCAGACAATAAATCTTAAGGCAGGAAATCAGATTGGACATTTAAAGATTTTGGAAAATATTTTTCTAGAATTTATGTATAAGCCGACGGATATTATGCCAGTTAAGTACGATTACAAAATTCAGTTTAAAGTGGTTATAAACAACCACCAAGTTTGCGTAGATAACGGACCCCAACTAGCAAGGGATGCTTTAGTGTGGTACACCGATAATCCAAGATGAATGAAGTGGTTGGAGTGGGCGTTATAGCGCCGATTTTTAGGCTTTTAAAACCCCTTGGTAACACCCTAACTATCTTTCAAGCAGATTTACATTCCAAAGAGATATGAGCCTAGAAATGCTTTAAAAGAAACTCCCGAAGGGCAGATATTTATATTTTTTTAGATAGCCAAGCAGCACTTAAAGCTCTGAAGTCATACACTTGTGAGTCTTAGCTGACTTGGGACTGTTAACAATCCCTGAGACAACTGGCAGCAAACAATCAGGTTACTCTGATGTGGGTTCCAGATCACATGGGAGTTAAAGGCAACAAGGAAGCAGACTGCCTTGCCAAGGAAGGGGCAAATACACAATTTTCCGAGCCAGAACCCTTCTATGGACTTCCCAAAGCCCACTTGAAAGAAGAGGTTCGACGCTGGGAAACAGATGAAATGAAATATCACTGGCATAAAGTGCCAGGACAAAGACAAGCCAAAAGGCTAGTAAGCCCTTCGCCAAGGAAAGCTAAACAGCTTCTCGAGTTGGACAAAAAAGACTTGAAACTGGTGACGGGACTCCTCACTGGACACTGCCCTCTAAGGTACCACCTGAAAAAGATGGGCAAAACGGAGAGTGATAGTTGCCGCTATTGCGAGAACTTCGCTGAAACTGCAGAACATTTGCTTTGAGAATTCCCAGCGCATTTCTGCAAGAGGATCAAGTTTCTGGAAGGGCTCTTCCCAAAGCGCTCCGATGTCAGGAACTTAGCTCCCAGAAAACTGATAAACTTTGTACGAAGTCTCGGAATCCCGGGCCTCAAATAGATTAAGGGTTATGCACAAAAGATCTGATAGGTCGAAGTGCTTTAGAGGCAGCATAGCCTTCACGACCTCCCCAACAATCTACAATCTATACCCATACATAATATTTAATTTATAAAACATTTAATTCATACTAAATTAGGTGTTTTTATATAAAAAAAGAACCAAAATAGGTTTGTTAAAATTAAATCGAGCAGCGTGGTCGATTAAACAACTGAGCGTACGCTGAATGTAAATACCGACCATCATTAAACTTGCATCGTTTAGTAGAAAATGTAACTATTCCGAAAAGGAAAATATTTTTATTTTAAACGAACATCATCCTGAAAGTTGTAACAAATTGATGTGGCGTCACAATTGCTGGGACAGAATGTTGTTTCAATTAAATTTAATTGCCATTTTCATGGAGTCTGCTCCTAACACGGATCCGGCGCGGTGAAATAAAATGTGTTAATAAAACAAAATATCTTTCGTTCAGATAGGATGGTTTATTTTAATGAAAGCCATTAGTACTTTGTACGTATGTACTTGACAGAGAAAATTTACATTACGTATTGTACTTCGTTGTTAAATAATCGTCTTCCCAGCTTAAGGATTTACGAATAGTCGCTTCTCCTTAATCATATTTGTTTAAATTCATTGAATTTTTTACGAATTATTTTTAAAAATATTAAAAAAAAAAAAATTTGTACTATGTAATTAAACGACAAAACTCATTATCATCATCGTCAACCCATACGCGTCCACTGCTGGACATAGGTCTCCCTCAGTCTTTTCCATCTGTCCCTATTCTGTGCGTCCTGCATCCAATTGCTACTAACACGTTTCAGGTCGTCAGTCCATCTGGTAGGTGGGCGGCCTCTACTGCGGAACGCTTCTTGCCTTGGCCTTCACTCGACGATACGTCTTGTTCATCGGTTGTCAGATAATCTGGCAACGTGTCCTGCCCAGTTCCATTTTAAAGTAGCAATTTTTTCTATAGCGTCGATTGTCCCTGTTCTATGACGTATTTCTTTGTTTGGGATCCGGTCTCTAAGAGAGACGCCCAACATCCGGCTCTCCATAGCCCTCTGTGTTACTCGGATCTTGTCTACGACCTTTCTTGTAAGTGTCAATGTTTCCGCGCCATAAGTAAGAACGGGCAGCACACATTGATTTAAGGTTTTTCTTTTAAGGCCTACTGGCAAGTGCGACTTAAATATGTAATTTAATTTTCCGAAGGCTGCCCAGGTTAATCCTATTCGACGGGGGAGCTCACGTGTGAACAACAAAACTAAAACCGTTTAAATAACCATGTATGGCAGCGGTTCTCAAACTTTTGTTATTCACGCCCCCCTGTTTTAATTTAAAAAATGTTGCGCCCCCCAATCCGTAGACCTAGGAATTTGGACTAAAATAGGCAACATTGTCTCGTCGAGAGCGCCAAAGATGCTGTCGGAAAGTTCGCGGCGTTCGAGCCACGTATTCAAGCTTCCTGATCTTTCTCGAACTGTCTGAACGCGACTATAAATACAGAAGCGCACATACGGTATTCTCAGTCTCTCAGTGAAGGTGTTTTAACACTAAGCAAGCATTATTGTGAAGTGTGAGTGTATAAGTAGATGTAGTATGGATAAATTTTTAAAACGAAAACTTGAGGATGACGGGGCTTGTACATCGACAGGTTCAGGTGGAAATCGTCCGAAATCTAAAACAAGAAAATATGACCCATTATACCTAAATTTGGGCTTTACTAGCCTTGAAGTAGGTGGCGAAGAAAAACCACAATGCGTTATCTGTTTAAAAGTATTGGCTGCAGATAGCATGAAACCAAATAAATTACAAAGGCATCTAGAAACGCTGCACAGAGAATATGTCAATAAACCGCGAGATTTTTTTGTGGAGAAACACAGATTGTTTAAAAAACAAAAATACAGCTTCCATAGAGTACTGGCAGTAAATAAGAAGGCTCTCTTGGCATCATATAAAGTGGCATATAAAGTAGCTAAATGCAAAAAACCGCACACTATTGCAGAGCAACTTATTTTACCCGCTTGCAAAGACATTGTAGAAATATTGTTTGGTGAAAATTTTACTTCACAACTTAACAATATTCCTCTGTCGAATGATACAATCTGTCGACGAATTAACGATATATCAGTTGATATGCAGCAGCAGCTTGAATCTGAGCTTACTGGAAACTTGTTTGCTATACAACTTGACGAAGCAACTGACTCTAGTAATGATTCCCATTTGATTTGCTACATTAGATTCTGTCAATGTTCTAAAATATGTGAAGATTTATTGTTTTGTAAACAGATTGAAGGAAGAACTACAGCCACCGAGTTGTTTAAGATTACAAATGATTCTATTACTAAAATGAATTTGCAATGGAAAAATTGTGTTGCGATTTGCACCGATGGAGCTCAAGCCATGTCTGGTAAATACAACAGTTTACAAGCGCTAGTAAAAAAGGAATCCTCAGAAATTATTTGGACGCACTGCATGATACATCGGGAAGCATTAGCATCAAAATCTAAGCCAAGCCCTGGACTAAACATGATTTTGACAGTAGTTATTGAAGTTGTTAACTTTATAAAAACCAGACCACTAAAAACAAGGTTGTTCTCTGTTCTGTGTGAAGATATGGGAGCTGAGCATCAATCTTTGTTGTTTTATTCCTCATCCAGATGGTTGTCACGCGGTAAGACGGTTAAGCGTGTCTTTGAATTAAGAAGGGAAATAGCGATATTTTTAAGCGAGGAAGGTCACAAGCATTCAACAGATTTTTTCGACAAATTATTTTTACTGAAGCTTTCTTATTTAGTAGATATTTTTAAAAAACTTAATATACTTAATCTTCAGCTGCAAGGAAAAGACGTAAATATATTTGATTTAAGTCAAAAGATTGATGCTTTTTGTAAGAAATTGCAGTTATGGCATAACAAATTGAAAGAAAACAGTTTGGAAATGTTTCCCACATTTTGCGATTTTGTGCAAGATTCCCCATTGGAAGATATTCATAAAGCTGTGATGCTAAAAACCATAGGAAGCCATTTAGAAAACTTAACTGAGAATTTCAAACGATACTTCTTTGCAGAGAAAGATATCAAGTTGTCAGACTGGAGCTGGGTTTTAAATCCTTTCGAAAATAGACCTGTCGGACAATCACTGCAAGAAGAAGAACAACTGATACATATTTCAACAAATCCCTTACAAAAATCAAACTTTGTTAACAAATCTTTAACAAACTTCTGGACTGAACTTCCGAACGACTACTCCGTTATAAAAGCCAAAGCGCTTAGAATTCTGTTGCCTTTTCCAACGTCCTACCTTTGTGAAACTGGATTTTCTGCCCTTGCTGTCGTGAAATCTAAATACAGAAATAAACTTTAAGTAGAAAATGAACTCAAAGTGGCCATCTCTAACATAGAACCAAATTTAGAGAAGTTGTGCGCCTTAAAACAAGCTCATGTTAGCCATTAGTCCTTAGAATGTTTCTTTGTTATCATTAAGTAAGTAAAATTTCAATAAAGATTTTTTAAAAATCTATCTGTAGCATTTTATCATTACCATTTTATTTTTAATCTGTTCTGCGCCCCCCCCCCCAATCATGTAAAGGCGCCCCCCTTAGGGGGCGCGCCTCACAGTTTGAGAAACGCTGATGTATGGAGTGTTAATTAAATTTACCATAATGCTTTTAATTTTCGTAAAAATCTGTAATTTTTAATACCAATAGAGCTTAAAAAAATGATAAAATTTTGATTATAGCCACTAATCACTAAAAATTTAAATATTATTGGTCATACTCTTTTTATTGTTATCCATCTCTAGAGGTGCCAACCCAAAAGTGTGGTGTCGCATAAAGGTATAAAAATATGTGTGTTTATTAAGATACTTGCAACCCTCAGTTATCATAAACATACGAGTATGTGCGCTATTGAAAAGCAAACTTTTTGGTTGTTGTAAGGCTCGTTGTAACCCATGTCAAAGGGGTAAAAGGGAGACTTATTGCCTTTTCATATTAAAATAATACTCTCGTACATGTAATATCGCAAAACAGCACGGACATGCGGTCAATATTAAGAAAACATAATTATGCCATTTTGAAAGCAATCTTTTATATAACAAAGTCAGTCGCTAAAAGCTCTCTTTTGAAAGCAGTCGCCAAAAGTTTTTGTTTGAAACCAGTAGTTAATGTTTATTTCCGAAGGAAGTTGTTGATGCTACTTGCTCGTTATTATAGAAATCTCGTAATCTCCATCAAATCATTCTCGTTAGTGTTAAGTGTTAAATAAAAATATCTTTCTCGCATACCCAAAAGTGCTCTTTTTGAGCTTCAAATATTAATAACCCTGCAGCCGGGGCGCCCTGTCTCTGAGACCCGACGGCTCGGAATTCGATCGGCAAATTTCGATTGATCAACGTGGCAGCCTAGCGACAATGTTTTTAACTAACATTCCTAATCTAAAATTCCCTATCCCATTTCCTTGGCAAATGGTAAGCTCTTACCTCCTCGTGGTACACTATACTTTATACTTATCCCATAAAAAAAAGTCCAATAGCGTATGATTAGGTGATCGTGCTGGCCATTCTATTGATCATCGCCACCCCATTCACCTATTTGAATTATTAGGTCGAGATGTAGCTAGATCTAGCTAATTTAAAAAAAAAAGAATTTTAATTACAAAACAATTAATATCATAAATAAAATGAGCATCGGAAGTAGCACCTTTATAAAAGCAAACCATAAGCTTTCCAACAAGATACTACTTTCAACAGGAATAAGGCAAGGCGATAGTCTTAGCCCAATACTCTTTAATGTATTATTGGATAAGATCATCATAGAAGTAAAATTTGCGGGGAAAGGATATAAACTGGGCAAAAATTTTTTTAAAATAATCTGCTACGCTGACGACGCGGTAAAAATATTAGAAGATGAGGACAATCTGCAGAAACTACTTTATAGATTCGAAAGAGTTGCAAAGGAATTAAACGTGGTGATCTCTGTCCAGAAAACGAAGGCTCCGACAATATCAAGAGAACAAAAAAGGTGTTAGTTAGCGTTCTACAATAAAAGTGTAGAACAAATCATGTCTTTTGCATACCTTCTTTTTCTTAAGTACCATGTCTTTCTAGAACGTGTTCACCAACAAGGCTATTCTGACCCTGTCGACGGAAGTCCTAACAGAGAGCTTGAGTTGAGTTTATACCAGTCACGTAGATTCTTGAGCCATGATGTTTTTCTGCGGCCCAGCTTTCTTTTACCATAAATTTTTCCCTACATGATGTTCTGCAGTAATTGGTATTGTTTGCCTCTAATAACATGCCCGAAATATTGCAGTTTCCTCTTTTTGATGGTGGTAAGAATTTCGAAGGATTTATTCAGTCGTTGGAGTAATACCAAGTTGGATACTTTTTCCGTCCATGAAACTTTTAATATTTTCCTGTAAGCTCAAATCTCAAGTCGTCTTTCTTCATACTTGTTTACAGTCCAGGCTTCCATACCGTACAGCAGGGTGAAGAAAGCATAACATCTGAGAATTCGAAATCTTAGAGTTAATTTTAGATCTCTACAGCACAAGACCCCACTTATGTTTTTAAATACTGCTCGAGCCTGCTTAATCCTTGATTTTACTTCAGTTTGACTATCCGCGCTGTTAGTTATTATGCTGCCTGGATATTTTATTTGGTTAACTTGCTTTAATAGATCATCTCCAACTGTTATGTTAGCTATAATATTAGGTTGCTAGCTAATTACTAATACTTTGGTCTTTTTGCATTTAATCCGAGTCCAGCCATTGCGCATTTTTCGATGACTGCATCCAGTATCCTTTGTAAATCTTCCTGACTGGAGGCCAACAGTACCGCATCAAATACCTAGACGTTAATATAACAAGTAAAAGAAACCTTAAAGAATAAGTCCGAACACAAAAAATAGGGGCAGCGGGGGTATATCTCCGGGACGTAAAATAGAGAAACAAACATATGAGTGTTGAAGGTAAAACGCGAATTTACAAGACGTGTGTGTGACCTATTATGATCTACGCCACAGAAACACAAGCAGAAACAGCCGCTACTATACAAACATCAGATTTACAGTCATTATAATCGAAATGATTGTCGTCGCTGTCCTTATTCGGAATGTTAATGATAACAGGATTAACTGCTTTGATGCGGTTTTCACGAACCCACCATTCCTCTATTAAATTTTTACATTTTGTGACACACTTTTCCCAAATTTCAGGAGTGGTAGTATTAAGTGCTCGTTGCCAGATTTCCAAAACAAACTAATCACCGAAATCATTAGATCCAATGTGATTGTCATAATAAGTTTTGCATATATCACAAATATACTCGATGGAATTAAATTGGCAATGATAAGGCGAAAGTCTTAGCACATGATGTCCATGACAGAGTATAATTTGATCTATTTTGTAAAATTTTCTCTTTCGTCCGTTTTAGCTATCGATAGTCATTCCTGCTTAAAGCAATACTGTAGAAATGAATTATTTTCGTTTGTTATCGATAGTCATTGCTGCTTGAAGCAATACTGTAGAAATGAATTATTTTCGTTTGTTAATCATATTTTTATTTTCTATACCGTCCAGGAGTTTGTTGGTTCTTTATTTAAAATTTCCGAATGGTACGGATCATTATCGTCCAAAACACGTCGTAGCATTTTCGCGGTCTATTGGGTATACATACACTACTTGAAATAACAATTTTTCTCTGCCAGTACGGTAATACCTGAATGAATATTTTCCTCACCGGTGGATTGGGCGTGGCAGTGAATTTGTTTGGCCACCTAGAAGTCCAGATTTACACCCTATAGACTTCTCAATATGGTCACAAATGAAGGACATGGTTTACAAAGATACAATTCATTTCATCGAAGAATAACGACAGAAAATTCAAAAAGCTGCTAATATTATTAAAAATAATCGACAAATGTTATTTAATATTCAAAAATCTTTAACAAAGTGTAAAGAAGTGGAAGGCGAGCATTTTGAGCATTTACTTTAAATTTTTCTTTTATTACTGTTACTGATTGTTATTTGTTGTCTTTACTGTTGTTACCCCGCATAGTAGTAGTTTAATGAAATAAATTTATTTCACAATAAACAAAATTCATTGAATGTTTAAAATGCAAATAACTCAAAAACTGAATTATATGAAATAAACAAGTGTACCTTTTTTATTCAAAATTAAACTGCCTTTTAAATTTTCCAGTCATTTTAGCCATAACTCATTGGACAAAAAAGATATGTTGTAATTTATGTAAGTATCAGCAACACCTTGTATGAATAGTGCTAAATTCAGCATAAAATTCGTAATTTTTTTTGCCAAAAAACATAAAGTTGCCAAATTTTAAGACGATGCTGCTTAAAATCACAAAACTATTAGGAAATTTCAAATTAAAATTTCAACATTATATACCCTGTATCTCGTAAACCTGCAACATTTGTATAAGACATGTTAAGCTCAATCGCCATATTTTGATGTTTAGTATTTTCAGTTCAGAGATTGCCCATTCTTAATGAATTATCCTGTATACTACTTTTTACACAGAAAAACCCAATTTCACATTTTTATAATACGCTTTTATTAAAAAATTATATTTTTTTTTAATATCAGATAAATTAATAATTTGACTGTAAATATAAATGTGGACAATGCTTTTATCAAATCCCAGCACAGCTCAAATGGTCCATTGACTGTAATTTAAAAGAAATTCTCGCAAAACCCTTCATACACGTATCTAAACAATATACCTACGTTTACTAAGAATAAAGCAGCCAGCGCCATTCAGTTATTACGAGCTTGGATCTATTCCAATTTAATTTTCAATACCTTTTTTTAAACGATAAAACCGCAGACCAGTGAAATACTACACCACTTTAAATATTGACGGTGTTACTGCCAATCATGCTGAATGTTCACTTAATGCTTCATTACACAATTAAAATTTATTGTATGTCTTCTTTGTGTGGAACTAACTTTTAACGAATATTGATTTCTATCAGAGTAATCCTTATTTTTTTTATTTTTGTCAAAAAAAAACTTGAGATTATTAGCAAATAACACTTTTGAGTGTTCACTGTTATCATAGTTTTTCCGCTAGCTGATTTTGACCCACCACCTTTTTTCTTTTTTAAAACGCTTATATTAGTTTCACCTGTATCTTGTTTATTGTATGTTTGTAACTGACTATTTAACCTCGATTTTGTCCTGATTAATTTAATGATTAATTTAATCCTGATTACTTTTGCCAGGATTCATAAATAACCTAAGGGATCCTTTTCATGAGAGTAAAAGAGATAGAACAAGTGCGCAAAGTACGCATGCGCGCAAAACAAATATTAACACAGTTCATAGTATTGGTGGTTCAGTGGTAGAATGCTCGCTTGCAGCCCGGGTTCGATTTCCGGCCGATGCATTCTTTTTGTGCTTTTACCATTTAATACATAATTTTTTTAAATTGTATTAAGGTATTTTCAAACTACATTTTAAAATTGTTTGGCATATCAAAACGAAGACAAATAATTTTCTTGGTTAATGGAACAGTTATTAACAAGCTTTTATTAATTTCACCTGTATGTTTGTATGTTGTAAAGTATTCTTTTAGAGTTAATTAAACTAAATAGTAAAAAATAAATTTAAGTTTGAAAAAACTAAAAAACACGCTTTTAGAGTTAATCAAACTAAAAAGTAAAAAATAATTCTTAACATAAGAATAAATTTACTGACGGGAAAATTAATGTCACTGTTCTAAAACCGTAAGGTGCTTTGTATGACATTTTTAAACTAACTCTACGTTTTGGAATGAAAGCACCCTACATATTACAGTAGCAAAATCGTTACAGTACTTTTATAACTTAATGTGCTATTCTTTATCTTACCCTCAGATGCGAGTAAGAGGACTGTACTTGGTAAATATTATGACGAAGGATATCAAGTTCCAAAAAACTAGTATGTCCTAAAAACTTATTACTTATGTAATTTCACAAGTCACAGTCCTATGCTTAAATAGCGTCATAAACATTTAAATTGTTTTCCAACCTTATTCTTTTCATTGTTAAAGCGGTACGAAATCTTTAAAGTTTTGGCGTTATCATAAGCTAGCTATTTTTGCAGGATATTTTCGTTTTGCCTCAAATGCTCTTTTCTTCAGCCACCCATTACTTCATATTTTTCAGCTGCTTTTTGGTAATTATTGTACACCTTAGTTTTTCGTCATCAACCTGCACAGTTTGAAGAAAATATAGAGATAGATAATCTAAATAGGAAACGAACTTTGCCTTTGTTTAATGGACAAAAATTATTTTTAACAAATTTAATATACCATGACCATGAACTCGAATCTTAAATTTTCCATTGTTCCTGGTAACCAGCTGTAGAAATAATGTTTTATAATGTGTTAATTTTTAATTATCCTTGGATATTATGGAGCACAGTAAAACTATAACTAAAATTGAGTTGTTTTGAAAAGAGTTAAGTTTTATTTTATTATATAAACCAATTTTAACACTAACAAAACATTCTTTCACATTAATTAATTACAAACTCACCTGAAAAGAGAAACAACATTTAAAGCTATTGTTTTACCAGTTTTTATTATTCACTATTATTTAAATTTTTAAATTACAATATAATTCTTACTTGTTTAACCTAACCTCTTTATTTATTATGCTGTATCACTCAGTCAATATGACAGACAGCTACAGTACCAACAACTAACGAGCATGTATAAGAGAACTGATGAAAGTCGAGGAGTAGTAGAGCAAAAGATGTGTGTAAGAACCGTGACAAGTGAAAGGAAGTGGTATCTGCCTACCCCTACGGGAAAAAGGCGTGACTATATGTATGTAGGGAAAAATTTGCTGTTTTTTGGATCCCCATAAAACATTGAACAACCGGATCGATTTTGCATTTTCCTCTTTAATTTACTTTAATACAATTATCGTTTTCGAGTTATAAGCTAAAAAATGTAATAAATCCAAAAAATTTTTAGGTTTTTAACCACCAAAACTTGTCGCTCCACTTTTTAGGTCGTAAACTCATATTTAGCATACCCACACCATATTAAACATTTAAAAAAAACTTTAGCCGCAATTAATGTAAACTGAACCACTTGTTGGGTCCTCTACAATGTGTCTCAGACTAATTTATCCAATAAACTTTATTATGACGAATAAAAACCCATTCCTTAAATATTTACCCTATAGTGACATCCTGTATATTTTTTTATAATTTTGAATTAAGTCTTCTATTGTCTATTTAAAAAAAATTTAAATTTAAATCGGCTTATAAATAATCAAGAAAATGGCTTATAATTGCTGTTTAATGTTTATCCAGGTTGCCATGATTTGACCTGTCAGATCAACAATCTATACATATAAAATGCTTTGTCCTGAATGACTGACTGACTGACGGATCAACACACAGCCTAAATTGCTGATCGTAGAGACCCGAAACTTGAAGGGTGTGTTCTTTGTATGACCTAGGCATCCAATAAGAGAGGATTTTCCAAAATTTTGCCCCTAAGTGGGTGAAAAACGGGGTCATAGTTTGTATGAGACAACATAAACATTCTTTAACACACAGCCTAAATTGCTGATCGTAGAGACCTGAAACTTGAAGGGTGTGTTCTTTGTATGACCTAGGCATCCAATAAGAAAGGATTTTCCAAAATTTTGCCCCTAAGTGGGTGAAAAACGGGGTCATAGTTTGTATGAGACAACATAAACATTCTTTAACACACAGCCTAAATTGCTGATCGTAGAGACCTGAAACTTGAAGGGTGTGTTCTTTGTATGACCTAGGCATCCAATAAGAGAGGATTTTCCAAAATTTTGCCCCTAAGTGGGTGAAAAACGGGGTCATAGTTTGTATGAGACAACATAAACATTCTTTAACACACAGCCTAAATTGCTGATCGTAGAGACCTGAAACTTGAAGGGTGTGTTCTTTGTATGACCTAGGCATCCAATAAGAGAGGATTTTCCAAAATTTTGCCCCTAAGTGGGTGAAAAACGGGGTCATAGTTTGTATGAGACAACATAAACATTCTTTAACACACAGCCTAAATTGCTGATCGTAGAGACCTGGAACTTGAAGGGTGTGTTCTTTGTATGACCCAGGCATCCAATAAGAGAGGATTTTCCAAAATTTTGCCCCTAAGTGGGTGAAAAACGGGGTCATAGTTTGTATGAGACAACATAAACATTCTTTAACACACAGCCTAAATTGCTGATCGTAGAGACCTGAAACTTGAAGGGTGTGTTCTTTGTATGACCTAGGCATCCAATAAGAGAGGATTTTCCAAAATTTTGCCCCTAAGTGGGTGAAAAACGGGGTCATAGTTTGTATGAGACAACATAAAAATTCTTTAACACACAGCCTAAATTGCTGATCGTAGAGACCTGAAACTTGAAGGGTGTGTTCTTTGTATGACCTAGGCATCCAATAAGAAAGGATTTTCCAAAATTTTGCCCCTAAGTGGGTGAAAAACGGGGTCATAGTTTGTATGAGACAACATAAACATTCTTTAACACACAGCCTAAATTGCTGATCGTAGAGACCTGAAACTTGAAGGGTGTGTTCTTTGTATGACCTAGGCATCCAATAAGAGAGGATTTTCCAAAATTTTGCCCCTAAGTGGGTGAAAAACGGGGTCATAGTTTGTATGAGACAACATAAAAATTCTTTAACACACAGCCTAAATTGCTGATCGGAGAGACCTGAAACTTGAAGGGTTTGTTCTTTGTATGACCTAGGCATCCAATAAGAGAGGATTTTTGAAATTTTGCCCCTAAGGGGGTGAAAAACAGGGGCAAAGTTTGCATGGGACAACATAAACATTCTTTAACAGAATTGATGGAAGGCGTGTTTCGTATTTTAATAAAACTCATTGCCTAACGGGGTTTAAAAGGGTAAAAAGGTATTTTGGGGGTGAATTGCATCAAAGCTTATATTAATAGAACTTAGTGCTTTTGATTTAAATAACATTTTATTTTGACACATGACAACTCAATCCCATTTTATTCAAAAAATGTTGATTTCACATAAAAGCTTGGTGCAATGTAACACTTAAAATAACAACGTCAAATATAAAATAATATTAAAATCGGATTAAAATTCGAAATTTCAATTTTATTTGTTCTTGGATATTTGAATAAAATAACTTACCTTGTACCTTTGATACAAACCGAAACCCCACTCTTCAATATACCCAAACAAAGTAATATGGCAGAAGTACTCCAAAAAACGAAATTAATTATTTGGTATGAAAGTACTATGGCTTATAAAGGGGGTTTTAAAGCCTTTAATAGATATTTACAAGATATTAGGAATATTAATTGTCAAATGGGAGGAGTTATTGTATTGTTAGCAGGCGATTTCCGACAGACTTTACCAGTAGTGCCCAAAGAAATGCAAACGGACAAAGTTAAAGCGGTCTTATTTGTGGCCTTCAGTGACAAAATTAAGCCTTACCAAAAATATAAGAGTCCATCTAAAGGCAGTCCTAAGACCCGTTGCTTAAAATAGGAAATGATGATTTCACGGAAATTGATGATAAAATAATTCTCACTACAGAGTTAGGTATAATTGTTTCCAGTGTAACGAGTTTCTTCTTCTTCTTCCTGCTTTAATAAAAGAAATTTGCTTGTTTTTCTTTGTATCCTCTGCCGTTCAGTTGTTAGAAAGGTTGTCGCTCCATCTCTTGCGGGATCTTCCAACGCTTCGGCGCCCTAAGGGCGACTTGTCTCTAGTTATTTTGACCATTCTGTCGTCATTCATCCGGTCTATGTGTTCGCTCCACTCTCTTTTTCTTCCCAGTATCCATTCATTTACATTGTCTATTTTACATGTTCTTCTAATGTTCTCGCTTCTCTCCCTGTCAAAAAGTTTTTAGTGTAAAGTTGTTTAGTAAAGAGTTTATAGCTAGAATTTACCTAAACGAGCGTTACATCCACACCAAAAAGCGAACAACCTCAGTCATAAATGATGTACATACTTTTGAGATCATTCAAAGGGGTGAAATATCAATAAAGATCCGTTGACTTAGTGATAAACACCAATGATCCCATTTATTATCCGATCGAGTTCCTGAATACACTGAAGCCTCCCGATCTCCCAGCTTACATATTATAATTGAGAGTTGGCGCGCCAATTATCTTGCTGTGCTATATAAAACCACCAAAATTATGTAATGGCACGAGATTGCAAATGAAAACATTGTGGCGCAATGTAATCGAGGCAACTATACTGACAGGTTGTTCTCGAGGAAAGTCTGTATTATCAAATTCTTCTTCTTCTTCTTTAGGTGCCCTGTCCTCCTCGGGCGTTGGCGATCATCAGCGCTATCTGAACCTTGTCAGGATATCTTTCTTCTTCCCGGGCCTCTTCGTCCTTCGATCTTTCCTTCTATAATAAGCTTTAAAAGTCGATACTTGTCATTTCTTAAGATGTGACCAAAATACTTCAGTTTGCGCTTTTTTTTGCACATCGCATCTGTCAAAGTCCAAGCTTCCGTTCCATAAAACAGTATGCTGAACACGTAACAGCGAAGCACTCGGACGCGCAGAGGCAAGCTTAAATTTCTGGAGGAATTTCTTCAGGAACGAAGCACGAGCTTGTTCTATTCTGGCACGAATCTCCTGCATGCCGTCCCACTTCTCATTTAGTTGACACCTAAGATATTTAAAAGTTTCACTCGCTCAATTCGTTGACCGTTTATTTCCAGGTGTCCGTCCACGTTGTTTGATTTGCTAACTGCTAGCCACTTTGTCTTTCTCACGTTTAGGCTAAGTCCGGCCTCTGAGCTTGCAGCCGTCACACGGCTTACCAGTTCCTGCAGTCCTTCCAGGGAGTCGGAAACAAGAACCGTGTCATCAAATTACCCTGTTAAATTAAATAGAGTGCAGTTTTTCATCAAAGTCTGCTTGGCCATAACCATAAACAAATCTCAAGGTCAAACTCTTAGGGTAGATACCATCTCAGAAAGATAGATCTGAACCAACAAGCGAACTGTCGGTTCTGCTGCGTGGAAGACGAAACTGCTGAACATATACTATGTTCATGCCCCGGCCTGGGAAGAATAAGGTTCAACATATTTGGTTACACTAACCTAGAACCTAACGATTTTAAAAAAATCTCACCCTATACAACCATGAACTTCGTAAGAAGGGCTGGATTGTGCGGTGAACTGTAGCCTCTAGGGGTGAGCCACAATAGACCTACTAAGGGTCGCGGTGGAGGGGCGACCACGCCCCACTCACATGAAACCTAACCTAACCTAACAGCACCCGAAGGAAAAACAAAAAATATTGTTAACTAAGAAATACTGCGATATATAATACCTCCGTATCACTTTCACCATATCAAATGCCGAGCTTTGTGCTCATAAAATATAACAAAATTGTATTTCATTTTTATGTTTATTTAACCTTTATATCCCTACACTATAACATTGTATAATAAAGATTGTAATATTTTGTAAGTATTCAAACATTTTAACATAATAATTTATATGTTATAACAAAATTAATAACGTAAAAAACCAATTAAAAATCCTATTAGAACTATTTTCGACTTTTACGAGGACGAAGTAGTGGGCAAAAGCTAGTTATTCTTTAAAATTATTAAACCAGTTATAATTCTACGTGTTGTAATTGTGTATAACATTTTAATATGCCTTATTTGAATACGTTGATAAAGTACTTATTTATGAAGAATGCTTAAAAAATAAAAAAAAATGACAATTATATCAAGAAAGGTTTCTAAATCAAAACATTTTAACCCATTAGCTCCGAAATTAATTTTTTTTATTTTTTATCAAATTTTTTTAACATTTTTGGTAAAATAGGCACTTGTCAGCTAAAAAATGATTCAAAAAATAATAATAATTAAGTATTAAAAAAAAACTGATACCATATGGTATCCGTTGGTGATAGGAAACATTTTTATTACAAAACATTTCCATAAGTACCTACTTATAATTAAATTCTTGTATAAAATATGTAAAAACTGTATTTATTTATGTGTAATAAAGAGGCAAAACAATTAATACATAGACCCACATTACACTTCTGACACATTGTTCTTTTAAATGATGAAAACCCTACTCCGGCACATCTTCGTCTGCTGCACGAAATCACAAAATGATCCATTCAATAAAATCTAATATCTGGAATTATATTTTTTTTAGACTTATTAGTCCTGGAGCTTTGATAGGCGTTTTGTATTTTGTATTCCAAAATTTTATGCTACTATTTTCCCATTTTTACTGCTCAGATACCAGACATTGTGCATTGCTACGTCAATAAACCATGTAAAAATTGGCCATACCACTTCTTTCCATGAATGTTAATGCGATAATTAGCAATTCCCTGATCCATCAGATCGGTTCCACCCATGTTCCGATTGTAAGCAGCCACTCAGTCTAAACGAGGAATCATTACATGCTTCCTTTCCATTTAGTAATTTTATTTTAGCAGGAGCACACAACTGACCACCTGCAACATAAAAAATAAAATGTGAATAAATTTATACATCTATTTTATTTTCCTACTACATTACCATTGAGGTTGCAAACCATTCCCCCTTTGTCTTTGTCTGCAGAATCCCCATCTGTGTTAACGTTAGGATCGAGGAGTTCTACAAAAATTTCGTCTACGTTCGCAAGCAAGTTATCAACCTCCTCCGGCATATCCATGGCTTGAGAAAGCGAAAATCCTCTTCTAGAACGTTAAAAATAATATCAAAATAAAACGTAGTGATACAACACTAAAAGGTTCCAAAACACCTACGGATACCGCATGGTATCACTGACATTTGACCTAAGATATTGCAATCACATTACATCGAACTAATTTTATTTATTGACAGGGGTATTTTATTATTCATAATCTTGTATCATACTCAACAAAAATAATATAGAAATATGTAAAAAAATACATACGCCCATCGTATATCTATTATTTCGTGTAGCACAAAATTACCTAACATGAAAACTTTCACAAAACTGCCAAAACGTTATCAGAATTTCTTCATGTAATACAATATGTGTTGTGGAACCATTATATACTGCTGTCTTGTTTCGTGTTCCATTCAAATATCTCTATTCGTTTAAAAGATATCTTATTTCATTTACCCTATCCGGTCTGCCGAACGTTGGCTATTACTGTGGCTAGAGCATTTCTATCTTCTGCTAAATGTATGAGTTCTCCTACTGAACGTATATTTGTCCATTCACGAATGTTCTTTAACCATGACTGTTGCTTTTTTACAGGTCCACGGCGCCTCTCTATTTTCCCCTTCATTATTATTCGGAGTAGTTGATATTTATCTCCCCTTAGTATGTGACCAAGGTATGCAATTTTCCGGCATTTTATGGTGGTCATTAATTGCCTGTCAGTTTTAGCACTTCTGAGGACTTCCTCATTTTTTACATGGTCCGCCCAAGGTATGCGCAGCATCCTTCTATGCAGCCACATCTCAAATGCCTCTAATCATTCATTATTCTGATCTTGAGTGTCCACATTATCGTACCATAAAACAGTATTGACCATATATAACATTCAGTCATCCGCTGTCTTAGCTTAAGGTTCAAATCATCATTGCAAAGAAGCGGTCTCATTTTATTGAACGCTGCGCGCGCCATCTCTATTCTGCTTTTTATTTCTGTATCAGGGTCTAGTGTTTCCGTTATGATGCTTCCGAGATATTTAAACTTTGTGACACGTTCTAATGGGGTACCATCTGGTTTAGATTGACGTTATTCTGTACCGTACGACTCACTACCATGAATTTTGTTTTATTAGCGTTAATATTAAAGCCGTATCTTTTTCCAACTGTGTTAATTCTGTCTAGCAATGTTTGCAGATTTTCTATTGTGTCTGATAGTATTACCGTGTCATCAGTATATCTAATTGTTGTTATGGGTAAGCTATTAATTTTAATTCCGCGGTGTCCCAGTTTTTCGAGAGCTTTTTTTAATATTCGGTCGGAATAGAGGTTGAAAAGCAGTAAAGAAAGTATACATCCCTGTCTTACTCCTTTTTCTATTGCAATATCGTCTGTTAATATATCACCTTTAAAAGATATAGCCTGGATAAATAAGTCTGTGACACACTGTATACACTGGGCTATATATGCCATACAACCCGTTTAAAATCATCACAGTTACAGCTCCATAAATGCATGTTAAAATTAATAATGTCACAGGTTCGCTGCAATGGATCATGTTTAGCTACACAATATTTATTGACTCGTATATTTTAAGAAATAAAATTATTTTTAAGTACTCCATTCTCTTTTTGTGGTAAATTAAAAAAAAATTATAATCTTTTATAATTGAAAGCTAAACTAAAAAAAAATGTTTTGATGTTAATTAAAGAGCGTTTCAGCATGCTGCACCTTATTTAAATATTAAACTCTTGAACTTCTTTGACAAAAAAAGCATTTAGAACAACGCAAAGTTTGATTATCTTGCACGTTTATCCCGTGCAACTTCAACATCAAAGAAAACTCTTGTAAACACTTATTTACGTCTGGAGCCCAGAATAATACTGACGTCGAATATACAGCGACATATTTTTTTGTCATCTTTAATGTTCAGGAACACTAAAAAAACTCACAAATATGTTGACGCATCTTGTTTTTCTTTATTATCATATCTTTGGTATACAATTTTAAAATTATTTTCCTGCTAATACGCAAGGGTCATGTTGTTGGTTTCCACCTTTGGAACTTTTGACATGTATTAAAATTTCAACGGTGATAAATTATCCAATATTATTCCTTGGAATTTTTTACCTTTCATCATTTATTAATATATTTTAATACTGTTTGAATTTTTAACAATATTGTTATTAAAATAGATTTATTATGCGATCATTGTTATTGAACCTTTCTTTAATGATATTTCATTTTATATAATATTGTCTGCTATTATTTCACGCTAGCTTATTGTGGATAATAAGACCTCCTAGAATTTAAATATTTTAATAGCATTTAAGGTGAATTTAAAAAAAATTAAAAGGCAAAATTTTGTATAAGTAAAGTTGTTTTATACGTCCAATTAAATTGTAAATTCTAGACCTCAAAACAACTATTCAAATCAAACAACTGATTCTCTAGTATTTTGGACATGTCAGCAGGAGAAAAAATGACAATCTCGAAAAACTTATGGGCCAAGGTAAGGTAGAGGTAACATGACCTAGAGGACGTTTCCCAAAACGATGGCTGGACCAGGTGAAGCAGTTTACAGGAAAATCTTTCCAAGACAGTATTAGAAGCACGTCAGATAGAGAGGAATGGAGGGAAACTGCTAAAAACACAACATGAGACTAACATAGGATCACGACGCTTCAAACATAAAGCTAACGACTAGAGAGAGAGAGACACAAAACTTTACTTTTACAAATCACATAGATATTCACTTAGATATTTAACTAATTACAACTTTTACAACTATTTAAATTTCATAACCCACAAAAACTTTTAAAACTGTCTTTTTTCACGACCGCTGTCCTTTTTATATTTCTAAATCATAATTCCAGTTTTTGCCACCTGTTTCTCGAGAGTCCGGGACAGTACTTCTACCTTCGCGGCGCGGTGCTCAAGACTTTGCTAGACTAAGGCGGCGGCCGGCAAAGCGATCATTAATATGCACCCTAGTTGTGGTCGGTTCTCGGTCACCGACAAATTACAGGGCCGGGTTGCAACAATATGGATTTTTATTTTCGCAATAATTTTTCATGGTTTTATAATTTCTATATAAAATTGGCAATTTTACGTTTTTCGGTATGAAGATGGCCAATTCGAACCCAAATAACCATTGCTCATAGAGCGTGCTAGTCACACTTGGTTGTGTATAGTAAATCAAATAAAAGTTTGTTTCGACTCAACTATGAGTAAAATATTAAAAAGCGTTAAATTTCACATAAATGTTACCATGTTTGATTCATGTAACTCGAGTTATTTGTTTCTAAAAAGTTCAATGAATTTTAATATTATATATTATTTGACACTAATAAGAGTAAGTGTTACAGCTGGGGCTTAAAAATATTAACAATTATACACAAATTAAAGGCAACCCAACATGTGGTTTTTGCACGACGGGGTACCACCACATTATTCTCTAGTTCGTCAATACTTAAACTAACAGTTTCGGCATCGATGAATTGGTCATGAAAGTAAGTTTGCTTGGCCACCGAGAGGTCCTGATTTTATTCTTTTGGATTTTTCGATTTGGTCGCCAGTAAAGGCATTAATTTGGTGCCGGTTGTTAGTTTAATCGATGCTACCCTCAGCAAATTACACTGAGTTTCACTGGTCAGTGCAGATTTCGTTTCGGTGAATTAACGGAATTAGCGGATTTATACTCAAAGGACTCTTCAACAGGAAGCTGCTCCAAAAGCTTGTGTTTTTTTATTATAATTATCTTATTTTTTGGAGGAAAGGGTAAGGTAAGCCACTGTGGCGACCTATACCTGCAGAAGTGCCATCAGCAGACAATGGGGGTTACAACCCTATGTTGTTCATTGGCTCTATATTACGGTCATAAGACCAATTTTAATATATGGATCGTTAGTATGGTGGCCAGCCCTAGAAAAGGGAGTCAACCATACAAACGTAGGAAAAGTCCAGAGATTGGCATGTCTGCTGATCACAGGCTGTCTACGGACCACCCCAACAAACCTTTGAAACGATTTTACATCTACTACCAGTAGATCTGTTTGGCAGAGAATGCGCAGCTAGTCCGGCTCTCAAACTCAATGCTGTGACCCCATGAACCGAAACGCGCTATGGTCACTCTAGAATCCTAAAAGAATACGACCTGTGCACAAAAAACACTGATTACACTAAACCTACTCCTATGTTCGAAGGGACCTATCCCCGAAAATTCCTTCCAGAGAAGATTGGGCCGAGAATCCAGTGAAACTTTAGGGCGCAGTATTTTATACGGATGGCTCTAAACTAGAGGGGAGAGTGAGTTGCGGAATCTTCTCAGAAGACCCCTCCCTTAGCCTTAGAACAAAAGTTCAGCGAAATATCCATTCTTTGCGACAGCCAGGCTGCTATCAAATCACTGAATTCAGTCTACTTAACCTCTAGGGTAGCGGTGCAATGCCGTGCCGCCCTAAATAAGCTACAAACTAAGTTTAGAGTTCACATTGTCTGGGTACCTGGACACAGGGACATACCAGGCAACTATAAGGCGGACGAGCTAGCAAAAGAGGGCACCACCCTCCCAGCTGTATCTGTCTCATCTCAGCAAGGAGTACATTGCAAATTGCAAATTGCAAATTGCCGGCTCCTCCTGCACAGCAAAGTAGTTCAAAAAGCCAACTTGAGGTGGCAAAATGAACCCACATGCACATCATCAAAAAAGATCTGGCCTAAACTAGATCTACGTCGAATCAATGATGTTTTAACTCTATCCAGGGAGTCCATTGTAAATGATCATAACAGGACACTGGGCAGGTGGAACCCATGTACGGCGCATGGGAATCGCAGAGCCACGACACGACTTCTGTAGAAACTGTCCCGATGAGGAAAAAGAGTAAACAATGGTACATCTTTTCTACCACTGCCCTGCCATAGGCAGAAAACGGCTTTTTTACTGGGGCAACCGAACTTTAATCACTTATCTGATCTCATATCAGTTAGCATCAAAGACTTTACACTCTTAATTAAAAGTTCCAACTGGTTCTTCCGGTAGAGGGGAAAGGCACCGCCGTCCATCTCGGTATCACAACGGGCCAAAAGTCGTAAGTGGGTTCCCTTCGAACCGCCGTTTTAATCTAACCTAACCTAACCTTCTCATTTCTTTGGTTTTATACTTGTATTTTTTTATCTTTTTCTTAATTTATATTTTAAATTTTTTAATGGTTTTTTTTTTAATAAACTTGTTGATTTGTTTTGGCAGCCATTTGGTTATTTCTAAACATAAAAAAGGCGATAGGCATCTAGCAACATTGAAGCCGGTTAAACACGGTGCTCATTCACGAGTACAAAAATTAAATAGATACAATTGAATTTTTTCGAGGATACATTTCTCTTCTTTAGTAATTTTTAGGTAAAATCACTTGGCGCCCTAACGTGGTTTAAGTTGTTTATTTTAGTTTATTGATTAAAAAAATTAAAGATGATTTTGCAAACTATTTCTATCTGTTCCCTGGAATTAAATTTAATTGCGAAATCAATAACACACACTCTTGAGTGAGAGGAGTGCGATAAGGAACGAAGTTCCTTATCGCACGGTACGGGCTTGGCGGATGGGAGCTAGGCGAAAGAAAGTGTAAGATTTTTCCGTGACGAAACACCAAACAAAAAACACGAAACGCTGACCAACTATACCTGCGCAGCGTTGCGAACTTATTGGCAGCCTTGAACCAATAAGCGCGCACCTGTGATTGGGCACCTGTGATTGGGCACCTATGACTGGGCACAGCCAATAGCATACGTACATACGTGTCTACAATACTTGTACGTATTTATAGATACTTATGTTTATTTTTAACAAAACACGCGCTGCGTAACCTCTTTGCAAATTGTTTGTAAACACTTTTGTTGGTTGATAATAACTCTTTGTTATTGGTTAATATACATCAATAATGCATTGTGGCTTAAAAGATAATAACAATGACGCTAGTTAAATGTCAGAGTTAAAGTGCAACAATATTTGAATAATTTATTTTTAACCTAAAATTGATTTTTTTATTTTACTATGTCCAATTAGTTGACAAATTGACTTAAAAAAAAGATCAAAAAAAAGCAATATTGCCGAAAAATGCAAAAACAAAAAATATAATATGTTTATCAATAATAGTAATATACTACGAAAGAAACTTCGTTCCAACCGAGTGTTCACGACACTTACGCATTAGTTTTTTTTAAAGTAATTTTTTTACGAGGGCGGTTTGATAAGTCAGTGACATAATCACCTTTTAGCTCGATACATTTAGTCCAGCGTTTTTCTAATTTTTTTATTCCCTCCAAATAATAGGTTTTTTCAAAGCTCTCAAAATACGTGTTTGTTTCGGTAATGACTTCTTCATTCGACTCAAATCTCTTACCGCTCAGCCATTTCTTTAGGTTTGGAAACAGAAAATAGTCGCAGCGGGCTAAATCTGGAGAATATGCTGGATGGGGTAGCAGTTCGTATCCCAATTCGTGGATTTTGGCCATCGTGACTAGACAAGTGTGCACAAGTGCATTGTCTTGATGGAACAGCACTTTCTTCTTCGCCAAATGCGGCCGTTTTTGCTTCAAATCAACGTCGAATCTGTTCAAAAGCTTTGAATAATATTCGCCGGTGATCGTTTTACCTTTTTTAAGGTAATCGATGTGAATGACACCGCGTACATCCCAAAAAACTGTGGCCATGACCTTGTTGGCTGACAGACTCTGTTTCGCCTTCTTTGGTCCACGTTCACCCCGAGCAACCCACTGTTTCGATTGTTCCTTGGTCTCTGGCGTGTTGTGATGGATCCATGTTTCATCCACAGTAACAAAACGGCGCAAAAATTCGTCCGGATTACGGCTGAACATCGCTAAACACTCTTTTGAAGTGGTCACACGATTGCGCTTATGGTCGAGTGTGAGCAATCGCGGCACCCATCTCGCAGAGAGTTTTTTCATGTCCAAATATTCGTGTAAAATATGATGTACCCGTTCAGTTGAGATACACCTACAGCATGAGCCAACTTACGCACTTTCATTTTTCGATCATCCAATATCATTTCATGGATTTTATCGACGATTTCCAGAGTGATCACTTCTTTTGGGCGACCTGGACGTTCGGCATCACTAGTGCCGGTATGACCACAACGGAACTCTGTAAACCACTTCTTAACCATTGAAATTGATGGTGCCGAGTCCCCGTAGTATTTATCAAGTCTTTCCTTAGTTTCAGTGATTGATTTTTTACGTAAAAAGTAATGCTTAATCAGCACACGAAATTCACGTTTTTCCATTTTTGTAAAAATTCACGAGGTTGTCTGCTTTGAACGACTATCAAACACCAACTGCACGACGTAGCTTGCTCAAAATTAGAAAGTTGCCCACTGATAGATTATAGTTGACGGCAGCACTGTTGTATTTGGAGTAACTGCGCGGGAAATTTAAAAAGTCACTGACTTATCAAACTTCCCTTGTATTTAGAATAAAAAAATTAAATAATTTTTGTATGAACTATTTTCATAAGAAGTAGTTCGTTACAGCAATATTTGTATTTTAATTGTGCAAGTAATCATAAAAATTCCCATATATTGCACACATGAATAACCGCACTGTATACTTTGTAAATGTGTTAGTAGAAATTGGATGCAGGACGCCCAGAATAGGGACAGATGGAAAAAACTGAGGTAGACCTATGTCTAGCAGTGGACGCGTATGGGTTGACGATGATGATGATACTTTGTATTATTATTTTTTTTTAATTTATTTTTCATTCTTTTTACGTAATGTGTATTCGAGATTATAAAACCTTCAATAATTCACTATTTTTTAACTTCTGTTGGATACATTGTAATTTAGTATCCGTTGTCGGGATAAAATTTATCACCTGTTTTAGAATGTAACATTTAATTTAATAAACATTTTTATCAGCGGTTTCATGCGAAAATAACTTCGAATCGACAAAAAGCTCCAAAAAAGAAAATAATAAACTCAAATATTTTCATTAAATTACTCCTTTTTTAGGTAGTAAAGTTAACATTATTAACTTTACAGCAATGCTGAAAGTGTTCTTCTGTAAATTCCACACACGAGTATAAATTTTGCATGAAACCATTTTCGATGTTTCGGGAAATATCTTAAATTATTCGTCGTCATTTGTTAAGCATGCTTTGACGTGACTGGTCCAGTGGTGTATATTTTACTTTTCAAGCATTATTCCAACGACAGGACAACATTACATGCGAGTAAGAATCGCTATACGGTAAATTGTGAACGAATTTAGGTTGGAATAGGCCATTTAAGGTATTTATTATACACGAAAAAAAAATTTATTTTGGGTTTGGGGGTCAGACCATGTTTACTATATGTTTTTGGATTCGCTGAATCCGAACTTGGGGTCAGAATAACTCCTTTGGGTTAGGGTTTCCCATAACGTCAAAAAACCCGATTTTTTAAACTTTATAACTATAAACCATCCATATGAAACCCCTTAACCACTTGAAACCATAACACAATAACCCCGTGTCACCTTTAACCCATAACTTTATAATAATATATATTTATATATAATCTTAAACCCTTTTACCCTTAGGGTGTCGGGTTATCATTTTATTTTTGTTTTATAAACTTCTTCCATTCTTTTCTGTCTCTTGTCAATATCTACTTCGCTCCATTTTTATTTTTTCCTTGTAAAATCTTTCCTATTATGTCGTTGCAGGTTTTTCTAGGTCTTCCTCTTTTTCACTTGTTAACTCCATAATAATATAACCCCTGATCCCTGAACCCCATAACCCCATGACCCCATTGCTCCTGAATCAAACGAAAACAGTTTATCTCAGGCAATTTTTATCAATGCAAATTTTAACTGACGTTCAGGATACGTTCAAACAATAAAATAAAACCCCATAACCCCGTGACATTATAACCTCCTAACCGTATCACCCCATTGCCTTTAAATTAAACGAAAAAAGTCTATTTGGGGCTATTTGTATTAATACAAATTTCCAATGACATTGAATATACATTTGAACATTGAAGAAGAAGGTTATAACTTCGTAACAACACTACAAAGGGGATTCCTAAAACTGCGTGTCTCCATCAAGGGCACCTCTTTGCGGTGACAGCGGGCAACGGAGTGAGCCCGTTATCCGGTCCCTGGATTGCGGCTTAGATGCCGTCATGGCAGGCACACGCAAGTGTCTTACGATGCAGAGGAATTTTGGAGCCTCAGTATCAGCGGTTGGTAAGGGTGTGAAAGCGGGCACCCAGGCGTCGCATCAAGCGAGCGTAGTTCCAAATTGGTTGGTGACTTGGCTAATGTGGATATAATGCTAGAAGAAAACAACCCTAGAAGTTCGTGCAATCTCATAATTGTCAAGTAAATCATGATCAATTTTGTTATATTTGTTCAAGTTATATAATTTAAAAAAGCGGTTTTTTTGAGGTTATAGGAAACCCTAGCCCGATAAACTTATTCTGACCCTACATTTGGGTTCAGCGACCCAAAAACATATAGTTAACATAGTCTGACCCCCCAAACAAATTTTTTGTGTGGCTGTGCTATCGGTCTTTTTAGGCAAATTTTTTTTACATTGAGTGTATTCCTTATAAAAAATCCTAGAAGTAAAATCTGAACAATTGATTATTAAACAAGAAATTTTATATATGTTAACAATACGTAAACAAATGAATGGGGCACTGCATAGCTTTATGAACAGTCAGAAAGTGTCAAAAAGGCACGTCTGCCTATGCATAGAGGTGTGTTGGCTCCTACAATTATGTATGGTAGTGAATGTTGGGTTTGGCAAAAAAAGCATAAAAAAAGGATTAATGCTGCGAAGATGAGTAGTCTGAGAAGTATAGCCGGAGTGACTCGGTTGGATAAAGTAAAAAATAGTGAGATAAGAAAACGCTGTGGTATAAAAAAAGATGTGGTTACAAAGATAGATAAAGTAATGCTTAAATGGTTTGAAATCGTGAAAAGGATGGATGAAGAAATATTAACGAAACAAATTAAGGCGAGTGTGAATGGGCGAAAGTCGGTAGAGGTCGACATCGGCGAACATATCTAGATCAGATCAACATTGTTTTGAAAAAAGGCCCAACAACTGACGAGCATGTATAAAAGCACTTATGATAGTAGAGGAAGCAAAATATGTATGTAAGAACCGTAGCAAGTGGAAATAAGTGGTCTCTGCCTACCCCTAGGGTAACTATATGTATGTATGTAGTACATTTTAAACATTAAATCATTTTATACGAACGAGTAACTGTATACAAAAAAAAATTGTAAAAACATTTCCAAGTTAAAACAAGGTAAAAAACTATAAAAATTAAATAAAAACAACATTTTGGATGTTTTTTAAAAAAAATATCAGCTATTTTAATATGTCGTTACATCCCCTCTAGCTTTGATTACGGCTTTTATACGCAAAGGCATTGTTGCCGCAAGCTTTTGGCATTCTTAGGCAGGAAATAAGTCCCAAATTTTTTTAATTTTTATACGTAGATCCAGAATATTGCGTTGGGATTATTTCTAAGGCACTGTTTTATTCATAGTGTCTCAATTTTGTTGAGGTCTGGGCTGCTCGAAGGCCAGTTTATGGTGTTAATCTCATTATCTGCACACCATGTTTTTGTGGATTTAGCAGTATATAAAGATGGACCATCTTATTGAAAAATTATATTATTTTTATTGGAATGTAACTCTTGAATGCTTGGTAATATTCTGTTAAAATATTTAATATTTTTGCGCATTTACCGTACCATCTAAAGAATGAAAATTTTCGAGACCCTTTGTTGACATACATCCCCAAATCATAACTCCTTTAAAAAACTTAACTGTGTACGTTAGAAATGCCTCTGATTTGCTTCTAATTACACGCTTCATTCAATTACCCAAACTGATACTAAATGTTAACTTATCGCTAAATATCACTTTACTTCAGTCCTTATTAGTCCACAACACCCTTTCTTTAGCCCAAATAACACGTTTCTTTTTTGCTTTTGAGTTAACAAAGGTTTTTTCTTTGCCTGCAAACAATAACTTAAATATCAAGAATTATTTAAGCAACCTATAAGCATATCATACCTTATAAAAACTAAGCCCAGATTTATGAATCCATTTCCGCCCTCTTTCAAAATTTAACCCAGTTTGCTGATTCCAAGAAGAGGTAATTTCGCGCAGCGTCCAGTAATTTTATCACGAACAGTTAAATTACCAGTTTTCTTGTGTTTTTCAATGATGTATTTAGTTGTTGAATTTGATAATTCAAGATCAGAAGCAATTTGAAACATTGACTTGCCTTATTTATGTTTTTTAACAATCAATTCTCAAATTTTTACATAAAAAAATAACAAATGTCAACTAGTAAACAAACCTACCTAAAATTTCACAACCTACTTTTAAAATATTTAAATATCTTCTTACATTTCTAGCTGTCCAAACATTTAAAGGTCAATAAATTATGAGTTTAACACTATTGTTTGACATAATTTTTAATAAAAATAAAAAATGCCAAAACACCTAGTTTATAGAAAAAATTTGTTTGGTAAAATAAAATAATATTTAAAAAATAATAAATTATTAATCATCAAGAAATTTGTCCGTCCGAACATATGGTTAGGGCTCGTATTTATTCTGTTACCACTCAACAACGTATATATTTTACCGCTCAGACTTGTTACCCTCAGAATTTGAAATTTTTTGGCCCAAGCAAGATCATTGATAAATTAAAAAAAAAATGTCTAAATTTAATTTTTGCCTGAGATTTTTCAAAATTCTTTCCTTGTTTTTTTTTCGTCCTCTCTTATTATAAATAAATATACGAGCCGCACCCAATTTGCAATTTATTATGATACAAATATACAAAAAATATACAAAAAATTGAAAATTTACTTCGCTTGATACTTTTTGTCAAGATTCGACTTAAAAGTAACTGTCTAAAATTTTATAAGCAAATCGAAGATATATAGCTTATTTTTAGATAATAAATCAACACACCTGTGCAGCTACTTTTTACCGTTTAAGCAAACACTTTTGCTAGAAATAGACAAATTATACCAAACTTTATTATGTCATAATATTAAGTTGCCCATAAATTTAGAAAATCTACTGACATTGGAGGACAATAGTATTTATAATATATTATATCATTATGTTAAAACTAATAACATAAATATGTAAGTGGCAGTGCTACCCCAATACAAACTATTGTAAGCCTGGAATGAAAAAATTATACATTATTTAAAAAAAAGAAATATATATATATATATATATATATATATATATATATATATATATATATAAATAAATGAAAAAGAAATAAAAAAAAAAATTAATATCCATTTAAAAATAAAAAAAATTAAAAAAAAAACAAAAACTAAATCAGGCAAATACTATCGATATCTATCTAACACAAAATTTTATCTGTAAAATTGACAAAACAACCCAAAATATAACTGGCCTGTTGGCTCTGCCAGTGCCAAAAACTTAAGCAAAAAAAAAAAAAGCAAACACTTTCGTAACATTGGGATCGATAACTCGTAAAAGGTAACCTCAAGAGAGTATCTTGTCACCGATGGCAGTTGGTGAAACTTGTAGTAGTAGTGGCAAACGGATTATCCGTTCTGCTTTACGTCACTGGTGCCACAGGCAAACCAACCTTCACGGTAATCCCCTCTTGCAAAGTGCAATCTGAAATTTACTTAATGTATTTTCAAGAGAAATATTGTTAGCGTAAAATAATGAGTGTCAGGAAAAAATTGAATATTTATTTAAAGAATAGAAAATATTTCAATAAAAATGAATAATAAATTAATATTATTTTAAATAAAGATTGTTCTTTACATTGCTTAAATATTTTTATTTCGAAAAACCTGAAATATTTTTATCCAGTAAAATTTTTATATGACATTTTTTTCTAGCAAAACGGTACTACTGCTTTTCGGGTTTTGCGAAAACAAACAAATGGAAGCTGATTTTTTACAGACAAATTTATAGACGTAGATCACAAATTATAGCAAATTTAAGAAAAATAAATTGACAGATATGCTTCTTTTGGTTATACCGGAAGTGGACAGCAATATTGTTATTTTAAAGAAACCCTGTATACAGGATGTTCCTGAAAATAGTGCGTTCCTTGAAAGAAGGTGTAGAATAAATAATTAACAACAAAAAAATTTCTGTAAACTTTTTTCCTTAAGTCACCCGTTTCACCAAAAATTTTGATTTTAATGTAGGTGTGGCAACCATGAGTTGTACTCTAGTAAACAAAAAGTTCACACAAAAAGTACCACTGATAAATTAAATTAGTTATTAACGTGTTCGTTGCGAACAAAAAAACTAGTCACAACATTTATTTTCATACAACAGTCGTAATTTTTATTAAAATTCCTGCGTTTTCGATTCGCGAATATCACGACATGTTTTTTTTATACGGAGAGGATCACGGTATCTAATTCTTATGCAGCTGTTTGGCTGTATACAGAAGTTATCTCTAACGACAATGTCCTAATATCCTTGTCATTGAATTGGAAAAAATGAGCATGTTTTATGGTCACCTAGATTGCCAGAATTTAATGTTATGGATTATTTTTGGGGGCATCTTAAATCGTTAGTATGTGACAACAGAGAGAAATTGATACATAAGTTAAAATACGACAACGTATTTTTGATGCTGCTAAGACTGTCCGATATAATTTAATCAATTATGATATCTATAACAATTAGATTTGCTGATTAAATGCATGTGTGCGCGATGTAGGGGTTACTTCGAACACTTGTTGTGAAGTTACATTTTTGCTGAAATAACGATTGGATAATTGCCATTTTCATTAATTTATGTTTAGAAGCCGTTATCTTATTATTTCACAAGGCATACGGTAAGTGAATAATACCATTTTTTTAATTTTTTTTATCCCGTATAACAGATATTCCAAATAGGTATCTACTAAAGTAAATAATCTACTACTTTCTAAAGTAAATTTAAAAAAATTACAAAAAGCACCATATTTTTCTCTTCGATTCTAAGTGACTCACTTGTTTTTACATCGATATTTTTTTTGGTATGATTACGAAGGAAATATTATAAACGCGATTTGCTATAAAAATTTATTAACCTTCACAACGATCAATAAAGGTGTACTTTTATATCAATAACCAGTTAAAATGAAAAACTTTAAAATTAACCACAAAACTAAATTTTTTTGACGTTTTGGTTCATTTAACTAAAAACCATTTTCAAAAATTGTACCAATCGGCATTTTGCTATACAAAGTGATGTTAAAATTACATTTTTAATTAGATTTAAAGGCAAGATTTTATTCTTTAACAGACAGTGTCATGTCATTACTTATAATTTTATAAAATAGTAAACAGATAATTATCGATAAAGGTGCCGTGTTGCCGGTGTTAACTGAATTTCTGTAGATAATAAAAATAAGATATAAATACTAATAAAATTGTGTTTTGCAAACCGTGAACTTTAGAAAAAAATGTTATGAGACTTTTTTACTCTGCATACTGTATTATGTCTCGTGTCTAAAGGTACGCTATATTTAAAATATCTAAAATTTGAGATAATATTTTGGTTTAATAGGCCAAGCTTTTTGGGATGGAAAGGTCAATGATTATAAATTTTATTTAATGCAAAATGCACCGAGTTATAATGCACCAAGTTATGTGTGGGGAAAAAAACTAACTTGTCGGATTTTATGTGCTATGCGAAAACAAACAAGTTTTTGACACACTTTAATAACGAGACCTGGATTCAAAGCGTAGATTATCTATCTGTTATTATTAATTAGCCAAATAAGCTAATTTTGAGAATGTATGGTAAAGAAACGCACATTATTTACTTCAGAGATAATATCCAAGCGTTCGCATTAAAGTTGTAGAACTTGCACTGCAAAATAAATATTGAAAACTTTACCATATTTAAACACCTTTGTGCAAAGATCAAACCAAAATTATTCATAATTTAAAAGAGAATATTAATAACTACCTTTAATCCTTTGAATATTAAATTTAACTTTATTTCCCAAAAATTTTCGAAAAACAAGCTGCATTAGTAAAAAAACCCATTTTTTGTAATTTTAAATGTTGTTGACGTTCCCGATATAGTACAGGATACATTTTTAAAGCTGCAAAAAGATACTTCAGCACGTGACATATTACAAGAAAAGCCCTTTGGTTTAGCTATGGTCTGCTATGCGTCATACGTATTTTAAAGTTTCCATGCTTTGTCATCAAGTTTTAGCGCCATTTGCTATTATTTACTTACTGCGAAAGTGGATTTTTACTTTTCCTGCATTTCAAGACTAAAGTCATAAATAAGTTAGATAAGTCTGGATAAAAACTGTACCAAGCATTATAACATTTGTAAAACATGTACAAGCTTAATCATCACATTAATTTAACTATTTATAGTTAATCAAATTATATAAATTCTTATATTTGTTAGCCATGATTTATTAAAGAAAGAGACCTGTCAAGGGTCCCCACTTTATTTTCAATGAAGCAGATGTCGAGTGCCGATAATGGTTACCACCACATCTATACTTTTTTAAGATGATTACATTTAGTTTAACTATATGTGGCCGAACTTCTTTGTTTATTTTTAAGCAGGATTATTTGGCAACTGTCGTGTCTTATTGACGTTTTATTTATTATTACAATACAATAATAATAATCTGGGGGACAGTTCTTTTAGAAACCAGCCAACGACACTTAGACAATGTCCATTGTGTCTCTTTGTGACAGCCATTAGCGATCTGTTACACCCGTCTTCCTTTAAAAAATAAGCTGGTCTCTAATTGATAATTGCCTTAATTGCTCGAGCCCAGGTAAAGCTTAACCCAGCACAGTCAGCATTAGTCGGGCGTACGCTGGGCTTTGGCCAAGGATATGAAGGCTAGTGTTCTCCTCTTTACCTCATCCATAATTAGGGCTATCGGTAAGCCCTAGGTTGTGCATGTGATATCTAAGGGTACCATGACCGGTCAGCATGTGTACTGCTAGTCTGGCATCCTTCCTACCCAGCGACGTAATGCTTCTAGTCCCCGAGCCAGCCCAGAATTGCCCCTCAGCCCAGACAGAAAGAAATCCCTAGTGCAGGCTCTGGGCCTACGAACTTAGTCTCTGATCCCGCTTTTGCCAACTTATCTGCCCTCTTATTGCCTGTGATTCCTAAATGACCAGAAACCCAGAAAAGAATGACCCTGTTAATTTTCGACAATGCCTGCAGGGTTTGTCAATCGTGAATTAATAGCCGTAGCCGCTAGCGCTTCAATTGCCACTTGGCTCTCTAAACCTATTTTTATGCACCTGCCAGTCCCCCCTATGGAGGGCACCGTCTGTGCACTATACATAATTGCAACCATTTCAGCTTAAAAAATTGTTGCGTATTCGCCAAGAGAACGACTTTTCGATCCCATTCTAAAGACTATGTATTCCAGCCCCCGTACCGGCGCTCGTCTTGAAGCTATCTGTAACCCAGATGTCCCCATTGATTAGCACCAATCTTTGGGTTTCGGTCCATTCTTATCTTTGAAAAATCAAATTTATACATTTTTATTTGCTGACAAAAAATTATTATAGTTTTCTATAATATTAATATTTTAATACTTTCCTTCGGAAGCAATTTTTACCAGGTAGTGCTTGTTAAAAGGTATGGATGTCGTAACTAGCGCTTTGCGTTCGGTTCATCATATGTACCTGGTAAAGGTGAGGATTGTTGATTTGTCTCTTCAAAGGGCAAAAGTAAGTTTACTAAGACCTACCCTATGCTGATGAGGGTCAACACCTCAAAACCGGTCCATAGGTGGTCACTTTGACTTGATAAATTTAATAGTTTTTTCTTTTACTTAACAAGCATCTGCATATCACCCGAAATGGATTATGCCCGATTATCTATCAGATGTAATTCAATGCTCGTCGTAGGCACATAGCCAGTAGTGTAGTTGTTTTCTGATATATAATCGACCCACATATACCTATAATATATGTAACATACGTCGAAATTAAATGATTTTAAAAAATTATAGAATTATACAAAATATTTATTTAATACACCATTTAAATAAACATCAACAGCAGTAACATAAAAAATTCAAATTGGGTTATGATTTCTGACAAATAAATAATTTTTTAAACATATAAAAAAGGTCTTGCAAAAATTATTTTAAACAATACAATTTTCGGAGTGTTTAAACATTTATATATCGAATCCAAACCCAATAACAAAGATAAAATTTTTAGGGATATAACATGGCTTTTTTTTTGGAATATTAAAGAAAATTAATTTTATAAAAAAAAAGTATCTAAAACTAGTGAATTTTGAAAAATCGATTTGGTTTGGATGGCCGTATAATAACAACTTTCTGTATGATTCGGAGAATATTTAGATACATTAAATTTATGCTTATCGCTATTAGAAAATCACTATTTTTGACATCACGGGCATCAGTCCCCACATATTCTTGTTTAATAACTTTCGTATGAAATAGATCTGTAATTTGCTAAGGCTCAGTTCGCCTAGAATTAGCATTTTTAAAACTATTACACCTTGTTCGTCGTTTATATTCAAATTTAGTAACAGTTTTCTACGTATTTAACTATACATTTTCAGTTACAAATTGTTTGTAAAAATAAGTGAATTCATACAATTATTGTGTAAGTTGATCTTGTGTGGTACCATTAAACTACAGATATTAGACCAAAGTTAGATCTATAGATTGTCTAGACTTAGGTAACAAATCTTGTAAGCTACATTTAACGACTAGTTTTCATCATTTGTAATGTCTATTTTATAATGCAAATTTAGCTGACAAATATTTAAACATTTTTGCGTCAATTACAAATCTTGATTATTCCTCGTATACAGTCTACGGGCGTTGTGTAAATATGTGCAAATTCACAACCTACCCTAATTTAGCCCTCAGCGCTCTCCTCTACTACAGAACGCATATGCGCGTTATTTTTGCAATTGTCATTTTGACAAACACGTGGACTACACAAATAGTCGTCGCGGTGCTAAGCATTTCTATGCTACGCGTCTCCTCTCCTCTACAAGAGAACGGGTATGCGCGTTATTTTTGCAATTATCATTTTGAAAAACACGTGCATATGCGTTTTGAATCATCGGAAGAAATTTTTGTCACAAATTTGTTTACAAAAGACGAAACATGAAGAAGACATAACTAAAACTCAACAATGAACATTACAAAGGTTGTCCAAAGAAATTAACAAAACATTTGATGAAACTAAATTACACAATTATGTCTCCTAACAAGACATGTACGTTGACAAATTAACAAAAAAAACATCAAAAAAAGCAACAATGCCAAAATTTGCAAAAACAGGCGTGAGAGAAAATATAATACCTACATTTATCAATAATAATAATATACTACCAAAGGAACTTCGTTCCAACCGTGTATTGAGGTGTACTGTACCCAGTCGATCAGCACAAAATATAATAAATATTGAAAAAAATAACTACACTCTTATTTAAATTGTCTCAAATCCATCGACACTTGTTTGCGACGTTATTAATCAGTATGAAACTGTTGGTAACGGTGTGTACGTCTCACTTATGAGAAAAGTGACTACGACGTATCTAATGGATCAATTAATTTTTCTTTTAAAATGTATTCATTTTTACCATATACGCTTTAAAAATAAAATAAATATCTTCTGAATAAAAAACATTCACTTCTGAAGAATAAAATAAAAATTTGAACTCTAAAAGAACATTACAAATCTAATGTATTGAAGGTTCAAATAAACCACCTTAATGCGCCAAACGATAGTTAAATCTGTAAAATATGGCAATGATGGAAAAATAAAATAAATATTTTTTTTTTTAAAAAGATATTATTTACAGATAAGTCATTATTTTTGTGGGTATTAAATACGCACAAAAATACTCAAATACTCATTTTTTCGAGACACATCTCAGATTGAATGGGTTGTGTTTACTGGCAAGAAAACGATGACTTGGCTTTACCTAAATAATATTTATTGTAAAAAAACAAATAAATGGAGCTCTGCATAGCTTTATAAACACCCAGAAAGTGTCAAAAAGGCACGTCTGGCTGTGCATAGAGGAGTGTTGGTTCCTACACTTATGTATGGTAGTGAATGTTGGGTTTGGCAGAAGAAGCATGAAAATAGGATTAATGCTGTGGAGATGATTAGTCTGAGAAGTATAGCCGAAATGACTCGGTTGAATAAAGTAAGGAATAGTGAGATGAGAGAACGATGTGGTGTAAAAGAAGATGTGGTTACAAAGTTAGATAACGGAATGCTTAGATGGTTTGGACACGTAGAAAGGATGTACAAATGAAGATTGACGAAACAAATTTATAAGGCGAGTGTGAATGGGCAAATCGGTAGAGGTCGACCTCGGTAGACATATATCGATCAGATCAACATTGTTTTGAAGAAAGGCCAGGTTAAGAGTACCAACAACCGAAAAGCATGTATGAGAGCTCTGATGAAAGTAGAGGAAGCAAAAGATGTGTGTACGAACCGTAGCAAGTGGAAGGAAGTGGTCTCTGCCTACCCCTATGGGAATAAGACGTGACAAGTTCTGTACTGCGTAGGAACAATACAAAAATCGTCCGTCCTTCCCAGTGCCAGGCAGCAGCACATCATGTACACTGACACCCCTAGATCCCCGTCGCACAACCCGCAGACCTCCATTATACAGTCCCTTACTGATTCTAAGCTGATTCCTGTTTATCGGTAACAGTTCTGCCGTCTTTTTGTGGCACGGTTTTTTGATATATTATTTTCCGTGTTTGTTTCCTGGTATGCTTTTCCAGTAGTTTCTGGGTTTTTCCGAACCTCTTATTGCAAGTTCGTCTGCTTTCTTATTTTCTGCAATTCCCTGACATCCTGGAAGTCATATCAGTTTAAGGTGATTACGGTCTACCAGCAATCTCAGTTCTATTTTGCAGTCCACGAGTATGGGGGGGGTCCAGCTATGAGGTGCCCCCTGCACAGGACTAAGATTTTGCCCGGTTTCCTGTAGGACCCGGTAGCAACGTGCTCCTCCACCGCCATGCATCCATCAGCACGGGTCGCATAACACTTTGGATTGAGAGTCTTTTAGTCGCCTTTTATGACAGGCAGATCATACCTGGGATCTATTCTATTTTTTCCTTATCCCTAGGGGATTAACCGCTGCTTTAATTTCCTTTATTTTTATTAGTCATTCGGCGTCTTAATATCCATTTTACTTTTTCACTCAATTCATCGTCCTGCTTTTACAAGATTAGATAGCTGAAGGTCTAATAAATAATCATTGCACCTATTTATTTTAAATGTCCAAATAATTTATTACTTTTTTTTATCCCGGCCTACCTATTGTATAAATTCTGATTATTCAACTCGAAGGACCATGCATAAATTTTAATTGTTGATAATTTATTTGTTTGTATAATTGTTTGTGTATAGGTATTTGTATGTTGGAAAAAGGCGGGTAGTTCTAATATATATTAACTGTTTCCGCTGTTACCACTCATTTTTACGATCACAAATACAAACAATGACACCAAAATATAATTTATTAATTAGGATTAATTATTTTAGGATTTCGTAATAGTAAATAACAAGTTATAAACATTATTAAAAATAATTAACATAATGGAAATGCGACAAACTTAAGCATAGAAATAACGAGTTAACGGTCACCAGGACGTTTGTTTACTTATGGAAACCGAAAGTAAAAGTGTTTTCTCTTGTCACTTTTCGCTTTTAAAAAACCTTTCTTTTCCCCTCTGTCATGGTTAACGATAACTCTTTCATCCTGTGAACGTGACCACGTTGACAAGCATGTGCCATTCTAGTTCTAAGCCTACCACAATAAAACAATTTAATAATAAACTCTTTTAAAAAAAAAATATATGCTACGATATTTCTTGGGTCCGTTATTTTAAAAACTAAACAATTAAGTGTTATATTTATTTTGGTCTTACAATAAACATACAATAAAAAATCATACAATAAACTCTTATAAAGCACTCAAAAATTCAACTTAAACTTTTTACAACAATATTTTTATAACTATATCACTTCTCCTTTAATTATTTTAAACAACCATCTATGTATAAGTTAAACAGCCATAGCAAAGCGCCGCACATCCCTGTCTTACACCTTTTTCGATGTTAAACCAGTCCGTGCAAGCTTCGTTTATTCTGGTCACCTAAAAGAGTGGTGAATAATTTAATGTTGTTAGTTCCAGTCATACTTTGACGTTTATATTTTTATCCTTATTAATCAGAGATTAAATTATTTGTAAAAGTAAAATTTCTTTCCCTAGAAATCCTTTTTTTAAATGAACTGCTAAATAAAAATTTTAAAAAAGCATACACAGGACACGATATTAATGAACTGCGTTTGGCACCAGGCATTATTAAGCAAATTATCTGCCTACGGTCTCCCAATCAAATTGCGCCAATGGCTCATAAGCTTCATGCAAGATCGCTTCTTACATGTAGCAGTTGACAAAATTTCTTCTGATGCGTTAAAAACCAATGCCGGGGTCCCCCAGGGTTCCATTCTGTCCCCCACCCTATTTCTTTTACTCATTACCTACCTCTTGAAAACAACCACGAAACCCCATTTAGAAATTCGCAGACGACAGCACACTTGTCTCAACTTTCACATCCTATTGATCGTAAAGTGGGAAACCAACAATCTTGTTCAGTTCAACGCCTAGAAAACACAAAGCGCCACGTTTTCCAAAAAAATAAATTCCTTAAATCATTTTATCACAATGTCCGAAAATACCCTTAAATCAAGTCCCTTCATCTCGATTTTGGGAGTCACGGTGTTTAATAATATATCTTGGCATGACCATGTTGCTAACATCGCAAAGTCAGCAAGCCAGAGGCTAGGTTTTCTGAGGAAATCTAGAAAGTTTTTTACTCCTGATCAACTGTTGACGACGTACAAGGCTCAAATCCGACCTATACTGGAGTATTGCTCGAACCAACAATCTTGTTCAGTTCAACGCCCAGAAAACACAAAGCGCCACGTTTTCCAAGAAAGTAAATTTTTCAAATCATTCCATTACAATGTCCGGAAATACCCTTGAATTAAGTCCCTGCATCTCAATTTTGGGAGTCACGGTGTTTAATAATATTTATTGGCATGACCATGTTGCTAACATCGCAAAGTCAGCAAGCCAGAGGCTAAGTTTTCTGTGAAAAGCTAGAAAGTTTTTAACTTCTGATTAACTGTTGACGACGTACAAGGCTTAAATCCGACCTCTGCTGAAGTGTACACTGGAGTGCACATTTGGGGTTCAGCACCAACGCATTCTCTTCGTCTTCTAGATTTCACTCAGAAAGGTACCATTCGGTTGATAAACAGCTCAACTCCCAAAAATACCCTTCACCCACTAAAACATAGAAGAAGAGACATTAATTTACAGATATTTCCATGGCAGATGCTCCAGAGAAATAAAAACTCTTGCACTACCACTGGCCACATTCGGCCAAAGAACTCGGAACGCTGATCAGTCTCACCGATTTACTTTCAAGATTGACACTACAAGGACCAATCTCCATCAAGAATCCTTCTTTTACAGGGCTGCTACGAAATGGAATAAGCTTCCAATATCAGTTTTTCCAGAAAACTAGATCCGAAACTTTTTAAAAAGCGGGACCACAATCATCTCCTTTCCATAATTTCTTCCCCTTCTAATAGTCGCAGTGCGTGCTGTCCAAAGCCGACACTACGACTATTTTCAGTAAAAAAAAAAACCCAAGTGGTTAATCTCATAGACACGAAAAAGATTAAACTTTCTGTAAAATTTTTTTTTACATCCAATGTAAAAAAAAATTCCTTTTTTTAATTGCTCGTTGTCAAACGAAAAAAAAATTTGTAGAATAATGTTTTTAGCAGTTTTGTTCTACTTCACCTCCTTATCATTTCTCCCTTGTGTTTACTTTGAACGTAAAAAATGTTAAATCGCTTTAACATTTTGTTTTTTTACAAAGAGAACGAGGCAAGAACATGGAAAATACGTTGCTAATTTTAATGTAAATATTATGCCGCGATTATTTATCGCGAACAAAAACTAATTATTCTTTTTATTATGAGTTAGTAAACTAAATCGTAACTATCTTTAGAATTTTACTATAGTCCGTACACAATTTGTTGATAGCTCACTGCAAGTTTGACCCTCATTAGAGAACTGAAATACAGAGAGGACAGGTAGTATGATATAATAACAAAAACCAACCTAAAACTGGCAGTTTAAGATGTTTTCGACTAACCCACCTTGTATCTGAATAAATACAATACAGCTATAAAACTTTTAATCCGATTATGTAGGTATTTTGAGTGGAAATGACTGACCAGTGTCGTAGAGTATATGATTAAAAAATTACGTTACTTTAAATAAATAAATATATTAATATTCTTAAACTGTAGGTACTGTAAATTGTATTTTTATTTTAATAAAATTTCTTTATTTTATTTAAAAATAAAAAGTTACTTGCAATTTGTAAAAGATACATTTATTTAATTAATACCTATTTTTAAATGATATAAACTACGATTACTTACAAAACTATTCAAATTCAAAATAAACAGGATCATCTTCGGAATCCGAGTCGTCTTGCAGGTTAATAATTAGCGGTTGTGTCTCTACAGTCGCATCAATTATATTGTCAAGATCCCACATTTTTTGTTCTTCTTCTATTACATGTCTTACTGCATCTCGCCAATTTTGTTCTGTAATATGTTGTAAAGACTCATATAACAATTCACGTACAGCTTGTATTTTATATGACGTATTTTTTCTAGCCACATAGCTTTTCATTTGTGCCCAAATGAGTTCAATTGGATTTAATTCGCAGTGGTAGGGTGGAAGTCTAAGGACTGTGATGTTTCGTCTTTCCGCCATTTTGTCAACTACGTATTTCTTGAACTTAGATTTGTGTTGCCGGGCAATTTTTAAAAGTTCTGCTTTAACCATTCCATCTTTGTAAGGCAGGGACTTATTCCGCAGCCATTCAATGATATCCTGTTTCTTCCACGCAGTCGTTGGAAGTCTTTCTACTAGTCGTGAATGATAATGTGCATTATCTAATACTATAATTGAGTTTGGTGGTATATGTTCAATCATCTGCTCAAAATACTCTTCGAAAACATCAGCTGTCATCTCCTCGTGATAGTCTTTTGTGCTTTTGGATTGAAATTCCAACAAACCATGCTTAGCAAATCCTTTTTCACTGCCAATGTGAGAAACTATTAATCTACTGCCTTTACCAGAGGGTGGGGAAATACCAGTAGACCAACCTTCCATAAAGGCTTGCCTGGAGCTTGATATATTTTTATCTGACCAAATTTTTGTGAGAGTATGACCTGCGTTTACCCACGTTTCGTCCTGATAGTAAATTGGCTTTCCTTCAGCCCGAAATTTTCGTATAGATCTTAGATACTTTCTTCTCCAACATATTATCTCTTCCCGGTCAATCAAAAGTGATTTTCGGTCTGATTTCTCCCACCGGAAATTTAATTCTTTTAAAACTTGCCACAATTTGGTTCGTCCGACATGAGGCAAATCCGGGTCGTCTCTAACTTCTTGTAAAATTTTGTTTAAGTTGGGTATTTCTTTTTTGTAAAAAAATTCGTGAATTTTCCTTCGAATACCATTTTTGGCAAATTCATCAATTTCAATAGGTTTTCTCCCCCTCTTTAAGTATTCGTTTGTATTTGGGTTAGCTATACCTTGTTTTTTTCTTTCTGATAGGAACCTATATATTGTTGACTCCCCTACGCCCGTCATGTGGGCACAACTCTTGATTATGTTCTGAACAGTGTTTGTGGAATTCTGAGAAAGCAGAGCATCGTGAACGTTCAAAACAATAGTCTTCTCTCTTGGTGAATAGACAGACTTACTGACTGTACGCAACAGTACCGGTGTAAAACTTGATGATGTTGATGATGATGACGAAGCCATCGCAAGCAATCAAACAAAACAAGCAGGAACGAAAGGTACGTATATGTTTGTAGGAATATGAAAAAAAGTTACTCACGCACTGCACAAAATTCGCAAAATAAATATTAGAGACGTTAATTACTGCCGTAGACGCCGAAACACCAACGAGCCGTAAATTAAATGCGATCAAAAACGTACTAAACGTAATGAGGGTCAAACTTGCAGTGAGCTATCAACAAATTGTGTACGGACATGAATAAACACCTCAGGAACCTCCGCCTATGATTTTACGACTATTACGGCCGTTTTATGACTTGGACGCACATTTTGTGCTATCGACAAATTATGAACGGACTATAGTAATTCAGTTTGAATCACAATAAACCAAAATTTTAACTAGCCGATGCCAAAAAAGTTCGCTGGACGCAAGCTCAAATTCAAGCAGACAATAAAGTCTAACATTAACTGGGTCATATATTTATTTTTAGTCGCGTTTGGAGTTATAAAGTAAAACTAATTTAGATTAACACAATTGTAAACGATTTCGTTTAATCCTTTAGTAAAGTTAAATATAAATCTTTTTGTCAAACTGTTGAATTTAAAGTTAATTAACACACAGCAATTTTTTAATGAAAAAATTTTAAATTATTATTATAGAACTGTATTTTAAACTAGCCGTTTTATCTGGAAAACCAGCCTTGAACATAATTGGGAATGCCACTGTCTTAGTGACTCCGACCTCGAAGACTATGTATCCAACACTAACATCGGTCATTTTTAAATTTATAATCGTTTTTATATTTTATCACCTTCCCACTCCTTTTTTAGTGGTGGTTTAGTATATGTTTCCATATTATAATTATACTGTTATATGCACAAAGTTTGGTGAAAATTGTTCCCGGATTTCTAAAGTTATGCTGGAACATACACACACCTACATCTTCTTCTCGTAGCATCACAACCCTTCATGGGTCTTAGCTGCATCTACGACTCGTCTCCACCTATCCCTGTCCAACGCAAACTCGTTCCAGTTCCGTACTCCCAAGACTTTTACATCATCTCCGATATTGCCCCTCCATCTGAGCCTTGGTCTAAAGGTCCCTTTCCTACTGGGCTTTTCTCCCATATCCTTTTGATAAGACGTTTATTCGACTATCTCTGTACGTGTCCGGCCCATCTGAGCTTTTGTTCTTTTATTTCGTTTACGAAACTCTTTTGTTTATGTTCTTGAGCTCCTTATTCGTTTTTATTCGATATTGACCAGTTCTCTTATCTACTGTAGGCCTAAAAATTTTTCGCAACATCTTTCGTTCAAAGCGCCTTAGCACTAGTTCGTTCTGCTTCGTCATTGTCAATGTTTCCGAACCGTACATAATAATTGACTTGATTACTGCCGAATATATCCGTATTTTAGATTTCCTAGATATCATTTGGGACCTAAACAGGTCTTGTAAGACGAAAAAACATTTATTGCCCCTTTGTATTCTTGCTTTTATTTCGCTACTGATATCGTTATTCGAGGATTTGAATGCTCCTAGGTATTGAAATTGGTTTACGCATTTGAAATTGTAGGTGTCCATGGTAATTCTTTGTCCTATTTACACCCACATACTCTTTTTATTTAAATATACAGGGTGTCCCTGAAAATAGTGCGTTCCTAAAAAGGAGGTTTGGAATGAATAATTGGGAACAAAAAGTTTATTTTTTTCATTAGGTCATTCGTTTTCCCAAAAATTAAGAAAAACAATTTTAATTTAAATGTAGGTTTGGCAACTATGCGTTGGACTCTAGTAAACAAAAAGTACCACCGATAAATCTAATTAGTAATTAACGGGTTACTCGCAAGAATACAACGGTCGTAATTTTTTTTAATTTTTGATTCGCGAATATCTCGACATATTATTTACATACTTAAAGGCTCACGGTAATTTTAATGCAGCTGTTTGGCTGTATACAGAACGTTATCCTCAACGACAATGTCTTTATGCCCGCAGTTTTGTGAATGTGTCGCAAATAATATTGGCTACGGGTTCTGTGGTACCTAAAAAACTAGTGGACAAACACGAAGTGCTCGTATTCTCAACGCAGAAAACAAAATAATGGATATTGTCCTATTCCCCAATATTAATAATTCACGAGGCATTCGTAAGTAATACCATTTATTTAATTCTTTTCCATCCCGTATTATGGACATTCTAAATAGGTATCTACTGAAGTAAATAATCTACAACTTTTTAAATCAATTAAAAAAGTTAAAAAGCACCAGATTTTTTTCTTCGATTCTAAACTATAAACATTTATAATTCACCTTAACAACAATCAATAAAGGTGTACTTTTATTTCAATAAACAGTATAATTTAACAGAACTAAATTATTTTGTACCAGAGACTCTACGGGGAAGGTGTGTTTGAAGCATCCTGCAACCTTAGGGAAAGCATACCACTGGGGAAACACGCCTCGATCTTCCAGGCCGAGGTCTATGCCATACTTAGGTGTGCTACGCATCTGACAGAAAACAGAGTGACCAACACTGAGATTGATATTCTCATTGACAATCGCGCAGCCATTGGGGCCCTTATAAGTTGCATTACATCATTGGTGGTGTAGGACTCCATGCAGGCCCTCACTGAGATAGCGAGTTGAAACTAATCCTTGAGCAAAAACGTATTGCTTGGTGGAATGCAAATACTGGCTGCAGAACATCAAGACATTTGATAAAAAAACCTCTCCAGAAGAGGGCAGACGCACTCTGGACGATGAACCGGAATAGGCTAAGCAGCACGCTTGGCCTGCTCACTGGCCATGTCGCACTAAAGGTGAAGTTCTGTATACACAAGCTGGCGGTAGAAAAAAAACTGCCCACTATGCGGCGAAGAGGAAAAAAGCAGCATACACATTCTGTGTTGCTATACGATGCTAGCGGTATACAAGTACCAAACCTGGGGCCGCATGATAATTTATCCATGTGATCTAAATGAGACAGGGCCGACAGAAATCCGGCGGTTTGCCAAAACCAGCGGACTGAAATTCTGATGCCCTGAAGACACAGTGGTAGTCACAAAGGATCAAACTTTTAGGTGCCATAGTTGCCTATACCAAGGGCCCAACCGCAAAAATGTAATGAAAATTAATTTAACGTTTCGGTTTATCTAACTAAAAACCATTTTTAAAAATTGTACTAATCGGCATTTCGTTAAAAAAAGTTAAATTAACAGCAGATGACAGCTAATAACATAACCTTAAACGTTTAAAATGGATAAACAATTACGTCAAATTAAAATACCCAAATCTCAAAGAAAGTTTTAAATTAACAAGTTTAGCTAGTGAATTATTCAATGAAAGATGGTGGTGCACACGATGCCTGTTTCAATGTAGAAATGCTACAAAATCTGTCATTAACTTTACAGTAAAAGATATTTTTAATCACAAAAAAACTATCCGGGGTGTTTTATTAAGAATAAAAAGTATTAAGAATGTGAAATACTTACTAAGTTCTTATTCACCGTTAAAAAATGTTTTAAGCTTGGGTATACAAAAAAGATTATGCTAATCTGGCGTCAGTTATGATCAAATTGTAAATATGTATGTCAATGAAGGAAAAGAAAAAATTATTTTATTATTAAAAAATGATGTAGATGGTAAGGCAACATTGATTTAGAAAAATACTATTATAGAAAAAGTTTTACAATATTTATCATCTTTGTATGTTAAAAAATTATAATTAAAATTTGAAACAACAATTTTATAGCTAATTTTATTTATTTAAAGTACAGAAAACGCTTCTTTGACTCTCACGTTCTTACGCCGTAAATCAAATTTTTTTATCGTTAAAAATGAATTATTTTATAAACTAACCAGTCGATAATATTTTTTTAGCACCCAAACTCTTCGTTATTAAATTTCCTACACACACGTATTTTTTTTCATCGAATTATGCATTTTTTACAATGTTTTTGTTTATTTTAATATCAAAAACTTATGATCTTATAAGAACCCATGTTAAAAGAGCTTAAAAATTTTTTTAATTTAATAACTTAACAGTGAAAAATTATAATTTAATATAAAGAACTATAATAACCAAGTTTAAAGACATATATGTTTTTTAAAAACTGAGCTGCATTTTTTCTTTGACCCCCGAACCTCCTTAAAGGAATATTAAAAGATTAAACATTTTTTGTAACGGTTTTAAATAATTAATTAATTTAATTATTAAATTTCCCTAATGCGCAGTATTCAAAAGTCTTCCATCCACGGTGTAGCAATTTGTTTTTATTTATCTTACGAACTTGGTTCATAGGGCCAACCGAAAATTCCAGAGAAGGGTTATGCTATCCCTAATGGACTTTCGAGTTTTTGCCAAGAACTTTGAATTGGGGCCGTTGGAATACTTCATTACAAGTCCGAAGGGATTTGATAGATTTTAGTGAAATAGCTCGCTTTAAGTTCGTTACACTGTTATTCCGAATTTAGCTGCAAGCATTTGCGCAGAATTTAATACTTTTTTGCTTCCAATGGCATATATTGATATACTCGTACATTAAAAAAATATAATTAAAAATTTAAAAAAAAAAATAATATATTATTTAAAATCCAAACACAGACTTAAGTAACCAACAAAAATTTAAATTTTTATAAAAAAAACTACATATACTTACTTTATTTAGGACATTTCAATATTTACTTCGTTTTATAATTAATTCACCTCCAGAAATAAACCAAAGTTTATAATTTAAATTAAACAAACAGTAAACTATTTACTTAACTGGTAGCTACCACCCAGAGGATATTTGACTGTTTCGTGTTTTTGTCAACGAAAATTTGTTACATAATTCCCAAAATGATTAATGTTTGGTTCAAATTGGCCCATTATTAATTGGATGATTGGACTTTTGTCAATTTGTTAATGGAGATCAATTAGAAAATTTGATTTAGTTAATTTAACCATTTGGTTCTTTTTTTTTTATTTAATTATTTGTGCATTAAATTAATTAATTTTAACTGTAATTGTTAAGAATTTTACAAAATGCTATTATTCAATGATAATTAATTTTGGATAAACATTATTTTTTAAAAAAATAATAATTGCACAAAAAAATTGATACATTGATTTTGTTAAAAATTCCATATTTTTCTACTGTAGAATGTTCTTTAATCCATTCTTTGATTTAAAAACCTCATTATTACAGCCAATAGAGGCGTGCTATGGGCAACCAATTATACATAAAAGTCACAAGCAAAACCAATCGAAAAGCTGACATCAGCGCTGCTTTACTAAACTATTTTTTGACCACTTCCGTTTGAGGACTTCGTCCTGTGTCTTCGCAGAGAAAACAAACAAGTTAGCTTTAAAACACCACGTGGTAAAAATTTACATCAATATTATTAGATAAAATCAATTAATTTAAAATCCTTCAGCCAGTGAAAATATTCTAAAGAGCTGTAAGCTCTTGTATAAATTTTACAATAGATTATCGAAAACAAAGTGTAGTTATTTAATTTACTGCATATACGAAATTCACGGTGGTAAAGCAAAGAAAACCCAAAGCAGATAGAAATATACGAGCCAGCCAACTAGTTATCGAAGATTCAACATCTTATCGAAGCACGGCGAGATTCAGCAGAGGCAGGAACCTACATCATCCTACAAATTCTTTAACATTCATCTTTTTGATCATTTCCTGTTGCTTGCCGGCGCAACGACAGATTTAAAATATTACAAATTATATCGGTGCCTCAGCAGGTCACCGAATAGTAACCGTATAAGTTGCTCAGACTCAAGAAAAGCTAAACCCAGTGAAGTCAGCGTTAGTCTAGAATACGCCTAATATTGGCCAAGGATATTTCTTCTCCTCCTTCTTTGAGTATCATTATGGCTGTCTAGAGTCAACAGTAGTTTTTCATGCCTCTCTGTCCTGAGCCAGTTAAACTAATTCATGTAGACCAACTCTTAACAGCTTCTTTACTTGCTCCATTTATCGAATAAGTGATCTGCCTCTTGGTCTTTTACCTTCCACCTTTTGTCACGTGCCTATTTTTTCCTTCTACAGTTCTATTATTAATTGGGTCTCTTCTGATAGTTTCGTATTCCTTTGTTACTCGTATACCGTATTTTGTTGTAACTTTAATATATCATCCGTTGTAAATAGTGTTGCATACCTAGTAGTGATAGGATTATTGTTTGGTTTGCATTTCTGTGTGGATGGGGCTGGCTAACAGCACGGACGAGGCGATTGTGGAGCCCGGACTGGAGAAGATTGTGGGTTGACGTTTATTCCGTGTGATTTCTTGATTTCCGGCCTAGGAGTGTCAGTCGTTGGGTGAGATTCTTCGAAGTCGGGTGTTGGTGAGAGTTGTTGGATGGTGTGATATTAGCACGTGAGCAGAACCTCTACGGTTTTTTCTTTCATATCTGGCTGTATTTGGGCCATCTTAATTGGATTTTGAAGAAAAACCACTTAATTTTTAACTTGACCATTCTATCTTACCTTCGTTGTTGATATTTTGGATTTTGGTGTCGAGTTAAAATAGCCGCTAGCGGGATTTATTTGAGGGAAGCCATTGTTGATTAGCACGTGCCGTTCCATAACCATCATCCATATCGACGATAAATTTCAGTGTTATAAAGACTTGCTGGGTGTTTTTAGCAGAAATTATTATGATAATACTACTTGGTGTTTCTGTTTCTTGGATCATCTATGTAACAGTGACGTCTCTATGAAGTTTTCAATTGGTTACATAGTATTGAGTTTAATTTTATCAACTTATCAGTTATTATGTGCTTGATCTAAGTGTTTTCAATAGTTTAAAAGTAACAAATTATTTTCATTAAATTTGTGCCTGCTCCAAGTTAAATCTGAACGTATACATTACTGAATATACATTATGTTATTATTGTGTTGGTTTCAAATTATTATTTTTGTTGCAAGTCCATTTATTTTGTATTTTTTTTTTCTTTTGCTATTAAGAATTCTATATAAAACCAATTATTTTTGAAATTTTAAATATTGTGAACATTTTTTTTTGTTAATTCTCTTGTGTACATCATTAGGTTTTTATTATTGTCTAAAAGATTGTTATAATTAATTTAAATATTATTTTAAGAAAAGTGTATTAAATTCGTTTAATCCACTTTACCAAAAATACAGAATTTGTTGTAAAAAAAAAATATATCAGAACATCATTTTTACTTAAATAATATATTGCAGGAATTGTAAATATAGTTTTATTTATTTAGTTCACCAAAATTGTTTGTTGTTTATCGTGTGGCTCTGCTAGTGCCTACAAGACATAGGGGTATCCGGCTTATACCGTCTAAGGCGGTGGCGCGGCTCACTTTTATATATTTTTTTCTTCTACCCTCTACGGCTGAGCTCGGGCATAATTTGCCAGTAGAGAGACCGCTGGCAGAGTACTCTTTAGAGAACAAAAAAAGACGTAGCACTTTTCTTCATCGATCAATTTTTTGATCTTGCATGTTCTTTTAGATATATGGCCAAAGTATTAAAGGTACCCTAGATTTATCATGCGCAAAAGCCGTACCTTATTATTTAGTTAACTCACGTTTTTACGGTGTTTTATCCAAGATATTCTGAGAACTCGATGATAAACCCATATTTCGAAGGCTTCCATGCGGTTCCTGCCTGCTTTCCTTAAGGTCCACGTTTTAGCAGCATTTTTTTTTTATGAAAATAGTCGCAAAAAGGGTAGACCCATCGTGTGGGCCGCGGACGGCCCGCACTGCGACTATTAGAAGGGGAAGCGATTATAGAAAGGAAATGATTGTGGACACGCTTTTTAAGAAGTTGCAGGTCATAGTTCTCTGGAAAAACTGATTTTGGAAGCTTATTCCATTTCGTAGCAGCCCTGTAAAAGAAAGATTCTTGATGAAGATTGGTCCTTGCAGTGTCAAGCTTGAGAGTAAATGTGTGAGTCTGATCAGCGTGCCGAGTTCTTCGGCCGAATGTGGCCATTGGTGGTACAAGAGTTTTTATTTCTCTGAAGCATCTGCCATGGAAATATCTGTAGAGCAATGACTGGTCTGCAACTATTCTTCTATGTTCTAGAGGGTAAAGGGTATTTATGAGAGTTGAGCTGTTTATCAAGCGAATGGCTCTTTTTTGTATGAAATCTAGAAGACGAAGAGAATGCCTTGGTGCTGAACCCCAAATGTGCGAGCAATACTCCAGTAGAGGTCGGATTTGAGCCTTGTACGTCGTCAACAGTTGATCAGGAGTAAAAAATTTTTTGGCTTTTCACAGAAAACCTAGCTTCTGGCTTGCCGACTTTGCGATGTTAGTAACATAGTCATGCCAAGACATATTATTGGACTCCCAAAATCAAGATGGAGGGACTTGGTTTAAGGGTTTTTCCGGACATTGTGATGGGATAATTTAAGGAATTCACTTTCTTGGAAAACGTGGCACTTTGTGTTTTTTGGGCGTTGAACTGAACAAGATTGTTGGTTCTCCACTCGACGATTGCTTTAAGATCCCTATTAATGGAATCAACCTGTTTCTGCCTGAGTCTATTTGTATCATTCACCGAAAGTGATCGATAGGATGTGAAAGTTAAGACAAGTGTGCTATCGTCTGCGAAACTGTAAATAGGGTTCGTGGTGGTTTTCAAGAGGTCGTTGATGCGTAAAAGAAATAAGGTGGGGGACAGGATGGAACTCTGGGGGACCCCGGCATTGGTTTTAAACGCATCAGAAGAAATACCGTCAATTGCCACATGTAAGGAGCGATCTTGCATAACGCTCAAGAGCCATTGGCGCAGTTTGGTTGGGAGACCGTAGGCATATAATTTACTTAACAATGCCTGGTGCCAAACGCGGTCAAAGGCTTTAGATATATCCAAGGCTATTGCACGGGATTCACCAAACTTTTCAATAGTGTTTGTCCAGAACTGAGTGACATAAGCCAGCAAATCTCCAGTAGACCGAAGTTGTCGAAATCCATATTGTCTGTCATGGATTATCTCAAATTTCTCATAAGTAGCGATAAGTAAGATAAATATCTAAACGAGCCTTAATTTCGTATTTTTAATGATGTTTTTGTCTTTTTCTATTTTCATCAGCTAAGTGGTGGTTAATCGCATCATGGCTATTCTTTTTCGTATTTTCGGTTTACCGCTTTCGTCGTTGGTTAGAAGAGCAAAGGTAAATAAACTTGTTTACCACTTCAAAACCAGTTATCACGTTTAAAAGAGGAGAGTTGTTATTCGCTTTATTAGCGATCATAATTTTGGTATTATCTTTATTAAATTCAATACCGTACTTGACACTGATTCGACTAAACATTTTCAGACGGTCCACAATTCGGGGTGTTGGCAAGCTACAGATTGTGAATGTGGTATTCAAGTATAGTGTGACCCTTTAATATGTAAACTGCTCGTTTGGCATCCCTACCACGTGACACAATACCTTTTGCTAGGTTCTTTCCAGGAGAATCCCCCATGCCTGTCTGCACGTGTATCTGGTTTCTCTGTTCCAAAACATTAATTTCTGGTTCCCAAGTCAGTCCCAGATTTCCATTTTGCTTAGACCAAAAGGAATCCCTGACCGGCACTGGGCCCACGAGCTTATCTAATCCAGCTATCGCTAACTTATTAGCCTTCTTGTTGCCTTTAAATTCCGGGGTACCACGAACCCGGACAAGAGTGAACTTGTTTTTTTACCAATTGACTCCAAGGTCTATCTGCATCCCAGAGTTTTAAAAGTAGAATAGATCTACTAATATTTTAAAAAATCGGCTTTAATTTTAAATAATATCTAACTAAAGTATTCCTACATGGTTGGATAAAATTGATATCAAAAGTGTTGAATACAACAAAGTGCAATTTCCCATCGAAGAGTGCTTCGCTATAACCATAAACAAAGCTCAAGGTAGCAGGAGTAGACTTGAGAGGAAGCTGCTTCTTCCACGGCCAGTTGTATGTGGCATGCTCCAGAGTAAGCTCACAGAGTAGCCTGGTGATTCTAGCCCCAAATAAAGAACAAAAAATATTGTTTACAAAAAAATACTGCGGTAGGTATAGTATTCCGCTTTCGTTGTAAAAAGGTAATACCCCTGTGTTCCTTTCACCAGATCAAAGGCCGAGCTTCGTGTATTCAAAAATTTTAACACAATAATTTATGTGTTATAACAAAATGTATAACGTAAAAAACCAATTAAAAATCCTATTAGAACCATTTTCGACTTCTACGCGGACGAATTAGTAATAAAAGTTGTAACTACTATTAAAAGTGACCCGTGCGAATACTTTGCACCGATAGTGGTCAGTTACGTAATATAATAAAGTGAAAATATGTAAATGCAAATATTTATTAATCTAGCAAAATTGCTCTTATATTATTATTTATACAGAGTAGACCAGAACTCTGGAAACAGACAATTATTTCGTAAATTGCTAGTCCAAATTGTACAAAATTTGGGGTAAGCCTATTTTAAAATACGAAGATTCCAGATTTGACATTTGTAATGTTATCAGATTTGCCGTTTCTCTGATATTATTAGTCACTTTGGTTTTTTAAATACATTACTCTGTATATTTAGTCATTATTGGAATCTCCTCTTTAACACTAGTTCAGCCATATGTAACACTTATGATTTTATGTACTATAAAAGGTCTAGTCAAGGTCTAAACAATTATGGAGAAATATGGTAGACGCATTCTACCATTGATTGGGGTACTGTCAACTTACAAATGGAGCACTGATACCACCACTGGCCACATTCGGCCGAAGAACTCGGAACGCCAATCATTCTCACCCATTTACTCTTAAGATTGACACTACAAGGACCAATCTCCATCAAAAGTCCTCCTTTTACAGGGCAGCTACGGAATGAAACAGGTTTCCAAAATCAGTTTTTCCAGAAAACTATGACCTGCAACTTTTCAAAAAGCGGGTTCACAATCACCTCCTTTCTATAATCCCTCCCCCTTCCAATAATCGCAGTGCGGGCCGTCCGCGGCCCACATGATAGGTCTACCATTTTTGCAACTATTTTCAGTAAAAAAAAATAACCTTTACATTTGGCCACACTTATAGGTCTTTTTTGTCTTGGCGATTGTTTGTAACTAACCAGAAACTAAGACTTAGTACATTGTTTAATTTTAAATAAAGGTTTAAAGCCGCAGTTTTTAGTTAAAATAGATATGGATAATGGAATAATCCTTACATAGAAATAATTTTTGCGAGCAAAATGAGTTTCTCAATAAACGGGTTATACTGTACATAAAAATATTTATCGGTTAGTAAGTAGTTTAGAGTGTAGAAACCTATAACAAATTGTTACTTAATTTCACAGCTCTGGAGAGTAATTAGAAGATCCATCGTCAGATATAAAAATAAAATATACTTTTATATTTCATGTTTTTATCTGTAAAAAAAAGTATTTTTTTTTAATATAATGTAGTAATTTATCTTGTCATGCATTTTTCACTGCCATCTTAACTTTTATTATTTTCTAGATCCATCAGTTGTTTTTAATGAAACACTCTCGAAAAGATGGACACCAATTTAACTTAAAACACTTTGCTGTTTGTTCGAGCTCTTTTTCAATGTACACTTTATGAGTTATCTCAAGCAAGCCTTTTACCAATTACATTTAACTTAGTTTTATTTTCTTAAGTTCGTCTTGATGAAATTTCAGCATTTTCAACATCGAATATTACCTGGTGTGTTTAGGCCAAGAAAGTTACTTTTGCAAATGGTTCGCTGTCGCTGCCTTGAGTTTCTCATAAGTTTTTTTTTATAATTTTTAAATAAATAATAAAACTAAAATTGTTAAAATTTAACTTTTGTTAAAAACAAAACTTTAAGTAATGTTTTAGCTTGTAAAGGAATTCATTGAATAAGTGGGAAAATTGATTTAACAGACGAAATGTATTAATGAACATTCTAAAATGTCTGATTGGGCTATATAAACCGATGATACTAGGCGAATTGTCAGCAGTTTTAAGTTAATATTTAATTAATAAAATAAACAAGATATGCCCTTTAATGATTTTGAAAGATCTCAAATTTATCTTCCCAGAAACATATTTATTGTCAGGTATTAAAACCTCTCCTCGCTGGAGGATATCCCTACCTACTATTAATAATAGCCTCATTGCAAAATGTACAGTGATGGTTTATGATCTATTGTCATATGTAGTATAATTATTAGGAAATTTAAATATTTGTCTTATGTATAAACATGGTTTACGTTTCACCCTCTAAATAATGCAAATACTATATTTTTAATAATAATTTTTTACTGAAATTACTTTACGGGGATTCCACTGCTTGGGTCAGGATAAACTGAGCTTACACGGACTGGCTTAAAATCGAAAAAGGTGTTGGACAGGGATTTGTGGCTTCGCCATGGCTATTAAACTTATACATAGACGATTGTTTAAAAGATTTAAAAGATAGTGCGTAAGGATTAAAAATGAATGATTTGATCGTCAAATGCCTTCTTTACGCCGATGATCAATACATATTAGCGTCATCTAAAGAGAAGTTTCAGGCGATGGTTAATGTTATGCTTGTTGCCCTAAAAATTAAAGGAATAAAAATAAAATAAATGTTAGCAAAACAAATGTAATCGTTTTTAAAATAAAAGAAAGAATGACAAACTGCGAGGTGCTGATTAGAGAGAAAGAGTGGAACAAGTAGATGAATTTGTATACTTGGGTTAAAAGTTTAAGAAAGACGGACAGTGACATTGAGGTAAGGTGTTGGCATAACTTTATAAGCAGCCAGAACGTGTAAAAAAGGCACGTCTGGCGGTGCATAGAGGTGTGTTGGTTCCTACACTTATGTATGGTAGTTAATGTTGAGTTTGGCAGAAGAAGCATAAAAATAGGATTAATGCTGCGGAGATGAGTAGTCTGAGAAGTATAGCCGGAGTGACTCGGTTGGATTGAGTAAAGAATAGTGTGATAAGAAAACGCTGTGGTGTTAAAGAAGATGTGGTTACAAAGATAGATAAAGGAATGCTTAGATGGTTTGGACACGTAGAGAAGATGGATAAATATAAATTGAAGAAACAGATTTACAAGGCGAGTGTAAATGGTCAATGGATATCGACCTCGGGAAACATATCTCGATCGGATAGACATTGTTTGGAAAAAGGCCAGGTGAAGAGTACCAACAACCGATGAGCATGTATGAGATCACTAATAAAAATAGAAAAAGCACAAGATGTGTGCAAAAACCGTAGCAAGTGGAAGAAATTATTCTTTGCCTACCCCTACGGGAAAAAGCCGTGACTATATGTAAATATGCATGTAATTTTTCATGCTTTACAAAACTTGTAACTTATAACCAAACAGCAATTTTTAAATAATTTTTTAGCAGCTTTTCTTAATTTTAACATAATATAAAGCAATTATTATTATTTTGTAAAATTAAAAATTAATTACCCAACATTGCTTTATGAACCAGTACTCACGAATCATCCAGTACAATAAAATACTGGTTAAGAATGGCCTTATCTTAGAATTTCCACAACATGTTTCATTATTATTAAAACGTCAACAAAGCAAGCAAATAAGAGGGCTTCTCACAAACTTTTTACTATTATTTTTATTGTAAAACTCAATTTTAAAAAATTTAATAAATTTTCTAGCTTAGGTTAGGTTAGGTTAGGTTCTAGCTTATTTTTATTATGCTTATGGATTTTCCTACAAGAAAAGAGGTGTTTTTTCTTTTAAAAGTTGCACTGGATATGGGTTTTCTTATCAATGATTTTGTTATCGTGTATAAGTTTTTTATTTTGTAAGACTTAATTTATATGCAGGGTTATTTATTTTTATTGGATACCATTTATTAATATGATTGTATACTTTATAAAATAATCAAAATGTCATTTTCATAAGTTTCTTTAATAATGTTTTAAATCCAGACAACGTCCATTGATTCTCCTTGTGACAGCAATTAGCGAGCTTCTGTACGATAAGAGAAGCTATGTGAAAATACTAAATAACGAACTCTCCCAAAGCTCAGTTCTTGCACCTTTACTATTTAATAAATACATTGCTGCAGCTACACAGCCTAGAAATTTCGCCAATGCCGATGACCTGGATCTCACATATCAGGGCAAATCAAAGGATTTGTTGGAACGGGTTATGAATGCGGAACTAGCTAGATTAAGCGAGTTTTTCATAAATTGGAGATTATGCCCCAACACCAACAAGACAGAAACTTAATATTTCCATCTGTCAAACCTACAGACAAACGAGGTCGGATTTGAGCCTTGTACGTCGTCAACAGTTGATCAGAAGTAAAAAACTTTCTGGCTTTCCACAGAAAACCTAGCCTCTGGCTTGCTGACTTTGCGATGTTATGGTCATGCCAAGACATATTATTGGACACCGTGACTCCCAAAATCGAAATAAAGGGACTTGGTTCAAGGGTATTTCCGGACATTGTGATGGGATGATTTGAGGAATTCACTTTCTTGAAAAACGTGGCACTTTGTGTTTTTTGGGCGTTGAACTGAATAAGATTGTTGGTTCCCCACTCGACGATTGCTTTAAAATCTCTATTGATGAAATCAACCTGTTCCTGCCTGAGTCTATTTGTATCATTCACCGAAAGTGATCGATAGGATGTGAAAGTTGAGACAAGTGTGCTATCGTCTGCGAAACTGTAAATGGGGTTTGTGGTGGTTTTCAAGAGGTCGTTGATGTGTAAAAGAAATAAGATGGGGGACAGGATGGAACCCTGGGGAACCCCGGCATTAGTTTTAAACGCATCAGAAGAAATACCGTCAACTGCCACATGTAATGAGTGATCTTGCATGAAGCTCAAGAGCCATTGGCACAGTTTGGTTGGGAGACCGTAGGCATATAATTTACTTAACAATGCCTGGTGCCAAACGCGGTCAAAGGCTTTAGATATATCCAAGGCTATTGCACGGGATTTACCAAACTTTTCAATAGTGTTTGTCCAGAGCTGAGTGACATAAGCCAGCAAATCTCCAGTAGACCGAAGTTGTCGAAATCAATATTGTCTGTCATGGATTATTTTAAATTTCTCTGGATATTTGATAAGTTCTTTGTTAATCTGTGGTTCATGTCTTTTCCAATTATTTTTCGGGGTGGATAGCGGGTTAAGGACGAAAGAAAACAAACTTCTCGCTCTTCTTAAATCGCCGAAGTCTCGATCTTTATTTTAGATCTTTCTCAAGGCTACACATACGGAAAAAAAACTCTGTAATAGGTAAAGTTAATAAACATTATCAGTAGACTTATTCTCATCTTATTTATGCATAAGATATTAATAAAAAGCAATTTTAAAGTCAGTTTAGTCACATACTAGTCCCTTAGATTCAAATAAACAAAAATAATCTTTGTTAACGAGTGAAGGGTTTTAATAAATTAATTACATACCTTTGTAATTCGAATCGAAACGAAAGCTTATCACATTTTTTAAAAAGCAAAGATAAATTCCCCATGGTGAAAAATATTGGAATAACAGACCACAGGGTAATTATTTTATGTATAAAAACTAATTATGTCTTAAAAACTAATACAACCTTTAATAAAAAGACCTTTAATAATTATAGTGCTCTGCAAAAAGAACCAAAAAAAATAGACTGGAGTTCCTTTCATGCTCTCCCCACTGTGCAGTAGCAAACAACATTTATTGAAAACCTCTAAAAATCTTAGTAATAAAAAATAAGCATGCAAAAAATCCCTAAAAGTATGAAAAAACGTAAAGAATGGATTTCAGAACGTCCAGTTAATTCAATAGATCATAGAAATTGCTTATATCGTAAGCATCAAAAAAAAAAATTTAGAAAAAAAAAATTACTTCAATTATAACAACAAATAAGTTAGGATAAGTAAATCTAAATATTAAAACTTTAAAAACAAAATAGCTTATTATCGAAATAATTCCTTGGACTTGTGGAAAGTGATTTAAAAAATAGGTTACGGAGAAGAAAAGTCAATATATATAAAGTTCTAACCAAAGCGCAACAGATTGTTAGTAATAAATATGAAATAGCAAATATTTTCAATGATTTTTTTTTATTAGTTAAAGAAAAGTTAGGTCCCAAAATACCAAGTTCCGAAAATATGTACCGCCCCAATTTTTATCAGTTTTTATTTTGCACCAGTAACAAAAAATTAAATTATAAATATAATTAAAAAACTAGAAATAAATAAACACGCGGACAAATTATCTTAGTACGAGGGCGGTTTGATAAGTCAGTGACTTTTTGAATAAAACAAATTTTTTTCCGCAATTAAACATTTTATTTTCTACATATTCACCTTTTAGCTCGATACATTTAGTCCAGCGTTTTTCTAATTTTTATTCCCTCCAAATAATAGGTTTTTTCAAAGCTCTCAAAATACGCGTTTGTTTCGGTAATAACTTCTTCATTCGACTCAAATCTCTTACCGCCCAGCCATTTTTTTAGGTTTGGAAACAGAAAATAGTCGCAGGGGGCCAAATCTGGAAATTATGCTGGATGGGGTAGCAGTTCGTATCCCAATTCGCGGATTTTGGCCATCGTGACTAGACAAGTGTGCACACGAGCATTGTCTTGATGGAACAGCACTTTCTTCTTCTTAGCCAAATGCGGCCGTTTTTGCTTCAAATCAACGTTGAATCTGTTCAAAAGCTTTGAGTAATATTCGCCGGTGATCGTTTTACCTTTCTTGAGGTAATCAATGTGAATGACACCGCGTACATCTCAAAAAACTGTGGCCATGACCTTGTTGGCTGACAGACTCTGTTTCGCCTTCTTTGGTCCACGTTCACCCCGAGCAACCCACTGTTTCGATTGTTCCTTGGTCTCTGGCGTGTTGTGATGGATATATGTTTCATCCACAGTAACAAAACGGCGCGAAAATTCGTCCGCATTACGGCTGAACATCGCTAAACACTCTTTTGAAGTGGTCATACGATTGCGCTTATGGTCGAGTGTGAGCAATCGCGGCACCCATCTCGCAGAAAGTCTTTTTATGTCCAAAAATTCGTGTAAAATATGATGTACCCGTTCAGTTGAGATACCTACCTACAGCATGAGCCAACTCACGCACTTTCATTCTCCGATCATCCAATATCATTTCATGGATTTTATCGACGATTTCCGGCGTGATCACTTCTTTTGGGCGACCTGGACGTTCGGTGTCACTAGTGCTGGTACGCGACCACAACGGAACTCTGTAAACCACTTCTCAACCATTGAAATTGATGGTGCGAGTCCCCGTAGTATTTATCAAGTCTTTCCTTACTTTCAGTGATGGATTTTTTACGTAAAAAGTAATGCTTAATCAGCACACGAAATTCACTTTTTTCCATTTTCGTAAAAATTCACGAGGTTGTCTGCTTTGAACGGCTATCAAACACCAACTGCACGACGTAGCTTGCTCAAAATTAGAAAGTTGCCCATTGATAGATTATAGTTGACGGCAGCACTGTTGCATTTGGAGTAACTGCGCGGGAAATTCAAAAAGTCACTGACTTATCAAACTGCCCTCGTATTAGCATATTTCGTTTTAATGCTAGACCAGTGGTTCCCAAACTCTTTTGAGCGATGGACTCTTTTTCAAAGTCAAATTTTGCCCAAGGATCCTGGGTGAGAAACTACATACATGCTTAGTAGAAAAATTACAAATTTAACTTTGATGTTTTGAATGGTAAATGGTAACGTAAAAATAAAATATAGTTTAATAAAACATTTTGTTAAAGAAGTTTTTATTGAAATTATAACTTTTGTTTTATAAAACAAATAAAGTTATTGACTCTTGAATGAAGCTGATGTGATGTTATGAATGTATTTATGTCTGGCTTTATGTTCGTGGGTAGCAACTGCCCAAGAATACTAATTTCTAGTCGGTTTCTTTTTTTTTTATAAAGCTTATAACAGCACTGAATCCACATTCTACCAAATAGGAAAACAAAAAATTAATCAGCAGCTTCTGTCCAATAATCCATAATGCTGGATATAAAATTGGGATCAGTTTTAAGCAATTCCAGAAACCTGGATAATAACATTTAGAGTAATACAAATGAATTCTAAGGTTTACAAAAATTATCAAGCAATTTTGAATACTATTCATTAAAGCGAAGCTTCGCATACAAAAGTAAAACACGTTATCTACAATTAAACGTGCATATGGAATATCATGTTTAAAGAATTTTTTGTAGGTGTTAGTCAAGAAATAAAAGTAAAAAGAAAAACGCTAGAATAGACGGTGACTTAAAGTTTCCTGTCATTGGCATTGTACCCATTATTAATCAAAGACCAGCAGTTTTAAGCAAAAAACGATCACATCTTACGGAAATGATGGTGCATATGTCATAAGAAGAAAAAAACGTTTATGTATGTTTACCCAATTTAGCAGAGAAGACTGCTCCACCTACACAGGAAGACAATGTTCCAAATCTAAATAATTTTTAAATAAACTTAGTTGTAAATCAAATAAAAATACTTCTTAAAAATCAACAGTGTAAAGGTAAATGTTTTCATTATTTTTTTCAAAGACTTCAAAGACTTATACGGTTTTCTCATAAATGCCATTGTCAGAACTAGACCAAATTAAAATGGAACCACACGGGAAGCATCAGCTTTCAAACAAAAAAAGAATCATTAAAATCGGTCTACCCAGTCAAAAGTTTTGAGGTAACAAACAAACAAAAAATAAATAAATAAAAATATCAGTGGTCTGGGTGCGAACCGAGAGGTCCACACCACTAACTTCCCAGTGAAAAGAATGAAAAAATACTATATGTTTTGTTGTTATAATTATTATTATTATATATTACTTAAAAGATCTTAAAATTTTGTATTATATATTGTATTATAATTTGCAAAATTCCGAAAGAAGTTTACCATTTTTTTTAGTTTTTTGATTTTTCATAAAAAAATATTTGATCAATTTTGCAGAAAATATAATCACTTCTAAGTTGCGTAATTATGCGTCGAATGCAATTGGTCCCACGTCGATATCATTTTTTGTTCTCGAGATAATCGAGACGAAAAATAATTCCGAAAGTTTACCATTTTTTCAGTTTTTTAATTCTACATAAAAAACAGCTTAACCCATTCCGCTAAAAATTTAATCACTTTTAAGTTACGTAATTATGCGTCGAATGCAATTGGTCCTACGTCAATATCTTTTTTTTTTTGAGATAATCGAGACCAAAAATAATTCCGAACGTGTATACGAACAAACAAACATACGAACATACAGATGTCCACTTAAAAACTATTGTATTACTTTAAATTTTTATATTTGTGCCGTATAGTTTCTTGGTTTATCGTTTGCGCAATTATTTATACTTAGCCTTGCATATATTTAAATCAAACTGGACATGATAAGTTAATAAAGTTTTAAATATTAAAAGCCATTCTATTGACGTAATATATATTAGCCCTCCTGTATTTTCGGTTTATATGCTGTGAATGTCAGTAAAGGGAAAACAAAAAAATCAGTTTTGACAAGGGTGTCTTGTGGCATACGTTGACCCTACGCTTTTTGTTAATATCTATTTAGCTCATGAATTCCTATTGGTACGTTTGCAAGATTTTTTTTATCTTCCCACTTTGGACTTTTTCGTCCGCTACTCATTTCACTTTTTATTTGAAGCAATATGTTCGGCTTACCAATAAAGTCAGTCTTCCCGTGTTTTTTTAAAATTTTATATTATCTACAATATACAGGGTGTTTCATTACAAATTGGAAATATTTACCTATAGAATCCTAAACTGAAAATATGAAGATTTAACCCAAATCACCAAGATAAAATGTGCCTTCTGTCTGAATTACAGGGTATTTTATTTGAAAATTTAAAAATTATTGATGCCCAGTATTTAAAGTATGATTGCCAGTGTAATTACTATGTACCCTACTAAAATATGTTATATAAACGATTCTGGCTACTACCGGAGTCGTACGACAGTGGCAAGTGACTGGTTGATCCATCCCAAAGTTATTATTTTTCGAGATATTTCGGGTTAAACATGAAGCTCTGCACAATTATTTTGATTTCAATGTGTACGTGTTTTGGGTCATTTGATTGCTATTATTACGCGAATAAAACTTTGAGTACAATATTCAATTATTAAAAAGTATTGGAGAATCGAAAAATTGTGATAAAATTGCTATAGGGTGTATGCTACTTACACTTCCCCCTAAATATGACAATAGTACTTCAAATAGTTTTAAAGTACTGGGCACAAATAATTTTATTTAGGTGATTTGGGTTGAAACTTCATATTTTGAGTTCAGGATTCTATAGTTGAAATTTTTCCAATTAGTAATGTACATGTACATGTACATATTATTATTGCTAGTCGTTTATTATGCAAACTTTAATCAAATAATACCATAAAAAAAAATTAAAAATTTTGATGAAAAAATGATTGCGACCGAATTAACTTACACGCTTTCATTTGTTAATATTTATAAAAGTTTTGCCATTACGTGCATTTAAATCGGGATTTGCAGTGATAAACTTTGAATTTTAATAACCCACTAAAAATTTTTAAATATTCAAAAAAATTACACTTTTACCAATGTAACGGGCTAATTTCCCTTTATTGTTACCAGTAGCTCGTGGATCAATTTTACTAGCTCACGGGTAGCTGACACATAATAAATCTCTAAACTCTGTTGAGGGAGGTCGAAGCTAGCTTTGTGAAAGTCATTTTCAGACATTAGGGGCCAGTTGTACAAAACGCAGTTCACCGATAGTTCAGTTGAACCGTAGATCACTGGTGAACGTGGTTCATATACCAATAGGCTGTACCAAGTCTAGTTCAGTTGAGTGACGATCAATTTAGGTTTGTACATAAATTCTTTAAAACTGCTACTTTAGTTTTTAAATATACGGTGTTCTGTGGTCATTTATATGACTTTGATACTTACAAGCATATTTATTGTGTTTTGAAAAATAAGAAGTGTATTATGGATTTATTAAATTAACTGATGGAAGACGAGGAATTTTTGAAGTAAGTTAATAATTTTCATTGCCACAAACATAAAGGGGACGCCCCAATCACTTTATAAAATGGAATGAAAGAGATTTTAAATTTGGATTTCAATTTTCAAAAGAAGTTGTTCAGTTTTTACAAATGTAAGAACGCTATTTTCTTTTGGTGAGAAGTTAACTGACCCGATCTTTTTGAAGAAATCCTTTATTTTTGTGATAAAAAAAGTAAAATAATGTATACTTATTTGAGTTTATTATTAAATTACTCACAGACAAAACAGACAAAACTCACATATAAAGTTCCAAGATGTTAGAGTACATAGGGGACCATCATGCGGTAGCGATCATTATTTTCTGAAAACTAAAATAACGGCACCAATAAATAGAAAACAGAAAACAGAAATCGCTAAAGAGCAAGACGTAAAAGAAGAACTAACGGAAATTAGATACAACATAGAAAATCTAGACCAGGAAAGCATTAGAAAATTATATCAGAACAGATTGGACATGAAAATAGAGACAACAAAATTTAGCAGTATAGAAGAACAATATAAACATATTAAAAAATGTATGCATTCGGCAGCAGAAGAAGCACTAGGTCAAAAGGCAAATATAAAAGACAAAAGAAAACCGTATTGGTGGGACCAAGAAATAGAAATAGAAATAAACGAAAAAAGAAAGAAATACCAAAAATACCTAAGCTCAAAAACTATAGAAGACAAAATAAAATTTAAAGAAGCACAAGCGAGAGTTAGAAAATTAGTTTGCAGAAAAAAGAATGAGAAATGGGAAAGAACATGTTCTAGAATAAATACGTATCTGGGAGGTAGAAGAAGTACAGAAAGCTGGAGAATACTAAAAAACATGAGGAAAGATAATACCAAGGACATAATCTCACCAATAACAGCACAAAATTGGCAACAATACTTCGAAAAAATGTTAACTGAAGACAGAGAAGAATTTAAGAACACAGAATATATGAATGATAGAATTAATACGCAAGGATCCCCTATTAGAATTAATACAAAAGAAGTGAAGGAAGTATGTAAATCTTTAAAAAATAACAAAGCCCCGGGTCCAGGAAATATTGTAGGAGAATTATGTAAATACGGAACAGATAAATTATATAAAATGCTGCAAGATCTATTTCAAAGGTGTATTAATCAGTCCGAAGTCCCAGAAGAATGGAAAATATCACATATGTCAACAATACACAAAAAGGGGGACAAAAGCAAATGCGACAATTATCGAGGAATTGCCGTAACAAACACAATCAGTAGAATATATGGCAAGATCTTAAAAAACAGAATCGAAAGGGAATACACGGAAATGGAAGCAGAAGAGCAAGCCGGATTTAGAGCGGGAAGATCAACGATTGACCATCTGTTCTCACTAACACAAATTATAGAAAAAAAACTAGCATTCAATCAAGAGATCCATATACTGTACGTTGACCTAAAGAAAGCATACGACAGCGTACCCTTAATTAAACTTTGGGAAACTCTGGAAACTTTCAACATTAATATTGAACTGATAAAAGGAGTAAAGTCATTATATAATAAAACCAAATCAAGAATTAAAGTTGGACAAAACCTAACAACAGGGTTTAATATCACAAAAGGGCTGAAACAAGGGTGTTGCTTGTCACCAACATTATTTAAAATATATTTGGAACGGGCACTAGCGAATTGGAAACGGAAATGCCAAAACATGGGCATACCTTTAGATGAGGACACAACATTATAGACACTCTCATTCGCAGACGATCAAATTATAGTCGGCCAAGACATAGACGACACAGAGTATATGACACGAAAACTTATAGAAGAATATAAAATTTGGGGACTAGAGGTTAATGTAGAAAAAACGGAATATATGTGTATTGGGGGAGTGCAACAGGACTTACAATTATCAAATGGACAAAAAATCAAACACACGTCAGCTTACAATTACTTAGGAATGAGAATATCAAAGGATGGGACACTCGAAGAAGCAATATTGGACAGAAATATGAAAGGAAGAAGAGCAATATCAATGTTAAACGGAGTACTGTGGGATAGAACAATAAGCAACAACAACAAAAAAAGAATTTACGACACGATAGTGAAGAGCATAATAATGTACGGTTGCGAAGTATGGCCTTTGAAAGAAAAGATCGAAAGAAAAATTAGAGCCACAGAAATGGATTACTGGAGACGAGCAGCGGGAAAATCAAGACTAGAAAGAGTTACAAATGAGAGGATAAAACAAATAATGGGAGTACAGCACGACATCACAGACGAAATAAGAACTAAACAGTTGATATGGTACGGGCATGTTCAAAGAATGCCACCAGACAGAATCCCAAAGAAAATATTACAGTGGAACCCCAGAGGAATAAGAAGAAGAGGAAGACCACGAAAGAGCTGGAGAGAAGGCATACAAAAAGAGATGGAAGAGAGAGATCTGAGAGAGGACATGTGGACGAATAGAGAGGAATGGAGATTAGGAATCGCAAGACGCCGACGCACGTTTTAACGCGATATATATATATATATATATATATATATATATATATATATATATATATATATATATATATATATATATATATATATATATATATATATATATATATTAAATTACTACAACTCAATTCACAAAAACCACAACAGTGGAATAAATCCGTTTTTAAAATGATACTATTAACTACTCTTTGCGATAACTTTCTTCTTCTTAAGTACCATGTCCTTCTAGAACGTTGGTCACCAAAAAGGCTATCCTTACTCTGTCGATGGCAAGTCTGAACAGAGAGCTTGAGTTGAGTTTATACCAATCACGTAGATTCTTTAGCCATGATGCTTTTCTGCGGCCCGGCTTTTTTTTACCATAAATTTTTCCCTGCATGATGTTCCGCAATAATCGGTATTTTTTTGTCTCTCACAACATGCCCGAAAAATTGCAGTTTTCTTCTTTTGATGGTGATAAACATTTCGGTGGTTTTATTCAGACGTTGGAGTATTACCAAGTTGGATACTTTTTCCGTCCATGAAACTTATAATATTTTCCTGTAAGTCCACATCTCAAAGGCTTTAAGTCGTCTTTCTTCGTACTTGTTTATAGTCCAGGCTTCCATAAGGTACAGCAGGGTGGAGAAGACATAACATCTGAGAAGTCGGATTCTTAGAGTTAACTTCAGATCTCTACAGCACAAGACCCTACTTATGTTTTTAAATGCTGCTCGAGCCTGCTCAATCCTTGATTTCACTTTCGTTTGACTATCCGCGCTGTTAGTTATTATGCTGCATAGATATTTTATTTGGTTTATTTGCTTCAATAGTTTACCCCCAACTGTTATGTTTGCTATGATATTAGGTTGCTTGCTAATTACTAATACTTCGGTCTTTTTTGCATTTGACCTGAGTCCGGCGATAACTTACAAACAATAATGTTACTTCTTCTTCTTCTGGTGCCGTACGCTTTTTATTGTAGCGCGTTGGCGATCACGTGTTCATTGAGTAATGTGAAGCGTGCCCTCTTCGGTTCTTCTAAATATCGTGGCGGCATCCGCGATGTTACACCAGTTTCGAATATTGCGAAGCCATGAATGTTGTTTTCGGCCCGGTCCTCTTTTTCCCTCGATTTTTCCCATAAGTATAGTTTTGAGCATAATATACCTAGGACCTCTTAAAATATGTCCCAAATAGGATGTTTTTCTTTCTTTTACAATGTTCAGTAGTTGCCGATGTGTTCTTGCTCTTTGTAAGACTTGCTCATTTGATATATGATCTACCCAGGGAATCTTGAGTAACCTTCTCAGGATCCACATTTCAAAGGCCTCGATTCTGTTAAGGGATTTGGCCTTTAGTGACCAGGTTTCTGCTCCGTACAGTAGTATTGGCCATATATAGCACTTGACAACTCGCAGCCGGAGATTCAAGGGTATTTCTTGTCGTAGGAGGTAGGTATTGAACCTGACAAATGTGTTTAGAGCGATAGCCACACGTATTTTGACCTCATCATCATTATCCCACTTATCGTTCAGCGTTGTGCCAAGATACTTAAACTTGTTCACTCTCTCGATCTGCATATTATCGATGTAGAGGTGAGCGTTCTCATGAGGCTGCCGACTAACTATCATTAGTTTGGTTTTACTTATATTGACATCGAGACCAAAATCTTTTCCTATGGTGTTTATAACATTTATGGTTGCTTGTAAATCCTCTATGTTATCTGCTAATATAGCTGTGTCATCGGCATAACGCAAATTGTTAATGGGAATGCCGTTCACCTTGATGCCTCTTGGGTTTCCTTCCAGTGCCAGTTGAAAAATCCTTTCCACGTAGACATTGAACAGCATTGGAGATAGTATGCAACCCTGTCGGACCCCTTTAGCAATAGTTATGTTCTTTGTGTGCTGTGAGTCATGAAGTCGCAGCTTTGCTGTTTGGTTCCAATATAGTTTGTGTATTATTTGTATATCTTTTTCATCAATTCCTGTCTCTCGTAAGATAGGTAGGAGCATATCATGTCGTACGTTGTCAAATGCTTTTTGGTAGTCGATGAAGCATACAAATACGTCCTTTCGTTGGTCATAGCATTTCTGTACTAGCAATTGCATGCAGTATAGGGCTTCTCGTGTGCCTAGGCCATTTTTAAAGCCAAATTGGGTTTCGCCAGATTTTTTTTCGCACTTTTGGTTTATTCTTTTGTGGATAATTTTCAGGAATGCCTTTAGTGCATGGCTCATAAGGCTGATGAGTCGGTGGTCTTCGCATGTTTTAGCGTTTGGTTTTTTAGGGATTGCGACAAAGGTGGAAGTTAGCCAATCGATTGGGATCTCTCCAGTGTCATATATGTCATTAAAGAGTTTGCATAACCTTTTGGTGTTTGCCAGTTTTAATACTTCCGTATGTATGTTATCCTGACCAGGCGCTTTTTTGTTTCTTAGCTTTGAAAGTGCATATATGACTTCCGATTCTAATATGGGTGGTCCCGATGCTTTATTTGAGTCGTTGCTTGGCGCTATAGTACGCTCGTCTTTAAATAGGTTTTGTATATATGCTTCCCATGTGTCACAGATGTCTTGTGGATCTGTAAGAATATGGTTATTCTTAGTGATTTTTGAGACATTTGGTTTTTTAAAAGTGTTGGTTATTTCTTTTATTTTTCTATAAAAATGAAAGATGTCGTGTCTTGCATGCAGTTCTTCAGCTTCTTTACATTGATATCCATATGTTTTTTGCCTCCCTGATTTTTCGGCGGATGTTCCGGTGAATTTCATTATATCTCTGTGCATTTAGCTTTGCTAATCTCCTTTCCTCCATCATGTCAAGTATCTCATCGGTCATCCATTCCTTTTTAGCTTGTTTCTTTTTAAATCCCAACACTCTTTTTGTAGCATTTTGTAGGTTTGCTTTAAAGCTATTCCACTGCCGTTCGATGCTCTCTTCTGCGGGCATATTGTCTATTATACCTCTTTCTAATTCGTCCCTTAGTCTTTCGCGTTCTTCGGTATTATTGAGTGCGTCTCTATTATATTTATTGGTCTTTGATCTGCAGGTGACCAGTTTTCCCTTAAACCAAAAATGCCTATTAGGGGATTATGGTCTGACCCGATGTCGGCTCCGGGATAGGCTGCCACTCTCTTAATATTATTTTGGTATCTTTTATTGATCAGAAAAAAGTCAATTTGGTTACGGACTATATGTTTATCATCATCTTGAGGAGATTTCCATGTATATAATCTCCTTGTCGGTAAGTTGTAGAATGTGTTTTTGATGACCAGTTCTTCCTCCGAGCAGAATTCTATGAGCAATAATGTTACGCCAATCTTTATTTCTGACATTTTGTTGAGGTTATGATTCCAAGTTCAACGACTTGAATCATGTTTGAATCACCCATCAGTTGACCTCGCTGCTGATCGACAGTTCATCGTTGATCGGAATTGGTACAACTGAATTTTACTCATGACCTCGGTTCAGCGGTGATCTATCAATGAACTTGGATGGTACAACCGGCCTTAAAGGGTGCCACTTGGAAATAGCAGAATAACATTTTTAAACTAAACCTCTTGATTTAAAATTAGACGTGTTTTTTGTTTTTCCTACATTCACGCAAAAGTAAAAGTTATTTGGATTGGCTGGTTTTAAAATGAAAGCACTGTATGAAAACCAAAAGTTGGTTTATATACAACTTTTAAAAGAATTTAGAACTTATTGTTTTGATATTTAATAACAATTACTTATTTATAATTTTATTTACGTGTTTTTGTTCATGAATAATTCTGTACAAAACAATTGATGTTCATTTCGTCATTCATTTTAATCGGTAGTCGATCTGTTAACTTCAAACTAATTTGATCAATGATTTCAATGCAATGACAAAATGGTATACAACAAGCGTCCGTAAATTTATTTAATTTTATTTTCGGTCATATTATTTTAAAATTGAGTGAAAATTGTATATTAAACAACAAGTTTAAAAAAGCAAAGTTTTATTAAATGAGTATAGCTTAAAAGCTATATGAGTTTAGTAAAACTGCTTTTTACGAGGTTTGTAATATTCTTTCGCATTTTGTGTTAATTATAAACAAACACTTATATTTAAACGAACGTTATTTAAAATAGAATGGGAGATATCTTTGTTAAAAGTATGAGCGATATTGTTGAGCAATATAAAATTGCTTTTTTGAGCGATATCTTTTGTAGTTGAGCAATAGAATATAATTAAGTGAGCAATAATTAATTATATTTTCAGCGATAAAATATTAAACAAAGTGATTCATTAAAAATGGGCAATCTCTAAACTGGCAGGGTATTTAAAGTTGGAATTTTAATTTGAAATTTCTTAATAATTTTGTGATTTTTAAGCAGCATCGTCCTGAAAATTGGGGTGGGAGAGGGATGAAATATAAAATTTTTTAGAAACGCTAATATTAGTGTCAAATTCATTGTTTTTGTGGTGACTGAGTTTGATGGTAACATTCCCAATATTGTTAGCACCCCTACGATAGGGAAAGATAAGAAAAGAAATATAAAAACTATTAAAAAAGCCAATATTAGTGTTAAATTTATAATTTTCAAGGTCGCTAAGTTTGATAGTGATATATCTTCAATGTTATTAGCACCCCTACGAAAGTGATAAAATATAAAATCGGTTGATATTTGTGTTAAATTCTTTGTTTTTGTGGTGGTTGAGTTTGATGGTAACATTACCAATTTTGTTAGCACCCCTACGATAGGGGTGAGCGGAGGATGGAATTTAAAAACTATCAAAACGGCTAATATCAGTGTCGAATTTATAGGTTTTTGGGGTGGCCGCATTTTATGATTACATTTCTAATTTTGTTAGCACCCCTACGAAAGGGGTGGGTAGGGAATAAAATATAAAAACAATTAAAAACGCCGATATTAGTGTCAAATTCATAGTTTTTTAAGTCGCTGAGTTTAATTGTAATATCTCCAATGTTGTTAGCACACCTGCAAAAGGGGTGGAAAGGGGATGAAATATAAAATCTTTTAAAAACGCTTTATTAGTGTCGAATTTAAAGTTTTCGGCGTCGCTGAGTTTGATATTAATATTCCCAAAGCAGGCAAGCCAACGTTCGTGAAGGACAACGTCTGCCAAGTTAGATAGAAAATATTTATTTAAAATATTGGTATGATTGAAAAGGCTTCTAATGCAGCTGTCAGGTCCCGTGGCAGCCAAGCAAACTTGCCTATTATGGGTCCGATAACCCAGGTAACCTAATTTCTTATATTAACGACCCATGGATTAGTCTGAAAGGTAAAAAATGATTTAAAATTATTTATTGCGCTTTTAAATTAAAGTGAAAGCCTGCGTAGACGTAACCTTAGAATAATTGATGCGGCGTTCCTCAAATGAAAGTAATAACTGGCATAACTCTTGAATATATGTGCATGAGGTTAACGAATGTAGCAGTGTCAGTTTATTTGTTTTTTTTATACTGATAAAAAAGCCAATAAAACCATATTTATATTTGTATAACTCATATTGTGCCCGGTATTATCTGTTGGTTGTTATAAATCCCAACAAAATAAATACATAATTTATTCTTGTTAGTTTTGGTTGCGTGACAGAACTCGGTACAAATTAATTTTACTCAAGATGTTGTTAGCTATTCTTGTTAATGTCACGGCATTTTTCTTTGATAAGACATTTTTTTTAATGGAATGAGATTTTTTCACGTGGTGTTTTCCGAGTTCTTTATGTTATTTAATATCAAAGATTTTTTTTTCTTTTTATTATAATAAGAAGAGATTTAAATTTCAAAAGAAAAAAAATGTTAAACTTCTTTGATTGTTAGTAATTCGAGAATTTCGGTAATATGAGAATATATTTAAATATACAAAGATGTAACAACACAATTTTTCGAAGTATCAATTAAGTTATTTTTTCCCTACAGTGCAGAAAGATTCACTTTCGGCCCACTACGCAAAACGAAGTTGACGCTTTCCGCCTACAGTAGGGGAAAAAATAGTATACACACCACGGGCAGTAAAGTAAGAAATGTCTCAGGGCACATGTTTTTTGACCAAGGCGAAGCCGACGTGTGTAATATTCTATTGTTAATAACACGCATTTTGATATGAAAATTTTTTCTACTTTAACCTTATGTTTTTGTAATCTACCATAAAAAATTAATACAAAAACAATGAACAACTAGTGTAAAAGTAAACCTTTAATAAAACTTTGCCAATTAATAAATGTAATAATAATAAAACTAGTGGGGGCGGTTTCTACTTAATCCCACCAATAACACTCAAATAGACTCGAGAAAAGCAAAGTCAGCATTAGTTTGGCATGCGCCGGGCACTAGGCAATAATATAAAGGCTGGTTTTCTCCTCTTCACACAATTCACAATTTTTTTTTTATGAAAATAGTCGCAAAAAGGGTAGACCTATCGTGTGGGCCGCGGACGGCCCGCACTGCGACCATTAGAAGGGAAAGGGATTATAGAAAGGAAATGATTGTGGACACGCTTTTTAAAAAGTTGCAGGTCATAGTTCTCTGGAAAAACTGATTTTGGAAGCTTATTCCATTCCGTAGCAGCCCTGTAAAAGAAAAATTCTTGATAAAGATTGGTTCTTGTAGTGTCAATCTTGAGAGTTAATGGGTGAGACTGATCAGCCTGCCGAGTTCTTCGGCCGAATGTGGCCAATGGTGGTACAGGAGTTCTTATTTCTCTGGAGCATCTGCCATGGAAATATCTGTAGAGCAATGACTGGTCTGCAACTCTTCTTCTATGTTCTAGAGGGTGAAGGGTATCTGTGAGAGTTAAGCTGTTTATCAAGCGAATGGCTCTTTTTTGAATGGAATCTAGAAGACGAAGAGAATGCCTTGGTGCTGAACCCCAAATGTGCGAGCAATACTCCAGTAGAGGTCGGATTTGAGCCTTGTACGTCGTCAACAGTTGATCAGGAGTAAAAAACTTTCTGGCTTTCCACAGAAAACCTAGTGTGTCCACTAGCCTAAGATTTTGCATGTCGTATCCAAGGATACCATCACCCTTTAGTAAGTGTACTGCTTGACTGGCATTCCTTTCACTTACTTAATCAATGCTTTTGGCCATATCCTTTAGCAAAAAGTCTGCTATAAGTTCCCTTGAATGTCTGGACTCGCCTCTGGTTTTCGTTTTCTAACACATTATGTTCGGTTTCATGAACCATTCCCGGATTACCCTTTAACTCATTAACTCACACCAAAGAGCAATCAGAGGTTGGCTAAAACAAAAGAAAATTCCAATGGTTGTCTCTGAGCCTACAAACTTAGTGTTCGCCAGATGTCCTGGTTATGCAATGTAAGACAATGGATCGAACTGAGAACGACAGATGACTTAATACACGTATTACCAGAATAAAATAGAAAATGTGGTCGCAAACATTCAGTCATGAATACACATGAGAAGAAGAAGATGCCAGCTCATTTACTTGTTCCACTCTTTCTCCTTTAATCAGCACCTCGCAGTTTGTTATGCTTTCCTCTCTTTCAAAAAGCATTACTTTTGTTTAGCTAATATTTACTTTTAACGCTTTGATTTTTGGAGCATCATGCATAATATTAACCATCGTCTTTAACACCTCCTCAGATGATGCTAATATGACCTGATTATCGGCGTGAAGAAGGCATTTGACGATTAAATCATTCTTTATCCATACGCAATCTTTTTAAAATCAATAAAAGAATAGCCACACATCCCTGCTTAATACCTTTTTCAATGTTAAAAACCAGTCTGTGTTAGCTCCGTTCATCCTGACACAAGCACTGAAATTCTTGTAAATTTATATTTATCTTGACATTTTTTATTATAAGTTCGTTAATAAATTTATGTTTTGGAAAACGTTAGATATTATCAAATGGATTTTTATTTGTTTTTTGTACTATTCTGTCTCATATCTTTTTTTAAATTTTTAATTAATTATAAAACTATCTTCCAAAATATTAGTGGTCTCTGGTCGACAGGACTAACTGCACAGTGGAAAGAATGAAAAAAGTTCATATGTTTTGTTGTTTTAATGTGCAAAAGATGTCCGACAGGGCTGTATATTATCACCTAGGCTATTTAATATTCACGGCGAAATCATTATGCGCAGAACAACAGAAAACTGGCATGGAGAAATTTCCATTTTTCCATTCCAGGCAAGAGAATTAACAACGCTTACGATACCACGCTAATAGCAGGCGACGAACAGGAAATGGTACAATTTTTACAACGATTAACAGAAGAAAGCCGAACGCTGGGATTAGAGATAAATCTAAACAAAACCAAGATAATAATAGTAGACAGAGGAAACAAGCTACAACAGTTACTAGATGGAAATAACTTAGCAGACATCGAAAGAACCGACATCCTAACAATCCCGTGCAATAGCCTTGGATATATCTAAAGCCTTTGACTTCGTTTGGCACCTAGCATTGTTAAGTAAATTATCTGCCTACGGTCTCCCAACCAAACTGCGTCAATGGCTCTTGAGCTTCATGCAAGATCGCTCCTTACATGTGGCAGTTGTCGGTATTTCTTCTGATGCGTTTAAAACTAATGCCGGGGTCCCCCAGGATTCCATCCTGTCCCCCACCTTATTTCTTTTACACATCAACGACCCCTTGAAAACCACCACGAACCCCATTTACAGTTTCGCAGAAATCCGACCTCTACTGGAGTATTGCTCGCACATTTGGGGTTCAGCACCAAGGTATTCTCTTCGTCTTCTAGATTCCATTCAGAAAAGAGCCATTCAATTGATAAATAGCTCAACTCTCACAGATACCTTTCACCCTCTAGAACATAGAAGAAGAGTTGCAGACGAGTCATTGCTCTACAGATATTTCCATGGCAGATGCTTCAGAGAAATAAAAACTCTTGTACCACCATTGGCCACATTCGGCCGAAGAACTCGGCACGCTGATCAGTCTCACCCATTAACTCAAATTAGTTTTTCCAGAAAACTATGACCTGCAACTTTTTAAAAAGCGTGTCCACGATCATTTCCTTTCTATTTTCCCTTCCCCTTCTAAAGATTAAACTTGTACAAACACTAATAAGAGTACGACTAACAGAGAGACTGAGGAAGAAACTGGAGGCACAAATACGCGCAGATAAATTAATGGCCAAGTTGTTGCAACAGGAAGAAGAGCTTCTGCTGAGAAAAATGAAACAAAACAGGGAAATGATTGCAAATAGTTTGACACTTGAAAAAGTTTGAATTAAAGAAGATCAGGAATCAGTGAGGAAGACGGATCCTTTGAAACAGATTCAAATGGCAAGGTGATTCAATGGTCAAATAGTGTGGGCAATCCATGGGTAACATGTGAAAAATGGCGTGGTGTACAATGCAGAAAAAGAAGACAATGTCAAGTCGGAAAAAGTCAATGTGACAAACAGTCATATATTGCAATTAATGAATCACAATTTCTGTTGCTTATCGCGTACGAAACGATATTGATAAAACATTTAAACGCGATCAAATAAGCGGTACTTCTAAGCAGCAATTTATTAGAATCAAACAAATAAAAGATCGAAAGTCGAACGAATAGAATCGCCCCCGAATTCGAATAAGTTTAATCATCGCAACGTAACAACTAATTAAGTAATCCTCATTTATAAGACCGTGATATGAATAGTAGATAAGTCGAATTTCTCAAAAGGGCGTTGATTAGAAAACTGGCGGCGTGTACAAATCGAAATGGCAGCAATCCATTAAAACCCATTGCGAGTGTTGGAATTATGCCATTCGACTGCCACTCAAATCCCGACTCATTATTCGTTAATCCGAAACTTTTTGTCGCCAATTTAGCGCAGTCATTAATTATAATCGGTATAAACATTAACCCGAGTAATTGAGAATGGGGCAGATCTGTTCGCGGAGTTCTAAATCAAGTGCACCGCCGCGGTTGTGGCGATGTTGGATGGAAACTTTCTCTCTTCGGCGATATAACACTTTTCGCACCATTAAGCCGACATTATCGCTTAGCTATATAAACGGTGTGTATCTAAGCACTTTTTCAACCGTTGCGATGATATCAACACGTCGAATGTACGATGTGGCACTAGATTGAAACGAACGAGCTAAATTTTGATGGAGTATCGTTTAGCGGTTTTTTGTTTATTAACCCGTGGGACAGATGGAGAGTGGGGGAAGTTTAATTTCTCTTTCGCGTAATACGTTCAAATGAATTATGTATATGCATCGGACAGAATATGCATACTACAACAATATTCGCTAAATTCTATTTTAGCGCTTCGCTGTTATAATTTCACGGAAATCGCGAAATCTAGAACCGATTCGACGATATACATTTATCAATGTTGTTTTATCGGCTGCAAGGAACTAACAATGCAGCACAAATCATGACTTTTGCTGCTGTTGTAATGATGACCTTTTTCAGGCGTAAGGTGTTCTGAATTTAATGACTAAATAACGACCGTATTTATGGTAACTACCCAAATATCAATGCTTAATAAATTAAAAAAATTTAAAATTGGTGGATACATTAATAACATTCGTAAAACCAAATGTATGGCCATTAGTAGAAACTATACTACAAATACCACAATATCCATAAATGGAGAGAGCATTGAACAAGTCACTCAATTTAAATACTTGGGATGCATGATTAACCAAAAATGGGACCCAGATCAGGAAATAAAATGCAGAATCGAGCAAGCAAGAACAACGTTCTTAGGACTTAAAAAAAATTTTGACAGATAAAAACTTAAATCTCAGTCTCAGATATAGGATGGTAAAGTGTTACGTCTGGTCCGTTTTCTTGTAAGGAGTCGAGGCATGAACGCCGAAAACAGCAATTAATAACAAACTTGAGGCCTTCGAGATGTGGACCCTGCGACGAATGCTGAGAGTATCGTGGGTTGACCATGTGATGAACGAGGACATACTGAGAAGAATTAGTTTAGTAGGAAACATTAAAAGAAGAAAAACTGGCTATCTTGGACACATACTACGTGGAGAACGTTATAATTTTCAACGTCTTATTCTCCAGGGTAAAATAGAAGGAGGAAAAAGAGGAGTATGTAGAAGAAAATTATCCTGGCTACGAAACATACGACAATGGACAGGACTTCCAGGCACTGCAAAATGCTGCAATTAATGGAATCATATAATAAGAGAAACTATGGATGCCTACGCGGGAATCTGCATGGCACTTTAAGAAGAAGAAGGATACATTACAGTATAGGAAGATTCTCCAATAAGAATGGACTCTTCCTAGATTAAGTCGACTCTTACCCGTCTTTTCAGTAAAAGATGATAAAAATTTTTTGGAACGAAGTTCCTTAACGCCGCTTACGGGTTTAATTCTCGGCAGATGCATTATTTTTGTGCTTTTACCATTTTATACATAATTTTTTAAGTAAGTAAAACAAATCAAACTAAAAGGCAAAAAATAAATTATAGTTTAAAAAAACTGAAAAATGCACGCTTTTAGAGTTAATCAAACTTAAAAGTAAAAAATAATTTTTTAACATAAGAATAAAATTACTGACGAGAAAATTATTGTCACTGTCAAAAAAAATGTCAATCAATGTCACTGCTTTTTATGACATGTTTAAACTAACCCTGCGTTTCGGAATAAAAGCACCACACGCTTTTAGAACAGTGACATTAATTTTCTCGTCAGTAATTTTATTCCTATGTTAAGAATTATTTTTCACTTTTTAGTTTGATTAACTCCAAAAGCGTGTTTTTTTAAACTATAATTTATTGTGTTAAATCATACTTGAAGTTTTAAAAAATGGAAACTGTAGCAAATGTGTGCAATACAGATTTAAAAAAGTAAATTAATAAAATTGTATAACTTAATACAAGTAATAACTGTTTACATTTGTTTATTGTACATGTGATTTAAGTGTTTACCATTTATTTACTCTTTAAATTATAGGGAAATAATAGTGTAATCATGTATTTAGAGTCCAAAATAGTATGGAAAGCGCAAACGTCAGAGTGCAAATAAAATATCGAAAACCAATGCTCAACTCTAACAACAATTCCGACAGAATTAAAATAAAACGAGCGAGTCTTACATTAGTCCCATATGATGTGTAACATTTGACATCTTACCTTGGTAATAAGCAATTTTAAAATTATATCCTTAAAAAAATGGGTCAGGTATTATTTTAAAAGATTTTTCATTACAAACAATAATTCTTTATAAGAAAATTGTATTTTATTTAATTGATACTAGAAGTAACAGAAATTAATCTCAACATTTAAAGAAGCTAAATACTTAAATATTTTATTCGAATAATTATTTACCATTACCTACCTGAATTTTTTACCAATGATCTGCACTTTAATAAGACTTAATAACAACAGTAAATATTTATTTATATAGTTTACGCATATAACAGCAAACTTTATAAACAACACTGTAACTTAAGTGCACAGCTGATGGCTGACAGTACCGACCTCTCGAAAAATTGGTTAACGGCTATCTGACGGCCATCTCTACCACCGCGCGCTTATTCGTCAAATTAAATAGCACGTGCTTCCGCGACTTCCTGTTACACACTTCATGTTAGATTTTACGAAATTTTTTACACAAATTGCAAGAAAGCGAGAGGAAAGATGTTACACACTTCCGTTCCATTTCACGAAATCAATCCCACAAATTGCAATATTAAATGAAACTTTCTGATGTAATTAGTTCTTAAAATAAATAATATAAAATAATAAATTAAAATATACAGATTTCATTTCGAGTGACATTTTTGTTTCTTATGGGCAGAGGTCCCCTGGCCGCACAATATATTTTTTTTTAAAATGAAGAATGTACCTGATATTAACAATAATAAGCATTTTAAATTTAAACTTTAACTTTTACCCCCGTAATGCCCTTCTTCTCAGAATCAAATCAGAAGTAGGAAAACTATATGAAATAGGCAAAAGTGTTGAAATTGTTTGGGTTCCCTCACATGTAGGGATAGTTGGTAATGAAACCGCTGACACACTAGCCAGAGAGACCAGCTCAAATCCTCTCAGTCAATTGATTCGCTGTGTGCCACACGAAGATTTAAATCACAGTATTCGTCAACTCATAGTAAATACATGGAGGGAAAGGTGGCAAGTTCTTGAGAATAACAAACTCAAAGCAATCAATCCTAACTTAAGCCACCAGAATTACGAATCAATCTCTCGTAAGCAACAGACAATCCTAACCCGTCTCAGGATTGGCCACACTAGGTACACACATCAGCATCTACTAAAGAAAGAAAATCCCAAAAGATGTGTCTCCTGCTATGAAGAACTGAGTGTGAAACATTTAATATCGGAGTGTCCCGACTATAGAGAGAGAAGGTTAACATCAGGACTGCCCGAAGAACTTATAACTAAGAACTTAGTGATGCCTTGAACCCGATTAATATTTACTCGTTACTGAAGTTCCTGAAATCCATTAACATTTTACGACATATATGAAATTTATTGTACCATACCCGCTAATAACCTTTGCGGTTGATGCGGTTTCTTTAAATAAAAAAAAAAATGTAAACTTAAAGTACTACAGTTAATCGCCTGTCATGTCAGTTTCTAATACTGCTCTTGCTGACATTACTGGTGTGGCCACACTTCAAAATACTCTGCTTTTAACTGATAACTTCACAATAGCACAATATCAAAAGGTTTAGTCCTTTTGAGACGTCGCAGCAAGTCTTGATTGTCTAAAAGCTCAAGCATTTCTACGTTTAAATGTTTATGAAGTCCCTCCTCATGACTACTGGCCACTTTATTTAATTTTTGACTGCACTCACCTGAAGTTTCCGATAGAGATCCTTGTTCTAGCACTCGGTTTTGAAATACTTGGATAACTTTTGGTTTTTCCCCAAAAATCAAAATCGCCAAAACCATGTGCGCTGCACGTTTCATAGCTCCACCCGTCGAATGGCACCATTTTCAGTGTGACGGTTGTTTCAAATTTTGTCTGTGTGTGTGAGTTGGAAAATCTTGTGGGCACGATATCTTGAGATAGAGAGACGGTAGGTCACTAAAACTAACAGGATAGAAGTTTTGTTTGATGGACAAGACCGAGTTCGAAGATGGGCCGTAACGGTACATTCTATTAAGTAGCTGCCGTACAAGGTGATCCTCAAATCTACCGCATTTTGTACTTTTCGCACGATAATTTCAGAAGGAAAGCTAGGGCGATGTAACTTTTGGGTATTTTTTTAGAACTATATTAAATAGAAAACAGTCCTTGGTTTAGAAAAGTTAGTTTTGCTACGGCAATACTGTTTATTTATCCTTCGGTTCACAAAAATAAAACGCAAAACCGTTATAATTCAAACAGAGATGGAAATGTTCATCTTTTTCATCTTCTTACACATGCACTAATTTTAAAGTTAAAGTCTCGACGCAATATTCATGTTTGCTAAAATATTACCTAGGTAATAAGAAAAATTTAAATGGGGTGAAAAAATTTGGCAATTTAATTTAGATTTTTATTTAGTGTAACTACTATGAGTAATATTTTTAATCAAATACACTTTTAATATATTATCCTACTTTGTGCTTTTTGTTTCATTACAATAATTGGCAGAATAAAACAATTTTTTTAAATAAATTTAAATACCTTGTAGGTTTGAAATAAATAAAACACAGCCAATGTAGTAAAAAATTATTATGGGAAGGGTAACCTAAAAAAAATTTATTACGCACCGATTTCCTTTTTCCGGAATATTACGGTTTAAAACGAAGCAATTTTTAAATTTAGAGAAGATTAAAAAACGTTATCTTATAGAATTTTTATTCAAGACAATAGGAAAACGTGGCAGCGAATTCCCAAAAAACTCACTAAAATCTCAATTTTTCATATTATAATGTCGTTTATCATGAAACGTGAGGGATTTCCAATATCTCGGTGATTCAAAATGATTTATGGTTAGTCGATTAGAGCTATGTCATTTAGTTCAGGCGCCGTTAGATGTGCATTCGACAATCTGTGTTACTTCGCGATAGCTGCTTTTATACTAAAAAATCACGTGTAGACACGAGCGGTGCTGTACTTTTGCTTTCGTCACAAAGTCTTATTCATACGCCAGGCAAAAAGGGACAAATAAATAAAAAATTCCTTTCAGGGTAAACTGGGTTGAAATGGTTAAAAAGGGCATAACTAATTCAGAAACAAAAAATTTAAATGCATGCAGACGAGGAGAATTGGGGGGTTAAATTGTTTCTACCCGATTTGCGGCGTACATACGTGATTTACCAAAAAAAAATTGTGCGGTCGGAGGACCCCTGTAAGGAACCAAGTTCCTAACGTGTTTTCTTCAACTCCAAATGTAATTCGATATGAAATCTGTATATTTTAATTTTTATTTTATATAATTTTTAGAGGCAAATAATCAGAAAGTTTCATTCAATATTGCAATTTGTGGGATTGATTTCGTGAAATGGGACGGAAGTGTGTAACAGGAAGTCGCGGAAGCACTTGCTATTTGATGTGACGAATGAGCGCGTGGTCGTAGAGTTAGCCGTTAGATAGCCGTCAGCCAATTTTTCGAGAGGTCGGTACTGGCACCCATCAGCTGTGCACTTAAGTTACAGTGTTGTGTGTATAGTTTGCTGTTTTATGCGTAAACTACATAAATTAATGTTTACTATTGATAATAAGTCTTAATAATGTGCAGATCATTGATAAAAAATTCAAGTAGGTAATGGAAAATAATTATTCGAATAAAATATTTAAGTATTTAGCTTCTTTAAATGTTAAGATTAATGTCTGTTACTTCTAGTATCAATTAAATAAAATACAATTTTCATTAAAAAGAATTATTGTTTGTAATAAAAAATCTTTTAAAATAATACCATTAAATCTTAAATTTTTTTTTAAAATACCCAAGATTTACCAAGTCTTAATGTTAGAAATTTGAACAGTTTTATGGGAATGGTCAATTTCGGGTTTTTATCAGCATTCATTTAGCAAATCTTAGGTTTTACTTTAAGAACACGGCAAATATTGAGTTGGCAATCATAGCAGTCACAAAAGGACAAAGACAATAACACTGTAGGAGATAAAACGGAAGAAAAATACGAATTAATTTTGCCAATGTGACAAATAAGGTTAATATCACTAGAGAATGAGATACCGATTTGGAGGCACAAATCACGAGCCAATCTCGGGAAGTTTCTGAAACTATAAGCTGCAGATTGGCTCGTGATTTCTGTCTCTATAATCACAAATTCTAAATATCAGTGGTCTAGGTGCGACCCGAATGTCCTCACGACCAACTTCCCAGAGGAAAAAATGAAATAATACCATATATTCTGTTGTTATAATTATTCAAATTATTATAAAAAACAATTTTAAATTGTTTATGACAAATTATAATTGTCATAAACAATTGTCTCTTTCCAGTCGATGGTCTTCATTGTTGTATCGTGGTATTCCACCTATTATCCTTTTGTCTGGCGTTATGACCTGTGAAGTCCCATTTTAGACTGGCTAAATTTTTTTTTTTTTATGAAAATAGTCGTAAAAAGGATAGACCTATCGTGTGGGCTGCGGACGGCCCGCACTGCGACTATTAGAAGGGGAAGGGATTATAGAAAGGAAATGATTGTGGACACGCGTTTTAAAAAGTTGCAGGTCATAGTTCTCTGGAAAAACTGATTTTTGAAGCTTATTCCATTCCGTAGCAGCCCTGTAAAAGAAAAATTCTTGATAAAGATTGGTTCTTGTAGTGTCAATCTTGAGAGTTAATGGGTGAGACTGATCAGCCTGCCGAGTTCTTCGGCCGAATGTGGCCAATGGTGGTACAGGAGTTCTTATTTCTCTGGAGCATCTGCCATGGAAATATTTGTAGAGCAATGACTGGTCTGCAGCTCTTCTTCTATGTTCTAGAGGATCAAAGGTATCTGTGAGAGTTGAGCTGTTTATCAAGCGAATGGCTCTTTTCTGAATGGAATCTAGAAGACGAAGAAAATGCTTTGGTGCTGAACCCTAAATGTGCGAGCAATACTCCAGTAGAGGTCGGATTTGAGCCTTGCATGTCGTCAACAGTTGATTAAGAGTAAAAAAATTTCTGACTTTCCACAGAAATCCTAGCCTCTGGCTTGCCGACTTTGCGATGTTAGCAACATGGTCATGCTAAGACATATTATTGGACACCGTGACTCCCAAATTTGAGATGGAGGGAATTGGTTCAAGGGTATTTCCGGACATTGTGATGGGATTATTTGAGGAATTCACTTTCTTGGAAAACGTGGCACTTTGTGTTTTTTGGGCGTTGAACTGAACAAGATTGTTGGTTCCCCACTCGACGATTGCTTTAAGATCTCTATTGATGGAATCAACCTGTTCCTGCCTGAGTCTATTTGTATCATTCACCGAAAGTGATCAATAGGATGTGTTCCCAACATTAATTGCTCCATGGCTCGTTGGGTTTTTTTTATTTTATCGATGTTTGCTTTAGTCAAGGTCCATGTTTGGCAGGAGTTTGCAAGAATTGGAATGATACACTGGTCAAATACTCTGGTTTTAGGGACTGCTGTATTTTCTTATTTTTAGGACCCATTTTTTAAGCCCAAATTAAAATGGGTTTAATACGGTACTAAATTTTAAATACTTAGTGTTATCTGTAGGACAAACTGTAAGTATAAAGAATTTTTAAAAATTCTATGACTTTTATGGAATGGTATTAAAAGCTAAAAATTTAAGGAAAAAAATTAATGTTTGTACATCAGATACCACTTTTGCTTAAAAAAGACCTATTAATAAAAAATAATATTTAAAAATACTGGAAAAAAATATATTAAGATCAATACTTAAAGCAATATAAGCAAGAAAAAAGATTAAAAAGAAATATATGAATAGGAGAAAAGTTACTAAATAAAATATCATCATCATCATCATCAATGGTACTGCAGCTCTAGCTGAGCCTCGAGCTTCCTTAACCTTTTTCGCCAGTCGGTTCTGTCCATTGCCAACCGCTGCCAGTTTGTCGCGTCAATCTTTCTGGCATCCTTATCTACGCCATCCTTCCACCTTAATTTTGGCCTACTTCTGCATCTACTTCCTGCAGGCTGTCATGAGGACTCGTCTTGAAGGGTTGTTTTTGCGTGTCCTCGCCGGATGTCCTGCCTATCTCAATTTCCCTATTTTTATGGCAGTTACAATATCTCTACCATTGGCTATTTGCTTATATTTGTTATAAATTTGTTTTCTATCTCCTCCTCCATATACCATTCTCGCAGACTGCGCTGAGAATTATTTTCTTGATCTTTTGTTTAAAGATAAGTAAGAGATTTTCTAATACGTATGTCAGTTCTGATAGGATAAGGGACTTATAGATTGTGAATTTGATTTTCTGACTTGGGTATTTATTTTTTAGGTGTTTACCTAACCCAAAGTGGGACTTGTTCGCTAGCACTATCCTTCGCTTTATTTTTTCGAAAGTAGTGTTCTCCTTTATCACAAGGGAGCCTAAGTATGTGAATTTGCTAAAAAAATATATACCTAGTCAAATATATAAAAGCAGTATGGGTGCCTGGGAACCAGGGGGTAAAGTGAAACGAAAAAGCCGACATTCTCGCAGGAAGTCTTTGGAATCACCACAAATGTAGCCAAAATCATTATTTCGGACTGGGTGGAGCGAAAAAGACTTACGCACCGGTCTGATCTACCAGGGTTAACACATTCTAAGGCGTTTTTAGCTAAACCTAAACCCCCGGGAAACACAACCAAACAGTTTTTGGAATATAATAGGAATGACCTGCAAATTCTGACGGGACTTCTTACAGGACACTGTCGTCTCAGAATCTAACTCGGAAAAATAGGTCTGAACCAACAAACGGACTGTCGGTTTTGCTACGTGGAAGACCAAACAGCTAAACACATACTATGTTTTTGCCTATGTTTAGAAAGAATTACGTTTAACATAATTGGTTTTACTAACTTAAAACCCACTGATTTTAAGAATATCTTACCTTACAGAACCATAAACTTCATGAAAAGACTTGGATTGTGCGGTGAACTGTGAACCAGAGTGAACCACCATAGACCCATTAATGGTTGCAGTAAAGGGGCAGCCTTACTACTCCCACTCAACTAACACCTAACCTAACCTAACCATGCATGTAATACATACATATACATACGCCTCTTTCCCGTAGGGGTAGACAAAGACCACTTCGCACCACTACGGTTCTTACACACTTCTTTTGCGTTTTTTACTTTCATCAGTGCTCTCATACATGGTCGTCGGTTGTTGGTACCCTTGACCTGGCCTTTCTTTAAAACAATGTTGATCTGATCGAGATATGTTCGCCGAAGTCGAAATCTACCGACTTCCTCCATTCTTTTTACGTGTCCAAACCATCTAAGCATGCTTCTTTTGCCAAATCCAATATTTTATGTATGTATTTTGCATGTAATATATTAAAAAAATTAAATTACAAGAATAAGAAGAGACTGGCGTCATTAAGGACGAGAAAACTAAAGAGACAGATAAGTAGGTAATGGGATGAAGAGCAAAAAGGCATAAAAATATAAATAAATTAAAGATTGGAAATAGATATAAAAAGACACTAAAAAATAAAAAATAGTCACAAAATATGTCAGGAGGGATAAAAGACTGTAACAAACGTCGGTACAAAAGAACTAATCCGCATCATTAAATGAATGTAATAAAGCAGTTTGAGTGCTACTCATAATCCGTTGAGATTAAAAGGCACTGATGATGATGAAGCGATGAGTTTTTATACCCAAGTCATAAAAAACATTAAACACAATGCAACAATTTCTCCTAAATAGACAATGTCAAAAAGCTCTATTAATAAAGGATTTTAACTGCATATTGAGCAGAAAAATACAAAACAAGGGATAAGAAGCAGCAAACAATAACAAATTTAAAAAAAATTAAAAATGCATTATTAATAGTACATGGTAAAGCAAGTAGTCTTCTAGAAATGTTAATAATAAGTATCTGAACATTTTCTAAACTATAAAATTTAACATTTTATCCCATTATTACAACAAACAATCCCTTTAAAATTACAAATAATTCATTGTAAAGGGTGTGCCAATAGTGTGGTAAAGTTCTTGTATTCCGTTATTATTAAAGATAAGAAAAAAATAAATAGCAAAATAATTGTCAAGCTGCATGCATAATCTACAGGTATTTAAAAAAATAATGGGTACTCTGAAACTTTAAACCCATCCAAACATTCCTTTTTTTTAAATGGCATTACCTACTTTTTAAACTACGAAGATTTTAAACACTCAGTAAAAAAATTTAAAAATCTATTCTAATATTGTTAGACAATAAATTGGGATTTTGAAAAACAAAATTATTGATTTTCCTTATGTATTTTAAAACTTTTTTAGTAACTATATTGTTATTTAATGCGGAAAACTTAAAAAAAAAATTACAATTAATTATAAACAATTAAAAATTAATAAAATTTACAAAAAATCACGTGACTTTAAACGCGACACGCGTTACCATACTTGTGAAGTCACAATGTTAAAGCACTTCCATAATAGTACAGCGTTTACGGCTATTATATATATCTCCAATTTACTAAAAAAAAATATTTGTTAGCTATGTGTAATGAAGGATTTATAAAAGCAAATTCGAATAATATTCATGAATTGGATTTGTTTGTGATAACTAATTTATTAAAAAATGTAATTCTGCTAAAGTTCGAGGTGCCAAGGCATCAAAGTAAGTCTGTTAAAAAATAATGTTCTAAATGAAAATATCCAACTATTTATTCTCTATTAAAAACAATTAATAATTCTAATCTTTTCTTTACCTCCCATAGCATTGTAATAAATATAATTTTCCATCATCTTTCAGCTAGAAAAAAATTGGTTGTCTGTAGAGTCGGTTTACGGACGATAATTTTATTTACTACGTGATAACGTCATAAGAAAACATTAATAAAAAATTGCATACTTTTATGAGTTAAATTGAATTATTATCACTGAATAATAATAATTATAATTATTTTGTATAATATAAAGGAGTTAATTGAAAACTACAATTTATTAGATAAATTAGCATTTATTTGCACTCGTTAATTCAAATATTTTCTGTCTTTCTTCTACTCGGACTCATCGGCCGATGGAAAGGAAGAGAGATAGCTGCGTCACCAGCCGAACGCTTAAACCGATCGAGCCTCTCTATCGCTTGTTCCGCGCCCTCGCTTGCACGCTCGGCTCAGGCGGAACGTGACAATGAGTCATGCTTTTTCGTGTCGTAGTCTGGTACATAACCTATAAATAAATAAATAAATTTTTTTAATACTACGATTCTAAAGGTTATGATTTGGAGCCCAGTTAAAAAAATTAATTACCGTTCTCTACTTATTCGATTTGTACACTTGGATAAATATTAATTTATAACAATATTATTATGATATACTTACATCAAAATGAAAAAAATTCAATTTCGTTTTGAAATAATCTCGGTGCACTGCTTGAAACCAATTCTTTCGAGGTTTTCAGCTTGTGGAACATTTAAAAACATTTTTTCGGGAAGTTGTTGAGGTTCGATATTTTCAAAATATTTTTTAAGTATTTAACAAAAAAAATCAGAAGTTAAAACATTGTACTTATTATCTCTGTATGACATTTCTTTTATATAAATCTAAACAATTTTTCTGGAAACTCATCAGATAAAATGGTTTTCCTCCCGAAATTCATCGACCTTTTCTAGATACATCGGATGCCTTCAAAAGATGCAAAAAAGATCTGATAGGTCGAAGTGCTTGAGAGGCAGCATGGCCTTCACGACCCACCCTACAATCTACAATGCCTTCAATCACGTCCGCGGCCATAAATCATTGGCTAAATGAAGCTTTTTGGTCCCAAAAAGGAATTTTATTTTTCTTTATGTGGACGATAAACCGCATAGGACTGGGAAATTTTTATCGGTTAAAATTAGAAACCTGTGTTCCATCCAAGTATGCAGGTGATTTATATTGAAAGATAATGGTTGGCTGATATTGAATTAGTTAATCCAATTAAGTCAATCATATATTTACGCAAACAAACAGTGTTTGATAAAAATCCAGTCAACAAACTCAAGTAACGCGGTTGCCAGGCCATCGTTCTGACGCCTAGATATCCAGGAAGGAAGATTAGCAAAAAGGTCTGTTCGTTCCTATTCCTATACCCTTAAGTAACCAAGCCTTATCCTTATCCTCATTCCTTAGTAGCATTCTTCAATGAGTATTGCTTATTTAAGGATATACCAACAATTCTTTGTCGTGAAATCGTAATAATACTACGCAATTTTTACAATTCATCAATTTCGTATCGAACGAACTAATATTCACTTGTAAAAAATAATAATAATTCAACATAATGGCTTCTTCACTCAAGAAGAAACGTGGTTTGATTAAATCACAGCTAACACGATTTGAAACTTATTACAAAAAAGTATCTGAAGAAGAAGGTAATGACATCGTTCAATTGGAGCAAAGGTTGAACAAAGCAATACCTCTATTAGATGAATACAACATCATACAGTACGAATTAGAAATTGAGTTAGAGGATGACGATCTAGATGGACTTGATGCGCTTCGCCAGGAATTAGTTTCATTCGAAGATTCTTATTATAAGATTTTGAGTGATGTCAAAAAATATATAAAATCTAAAACAACACCTGTCGAAAGCGTAACATCTTCTAGATCCTCATCTCATCAGTCAGTTACTCCACAAGTCAACATAAAGCTTCCGCCTTTGAATTTACCTACGTTTGATGGTTCGTATAATGAATGGCTATTTTTAAAGACAACTTCAAATTTGTCATTCATGAAAATACGGAATAATCAAAAGTGCAGAAATTTCACTATTTAAGGTTGTCACTGAAAGGTGATGCTGCAAATATAATAAAATCTCTAGAAATTTCTGATAATAATTATGATACAACTTGGACTTGTATAACAGAAAGATTGTGATAATAAAACACATATACAATCCGATATAAAGGAATCCTCTCGATATACATAACGTAAATATCCGATACAAAGGAATCCTCTCGCGGCCAATTTTCAGACTAAAAATCTTTAAACGCAGTTATACCTATCAGATAAGTTCAATTTATTATCAGGTTGCCACGTCTTGTTCATTCTCTATAGAGTACTCTGCCAGCGGTCTCTCTACTGGCAAATTATGCCCGAGCTCAGCCGTAGAGGGTAGAAGAAAGAAAAAAATATATAAAAGTGAGCCGCGCCACCGACTTAGACGGTTCAAGCCGGAAACCCCTAGGTCTTATAGGCACTAGCAGAGCCACACGATAAACAACTGAGATTATGGTGAACTAAATAAATGAAATTATAGCTAAAATATATTGGATACTTTACTCCTACAATAAATCAAAGTACACAGTTCAATAATAAAATTATAACAAATATAGTCAAATTAACAGCTAACAATAAATCAAAGTACTCAGTTCAATAATAAACTTATAACAAATATAGTCAAAATTAACAGCTAACAATAAATCAAAGTACACAGTTCAATAATAAAATTATAACAAATATAGTCAAAATTAACAGCTATGGTAAATTTTTTTGCTAAAACAAACAAAAAATTTAAAATTTACAATTTTGTAAAATAACCAAAACAAAAGTAAGAGTAACAGACTTTACCAAGTTACCAACAAAAAAAGTGAATATAAGTCAACTCCTCAATAATACTAAATCAAACGTTCACATAAGGCTGCTAATTTACTTATGTTTTTACCATTTACATAAAGATTTACACTGTAAAACAATCGAGTTTATTTAAAAATATCTTTACAATGGTTGTCTTTTAAAATATCAATATTGTAGGATATTTACAAATAAGTATGAAGAAAACATTTTTACTTGGACATAAAGAATCATTGAGAAGATTATCCCAATCAAAGTTCACCCTTGGCACATTATCCAATGCAACAAATAGTTTCCAACAATGTACTATATTAATAAATTAAAACAAAACTTAATCGTGGTGTCAAAAATAAGTCACGTCGTTAAATATTCAAAAATAATCACTTGTAACCTTTGGGTATACGAATGCACTACTCCTGTGGCCGGTTTGGTTATGGAACGGCACCTGCTAATTAACAATGGCTTCCCTCAAATAAATCCCGCATGCGGTTATTTTAACTCGACACCAAAATCCAAAATATCAACAACGAAGGTAAGATAGAATGGTCAAGTTAAAAATTAAATGGTTTTTCTTCAAAATCCAATTAAGATGGCCCAAATACAGCCAGATATGAAAGAAAAACCGTAGAGGTTTTGCACACTTGTTAATATCACACCGTCCCAAAAATTCTCACCACACCACTACCAAGACTCTCACCACATGACTCCCGACTACTTCCCAAGCCGGATATCAAGAAATGACACGGAATTGACGTCAAACAAAAATATTCGCAAGACTATGTTCCATACTAAGAATCGCGTTCGTCAGTGTTGATCTACACAGAAATGTAAACCAAACAATAATATAATCGATAATACACAATAATCGAGGCTATGCAACACTATTTACAACGAATGATATATTTAAGTTACAACAAAATACGGTACGCGACACTATTTACGAGTACTTGAGAAATATAAAATTATCAGAGACATAATTATAATGGAACTGTAGAAGAAAAAAAAAGGCACGTTACAAAGTCCCTACCATGTCTTTGGGAGGATTTAAAATAATTTTTTTTTTAAATAAGGTTTAAAAGTTGCATTTTAGTATCTAATAACGGGCAAATAATTTTCTTGTACATTTTCGGAAAGGCATCCATTAAACCTTGATTGGTTATATTCCAATTATTTTAAGCGTAATAATTTACTTGTATTTATATACTAATACCAAGTTTATTAAATACGTAATTGCAATATATAAGTCCACGGATCGCACAGACAGGATGCAATTATCTACTGTAATGTCCGACCCGGTTCTTGGGATATCATACCGATGTGCATCAGAGAATAACGTTCTAATCGCATTAAGGTGACGGATAATTAAACGCTTCATTTGAATATTAATTTTCGGTATACATATATATATATATATATATATATATATATACATAGCGCAGATATGCATAGCGTGTGACACTTGTCATAAGTTCATAATTGTCTGGGGACCCTGCTATTAAATCTAAATGGATCTTCATGCATTGTCTTGAAATTTAGGTAAAATAATCAGTAGACATAGTTAAAACAAAATTTAATTGTCTGACAGGAACGCGACGGTTTTAACCTTCTATCAGACGCGTATAAATGATGATAGATGGAGGTACCATCGTTGTGGGGTTTTAGAAACAGCAAGTGGTCAAAATTATTTAATTATATAAACTGCTGTATAAATTTAATGAAATTATTTAACAAATTAATTAATCTTTGTTTTGTGTCTCTTTTTAAAGTTTATGGAGTATTTGAATGGTAAGTTATGCATATTTTGTCCCGTTATTAATGATAGCTATCCAAACAATTCGTTTAAATTTACAGTTTAAAAGAATTTATGTGAAAAATTTTGTGCAGTAGGTTAGGTTGGGTTAAGTATTATGTGAGTGGGGCATAGGTCGCTCCTCCACTGCGACCTTCAGTAGGTCTATTGTGGCTCACCCCTAGAGATAACAAATCTCCGCACAATCCAGCCCTTCTCACGAAGTTCATGGTTGTATGCGGTGAGATTTTCTTAAAATCGGTAGGTTCTAGGTTATTAGAACCAAATATGTTGAGCCTTATTTTTTCCAGGCCGGGTCATAAACATAGTATAATAATAATAATAATAATAATAATATCGTCTTTATTATTTCATTAAATAAACGTAAAAGATAATTGATATATATGCAATAAGTTATCAAGAAATAAAAGGCGAAGTTCATTGTCTGCAATGCTATGCATCACAGATAATGTTCTTCCACTTAACCATGGCAGTCAAAATAAGAAGGAAAACAAAACAATACCTGTGATCGTTACATAATTATCGTTTATAATTTGAATACGAATACTTAACATAAAAATGTAGTTTACCTATTTTCTACAAGATTTTAATAATTTACTTTAATTACGGTCAAACAAATACTCTTTATATTTATTTTTGAATTTAATGGAATTTAATTTTTTAAGTGAGGTGGGAACAGAATTATACCTTTGACAAATTTGGTATCTAAAAGACCGTCTAAATACTTCTGTTTTGAATTTAGGCACTGCGAGCAAATTTTTATTTCTAATATTTAAATTGTGAATGTCAGTACGATATGTAATTTTTCTATGTAAATAGGAAGGCTTTTTTGTTACAATTATTTTTTGGAATAGACAAACTGCGTGAAATACCCTTCTTTTTTCCATGTTCAACCATCCAATTTCCTGAAGTTTATATGAGATTCTTTGTCGAATACCAAAAATTAATCTGAGGCACGAGTTCTGAACTTTTTGAATTTTGTTTTTGTATTGAGTGGTTAAACATTGGCCATAAAGAACATCCGCATAGTTGAAAACTGAAAGCACTAAAGATTCACATAATGATTTTTTTACATGATAAGGCAGAAAATGTCGGTTGCCATAAATGATTTTCAATGCAGAGTACGCACGTTGTAAAGGTTTATTTACGAACTTTTCAAATCTTAGCTCTACATCCATCAAGACACCAAGATTTTTTGCTTCACTAACATTAATTAGTGATTCATTGTGAATGCAGATATTCACAGAATTAGTCACTATGGGACGATGATATTTTATACCAAATATTATAACATTTGATTTACTGGAGTTTATAAATAAACAATGGCTCGCAGCCAGATCAACAAATCCATTTAGATCTGCATTTATTAGATCACAAGCATTTTCTGCCATTTTAGCAGGAAAACTATAATAAATTTGAGTATCATCAGCGTATAAATGCACTTGACAATTGTGAAGAGCCAGTAGTAAGTGGGAAGTGTATATAGAGAATAGTAAAGGGCCAAGTATAGAACCTTGAGGTACTCCTGATTTTAGATATAAAAGATCTGAGCTGCATTCATCTATACTAACCATCTGTTGCCTATCTTTCAAATAGTTCGTCAGCAATAACAAAGCATTAGCAGAAAAACCGATATAGTCCAGAATACCCAATAATAGATCATGACTTATGGTATCAAACGCCCGGCTAAAGTCTAGTAGGACTAATACTGTACATTTATTTTCGTCTATTGCTTTTATTATATCATCTACAATATGTAGTAGAGCTGTTGCGCAACTATGTCCTTTCCGAAATCCTGATTGAACAGATGACAACAAAGAAAAGTTCCAAAGATGGTTTTTAATTTGAAGCTCCATAGCCCTTTCAAGAATTTTGGACAATACAGGCAGAATACTTATTCCCCTTAAATCTTTGAATTCCATTGGGCTTTGTTTCTTAGGCAAAACCTTCACAATGGCTTTCTTCCAGTTAGTTGGGTAGATATTCTCGGTTAAACAGAAATTTATAATGTGGGTAATATAGGATACGATATGAGGGCAACACAGCTTTATCAGCTTGATACTCAACCCATCACATCCTTTAGCATTTGTTTTTATTCCATAGATAGTTTTGTATACAAACAGATCATTAATTTTTTTAAAATTAAAATTAGCATCAACTCGTTTATTATTTTTATAAAAATTCAATAGATGTTGTGGTGGTTCATTATGTGTAACTGATTCTATAAAATATCTATTCAGTTCCTGTGGGTTTTTCAAAATTTCTGGTATATCATTTCTCTTTTCAGGTATAAACTTGCTATCTTTAAGAGTTTTTCACATTTCTTTTTGTGAAGAGTTATTAAATTATTAAATTTTCCCTGATGGGTTTTTGCCGACTATACCAAAGCTAAGGTCGACCTATAGGATGTTTTCTTTGTGGAGCCGTTTTCCACACAAGCTTTACCATTCTTTGATCCAGCATTCTTCTAACGTGACCCCTCCCACTGTAGTCTCTTGGCCTTTACCTTATTTAGTATGTTACCACCCACATACAGTTCTTTGAGTTCTTGGTTGGTTTTTATACGGTATATTCCTGTTGTTTCTTCTCTAGTTGGAACAAATATTCTCCAAAGCACTCTTCTTTCGAATATCTTGAGTCGCTCTTCGTTTGCAGCGGTTAGTGTCCAGTTCTTGCAACCATATATTACTATAGATTTTATGATTGTACTGTATATGTGTAGTTTGGTTTTTCTGGTAAGTTCCCTTAATTTTATTAAACCCTGGAGAGCAAAAAGGCATTTGTTTCTGGCTTGTATCCTGTTGTTTATTTCCTCTGTGATGTGGTTATTTTCACTTATCATCGTGCCTAGATATTTAAATTGTCTTGCACGCTCGAAGTTGTAGTCATTAATCAAAAAGTTTTGCTCTGTTCTATCTCTGTTACAAACATTTTTACTAAGGTACATATATTTGGTCTTGTCCTCGTTTATTTTGGGGCCTAATGTTTTTGCTTTCTTTTCGAATCTTAGAAAGGCGTCTTTAAGATTAATTCTGCTGTTGCCAATTATGTCCACATTATCTGCGAAGGTAAGGAATAGGTTGGGTCGTTTCTGGTGGAATATAGCCGTTAATGTCTCAATCTTGGTTTTTCTAAGTGTATATTCTAAGGCTTTGTTGAAGAGTTGGGGTGAAAGCAAGTCGCCCTGTTTAAGTCCATTGTTGATATTAAAAAAATTAGAGTAGCTTTGTCCCACCCTTATCTTGCATCTTGTACACATCTTTACCAGGGATATTAGCTTTTTTGAAAAGTCAGTTCTTGCATTGCTTTCCACAACTTTGCTCTACATACTCTGTCGAATGCCTATTTGAAATCAATAAACATCTGGTGGAGTTCCCTGTCAAATTCCCAGCATTTCTCCATTATTTGTCTTATGGTGGAAATTTGGTCTATAGTGGACCTTTTAGGTCTTTAGATCTATCATTCCGAGGTGGTATCTTAAACGACAGTGTCCCGTAAGCAGGTCATTCCTGCTCCATTCCAGGATCTGCTTACTTGTGTTTCTCGAGGGTTTAGGTAAGAACACCTTCGAATAAGTCAACCCCGGTATATCGGACCGGTACGTGAGTGTTTTTCTCTCCGCCCAGTCCGAAATAATTGTTTTGGTGGCACAACAAATCGGTTGTTTAGATCTGCCGTTTCAAGAATACGCATAGCATTGATGATTGCCAACCTTCGCAACGAAGACGGCACCTGAAGAAGAAGAGAATTAAATTAAATGAATAAAGATATCCCGTTAAATAATCCAAAATTACTAAAATTAGCCCGGATCCACGAAAGCTGATTTTCGTTATTTTATGATTGGTAAATAAAGGCAACTTACAAAATTATTATGGGTTTATTAATTCAAACGAGGCATTAATACGTCATCAACACACAGAAACCATATAACGTATTATATCATCATTTACACAAACGGTGTTTGTCAAGTACAAGGCAGTAATACTATACGACAAACACGCGCCTCCAACAGTAACTGCATACTAAACACATAAAATATACTGAAGTAGGAGCTTCAATCACCGGTAAATACACAACAAATCCAATTCGACCGCTTGCATGCAATATATTTTTAAAAACACAATTAACCAAAATATAATAATAAATAGTCGTAGTTGAAGCATGAAAGAGATTATAGGTACCGTACTTATTATTTTGCGATGTTTATACGTACAGTTTTAAAAAGTTTTACTTTCCCGTAGAATAACCAAAATGTTTTAACCTAAAGCGACAATGCGACATTTTTAAAACCTCTGGGCATTTAAAAAAACAAACACAAACAAACAATTTTGGTTTTTTATTTAAATTTTAATAGTGGGGGTACTAATCTCATTTTCCAGCACTCCTTAAAAAAATATTATATCTTAGAAGAGGTAGCATATACAAATTTCCAGACTTTTAACTTGAGCAAACGACCTTGTTTGTTTTTTTTTTATTTGGAGGTGAGGTCCCAGGGAACTGGTGCTATTGTTTAAATAGTTTTTTTTCATCGCTACCAAATAAGAGTATAAACTCGACAGACTGATAAGTTTCTGAAAGAAAGCAACACTCCTTGAGTAGTTTTTAACCAATTATGGGAGTGCTTTATGAACTTTGAGTAAAAATGTCGGACGACAGGGTAAGACCACATTTACCATTATAACTATCCTTACCTTTTTTTTACAGAGGTAGAGAAAATTCTTTATGGAGAGGTTATGAGTCTTAAAGCTCAAGGTCTACTGTGAGACTCCACTGACTGTGTCAGGTCTACTCACTAAAAACTTCACTTCTATTTAGGTCCGTCTGACTATTGCCTGGTGACACTTGGGCCTGTCGGCCCATTGTATTTCGCCTATGTGTTTTGGTATTATTGTACAATGTAGACCAGACCCGCAGACCACCCGACAAGGACCCAAAAACAGCAAAACACACACTGCGCCACCGCGAGAAAAAGACTGAAAAAGACAGGCAATTTCCGGGACCTAGACCCACGCTACATCCAATCCATTACCTTCGTACCTTGTACAAGTTTGTTTAAGTTCTGTACTGGGTGGGAACAATGTAGTTACCCAAAAACCGTCCATTTCCACCAGCGCCCCGCAGCAGCACAGCAAGCGCTTCACCGCCCCTGGATCCCCGCCGTACAACCCGCAGGCCAGGCCTCCATTATACAGTCTTAGCTGATTCCTGTTCATCGGTAACAATTCTGCTGTCCTTTTATGGCACGGTCCTTTGATGCATTATTTCCCTTGTTTGTTTCCTCGTATACCGTCCTGAAACCCGTATCAGTTTGATGTGATTATGGTCTATCATCGTTATCAGTTCTTCTTTGCAGTCAACGAGTATGGACTAAGGCTGTCTACTACAGGATTTCGCCCGGTTTCCTGTAGGCTTCGTTAGCTACGTTGCTCCCCCACCGCCATGTATCCATCAGCTTGGGTCGCTTAACACTTTGGATTGGGAGTCTTTTAGTCGCCAGGCCGCTGTAAAAGCACTGAGCTCTAACAAGATAAATTCTAAACTTGTATGGAATTGCATCGAATCCTTAGAGTACCTTGGTGTGAACAAAAGGGTGACCCTACTCTGGGTACCTGGGCACCAGGGGGTGGAAGGAAACGAAAAAGCCGACACCCTTGCAAAACAGGGGGCCGAATCTGCGTTCACTGGACCAGAACCGGTTTTTGGAGTCACCACAAGTGCCGCCAAAACAATTATTTCGGACTGGGCGGAGAGGAAAATACTCACTTACTGGTCCGACATACCAGGGCTAACCCACTCGAAGGCGTTTTTACCGTTACAACCCACGAGAAACACAACTAAGCAGATCCTAGAATGGAGCAGAAATGACCTGCGTATTCTAACAGGACTGCTTACGGGACACTGTTGTCTAAGATACCACCTCAGAAAGATAGATCTGAACCAACAAACGGACTGTCGGTTCTTCTGCGTGGAAGACGAAACTGCTGAACATATACTATGTTCATGCCCCGGCCTGGGAAAAATAAGGTTCAACATATTTGGTTACACTAACCTAGAACCTACCGATTTTAAAAAAATCTCACCCTATACAACCATTAACTTCGTAAGAAGGGCTGGATTGTGCGGTGAACTGTAGCCTCTAGGGGTGAGCCACAATAGACCTACTAAGGGTCGCGGTGGAGGGGCGACTACGCCCCACTCACATGAAACCTAACCTAACCTAACCTAGTCGCCTTTTACGACAGGCAGACCATTTCTGGGATCTATTCTATTTTACCCGTATCACCGAGGGTGTATCCTAATCTTATATAAACTAAATTAGAAACAATACTATCCAAACAATATAAAATACCACATTATCAAATAACTCTTTCATTAATTGGTTACATACTTGAAGAGCAGATATACTTACTTAAAAAATAAGTCTAATTTGATGAAGATACATTTTTTAAAGGTTAGTTTTTAACCTTGGGCCACAAATCATTAATTTAGAACTTTATGATTAACACCTGGCAATTAACCTGGTTTAAAATAACAACCAGATTAGAATAAATCAAATAACTAGTCAATTAGAAGTTATCAATTCCCACTTGAAGAAGTCATCGAGTCATTATAAACCGCCCTTAATAAGAACATACACTCCTAACTTACCAACACACCTTACAGAAGGATCCTATTCCCGTTTGTAATAATTGTGCTACCCAACTCGCAGAGAAACGCCTCTTGGTAAAGTACCGGCTATATATTGAAAAAAGAAGATCAAGATCAACCCAGCCATATATATTGTAAAATCTAATTTATAATAAATTCGTTTTTTATTTCTCCCTGGTAATAAAGCATTGCAGTTAATGCAGTCAAGTTATCTATATTATCTTATTATTATCTTTTATCTAGTTAAATATTTTGGCTAGAAGTAAAAGGTTTATTGCGATTCTATAGACTTGGAAAAGGCCCATTTCAGACAAAGTAAGAAGTGAATTGTGGTCGACATTGTCTATGTATGGGGTGAGCGGTAGTTTAATACGAGCACGGACTGGTTTAACAAGTAAAAAGGTGTGAGACAGAAGTGTGTGGCTTCGCTATGGCTGTTTAATTTATATATAGACAATTGTTTAGAAGATTTGAAAGAGAGTGCGTAAGGATTAAAAATGAATGATTTGATCGTCAAATGCCTTCTTTATGCCAATGATCAAGTCATATTAGCGTCATCTGAAGAATAGTTGCAGGCGATGGTTAATGTCATGCATAATGCCCTGAAAATCAAAAGGATAAAATAAATATAAGCAAAACGAAAGTAATGGTTTTTAAAAAAGAATTAAGCATGACAAACTGTGAAGTTCTGACTAATGAAGAAAGAGTGGAACAAGTAAATGAGTTTGTATACTTGGGTTTAAAGTTTACGAGAGATGGAAAGTATGACAGTGACATAAAGCAAAGGGTGTTGGCAGGAAAACAAATGAATGGAGCACTACTTAGATTTGTGAACAGCAAAAAAGGGTCAAAAAAGGCATATCTGGCTGTGCATATAGGAGTGTCGGTTCCTACACTTATGTATGGTAGTAAATGTTGGGTTTGGCAAAAGAAGCATAAAAATAGGATTAATGCTGCGGAGATAAGTAGTCTGAAAAGTATAGCCGGAGTCACTCGGTTGGATAAAGTAAAGAATAGTAAGATAAGAGAACACTGGTGTAAAAAAAATATGTGCTTACAAAGATGGATAAAAGAATGCTTAGATGGTTTGGACACGTAGAAAGAATGGCTAAAGGAAGATTGACGAAACAAATTTATAAGGCAAGTGTAAATGTACAAGACAGTAGAGGTCGACCTCGGCGAACATACCTCGATCAGATTAACATTGTTTTGAAGAAAGGCCGGGTCAAGAGTACCAACAACCGACGAGCATGTATGAGAGTTCTGATAAAAGTACAGGAAGCAAAAGATGTGTGTAAGAACCGTATGACCCCGGCTTCGCCTCGGCCAACAAGCCTGTGGTCTGAGACATTTTTTACTTTACTGCTCTAGGTGTGTAATATACTATGCCGCACCTATGCGAAAAGTATTTCTCACTCTTGTGGATATATGCTACTTTCCGTGGGACTGTACAGTGCAATATACGTTACTTTACCATGTGGTCGAAGGAAAAAGATTTTATTTTGTCGAAGAAAGCGGGATAATAATCATATTCTTTAGACATTTTTAATTAGTTTATTATAATTACTAGTTTTTTCCATGTTAATTTAATTTCAAGGCATATATAGTATGCTGAATTTAATTTTTTTAGCTTCATTCATTTTATATATTTTTTCCTTCTTCTTCTTAAGATGGTTTTTAAAACATCCTTACTCATGATTTTTTGTTTATCTAGGACGCTGTGGTTTGCGATTCTTAATCGGGGGTCTGTGTTATGTTCTTCTGTTTGAATAGGTCGTAACTCTTTGCCGTCAACTCTTTTTTACTTTCCTGATTATCTTTCGTAGAATAAAAAACGACTTTCTTACTTACCCGAGAAATCACAACAATGGAAAATAGCAACTAATAAATTACATTGCCAAATCAAAATTTACTCTTACTTTAGTGGAAACCAAACATTTAATAAGTGTTATACTAAACTATTTGGGATTTTGTTTCGAGGCTAAATTCATTGCTTACGACACCTAATTTTTTCTTAACTACCCCTATTTATTTATAATCGGCAATACATAGTTACAATTGGTAAATTTTTTGACAATACCTACATATATACCACGAAGGATCAACACTCAATAACATTGTCCTATTAAGTCACAAACCTTACTTGGATTTAGTTGTTGACATGGGAAATAAAGAATTTACAAAACGACACCTAATCAGTGATAATATTTTATAATAATATATCTTTGTAATGTTATAAAAAAGTTAAAAATTTTAACTACTTTCTAAGTTACTTTCACTAATTTTTGTTAGTTTACTTAAGTTTAAATTACCCATGCACGTATTTTTCACAACCAAGATGGTATAGAATTAGTCCTATTAATATATTATAATGCTTAGGGACTTTTTAAAGAAGTAAAACGCCTAAATAGTTTTAATCGCCTATTAACTTTCCTTTTTAAAAGCGACTATTTAAAATGAAAGATCAGGCAATGATAAACGTAGGTAAGTGGCAACAACGGTGGCAAGACTGCACAACGCAGATGGACAGCAGGGTTCATCCCACTGTGTGGACCAATTGCCAATACGCAAAGACCAATTATTATCTCACCCATTACTTTGTCACGTGCCTATTTTTTCCCTTCTACAGTTCCATTATTAATTGGGTCTCTGATAGTTTTGTATTCCTCAATGGACATGGGCTTTTTAACCATTACCTGCATCGGATGGGACTCAAAAATAGCCCATATAGGTACTGCATGTACTGCGTGGAAGAAAAAGATAATGCCCGTCACACATTCCCTCATTACAGGCGATGGACGGCGAAGAGAAAAACTATTTGGAAAGCCATTGGCGTGTCACCAAACCCAGTCATTATTATAACGCCAGATCAAAAAATTCTTAAAAGGCGACTATGAATAAGTAAATATAATAATTAATTTAATAAATATCACAATAATTAATGAGAAAAACAAATAATAATTTAAATTTTAAATCAAGTGAAAGGTCCAAAAATGTTATTCTACTGTTTTTAAGTGGCTTTCCTTTAACATCCCTTCTTTAAAATGTCAAATATCAACCCCTACCTTGTAATACATTAAATAAAAACCCAGAAAAAATGCAAATCAGCCATATAAACAATAATTTATTCTATTAAATTATTATGCAAATAACATTAAACAAAGCGAAATTACAACAGAAACTAAAACGAAGGTCATTACAAACAGCTCTTTAAATGTATTTACAGTAACTGTTCAAAGTGTGCTTTGCAATAGGCAATATTATAACATATTTTCAAATTCTTCTTGAACTCTAGCCAAATTGACGGCGATGTGATTTGCCACCTATCCCGTCGTGTTAAAAGTGAACTGTGGATGGTTACTTTGCTACTTTTAATGTCATCATTCTCCAGACATTTGCGTCCGCTTTCGGACAAAGGCCTTTCTTCCAAGTTTCTCGATCCTGTGCTCCTGCAATCCAGTTGGTGTTGATCTTTTTTAAATCATCTGTCCATCCGGTGGGTGGTCTTCCGGGGTTTCGTTTGTCTGACCATGGCCTCCATTCCAGAAGTTTTTTGTCCATCTCCGATCTGTTTGTCGTGCTACATGACCGGCCCACCTCCATTTTGACTTTGAAATCTTTTCAATTACATCTTCTACCTTTGTTCTTTTACGAATCTTCTCATTTCTTACTCTGTCTCTGAGTGATATCGCCAGCATAGATCTTTCCATATTTATTTGTGTGACACTCAATTTCCTTGCTGAAGCCTTAGTGAGCGTTAGGGTTTTTCCCTCATATGTGAGAACCGGTAGAAAACGTGTTAAAAGTCTTTCTTGTTAGACTTATAGGAATTTTGTCCTTAAATATGTGTCACAATTTGCCGTAGGTTGCCCATCCGAGGTTTATGTATATATTTCCTGCTGGTACTAGGTTTGTCATTGCCTTAGTTTTGGCATAGTTTATGTTCAGACCAACCGCTTTCATTTCGTTTTGGAGTCGTTGCAGCATATCTCGTGCTTCACTTAGATCATCCTCAATCAACACTATATTATCCGCGAATCGAAGATTATTTAGTTGTTCTCCATTTATTGTAACACCCTTGTTATCCCAATTTAGTCTTTTAAAACCGTATTTCTTTGAATGTAAGGGGATAATAAAGTTAAGGATATTATTATTATTTAAAAATTATTATTATTAGGTAAAACTGTAAGGTGCTGATTGAAGAAGAAAGAGTGAAATACGTAAATAAGTTTGTACAAAGTATGCTTCGTTATTTTGTAGACAATAATGTAACCTATTTTTAAATTTTTCTCGAACTCTTTGTAAAGTTTCGCTAGTAATTCCGCTAAATTCTTCAGTTATTCCAAGCTTTAGTTCTTCAATGTTTTCGAACGAAATTTTGTAAACTAATGTTTTTAAATGGCCCCTCGGAAAAAAGTCGAGTGGTGTTAAATCTAAAGATCTTGCCGGCCATTCAATAAAACCCCTTCTGTTTATCGAATGCCTTGAAAATTATTCGTTTAGCCATTGTCTTGGAGTAGCTCCGTCCTGTTAAAGGTTTATATTCATTAGCTTGTGTTTCTACACCTTTTCCAGTTTTATTTCAGAAAGCGTCAAGTAAATTTCAGAATAGTCACTTGTATTTTAGAAAGTATCAATTGTATTTCAGATTAGTGAGTTGAATTTCAGAAAGCGTCAAAAGTATTTCAGAATAGCGAGTTTAATTTCAGAAAGCGTCAATTGTATTTCAGAATAGTCAATTAAATTTCAGAATTCGTCATTTGAATTTCAGAAATATCATTTGTATTTCAGAAAGCATAAATTGAATTTCAGAATAGTCAATTGTATTTCAGAAAACAGAGGTTTAATGTGAACACCCTGTTTTTTGTTGGTCTTATTTTCCATTTCTCTCTGAAAAATCGTGTATGTAGTTGCTAAGGTGATAGAGAGGACTTGACTGGTCACATAATTCTTTTATGTTGTTCCCATGGTTATCGATAAATAGCATCCCGTCAAAAAGAAAAGTCATTCAGAGTCACATTTTCGAAAACGCAATAATTAAAATGAATTTAGCAGACAATTGCGCTATTTGTCGGGTCTCTATGTTGAGTACATCCGTGTAACCATTTATTTCACGTCAGCTGCTCGGAAGAGATAGTTGATGTACCAAATGCATTGTGCCCTTTATGCAGAACTCCACTAACACACCATGAGACTGTGATTCGACAGTCATACACACGGAATTCTGTTCAAAATAGGAGAAGGATTGTAGCTTGTGCCAACAAAGGAGAAGACTGGGTTCAATTAGCAACAACGTTAAATGTTAATTACAAAACGGCATTTCACTGGGTTACATCTGGACGAGATTTCATGATGAAGAAAGGAGGAAAGAAACGCAAAGCCTTGATGGAAAATCAAATAGACAGAATGATTGAATGGTTGGAACAAGATTCTAGCCATACACTAAAACAGCTACAGGCGAAAATATTGGCAGAATTTCAAGTTACGATTAGTATTTCCACCATAGGTAATTACTTAGAAGGGCGACTATTCACCATTAAACAAGTGCATACTCAACCAGTAACCATGAATTCACCAGGGAATAAAGAATTGCATGCTGAATATGTACGAAATTTGAATAATTATATCCAACAAGGTAAACAAATTGTTTGGATTGATCAAACTAATTTCAATCTGTTTTGCCGACGAACAAGAGGCCGTTCCAGAGCTGGTGCTAGAGCTGTCCAAATCCTTCCATCATCGAGAGGACCAAATGTTCATTTGATAGGAGGTATTTCAGCGGCAGGCATTGTCGCTATGGATCGCAGAAGGGGTTCATTCACATCAAATTCAGCAAATGCGTGGGTAGAGGATCTAATGGTACAATGGCTAAATGGAGGTAACCAATTAGCTGATCTTGTAATTGTTTGCGACAATGCTCCATGCCACTCAAGATTAGAGCATGTTCTGAATGGAACAACAGCTACTCTATTAAGACTAGGACCATATTCGCCGATGTTGAATCCAATAGAGACGATTTGGTCCAAAATCAAAACATTTGTGAAAACTCATCTTGGAATTCCGCCAGAAGCTGCACCGGGAGTCATGGAGCAAAGATTAATATACCTAGAACAAATCATTGATAATGCGAAAAAGACTATAGTAGGAGGGGATTGTGCACGTGCAGCACAACATTCAAGAACACACCATACGGCTGCAATAGCCTTGGAAGATATGCCTGTTGGGCTTTGAATCCGCTCGTGGTTTTTCAACTCTCTCAAGTGAAGAATCATGGATGGATGTACAACATATGATTTTATTTTGAGTTTGAATCATTTTTTATTTTATTGTTCATTATAATAATAAGAAATAAAACAGAACTATGATAACTATTTAGTATTTTTGACACCTTCTGAAATACAAATGATATTTTCTGAAATTCAAATGACGAATTCTGAAATTCAATTGACTATTCTGAAATACATTTGACGCTTTCTAAAATTAAACTTACTATTCTGAAATACAATTGATACTTTCTGAAATACAATTGACTAATCTGAAATTCAATTGACGCTTTCTGAAATTAACTTGACGCTTTCTGAAATTAACTTGACGCTTTCTGAAATTAACTTGACGCTTTCTGAAATACATGTGGAAAAGGTGTAGTGACTGAGTAATAAGTGTATCAATTTCATTTCTAATATTTGTAGGTAAAATTCTATTTTAAGGTTTTGGTCAATAAATAGCAGTCCAATTATTTTATTTCCTGGATTACCACCCCATTCATTGATGTTCGCTGAAAACTAAGTATTATCCTGTTGAAACACGTGAGGATTTTCGTCATTTAGTACCTACAATTATGTTTGTGAACCAAGTCATTAAAATAAAACAATAATTCATTACTAAAACAAATATTTTTAACCAAATTATCGTCCATTTACTGTCTGTCACGTTGATAGCACACGCTTAATTTGTTCGTATGTGCGTTTGGCATTATTTTTTGTCTCTATTATCTCGAGAACAAAAGATGATATCGACGTGGGACCAATTGCATTCGACGCATAATTACGCAACTTAGAACTGATTAAATTTTCAGCAAAATCAGTTAAATTGTTTTTTATGGAGAATAAAAAAACTAAAAAAAAATGGTAAACAACCTGAATGTTGCAAATTATACTATTTTTACTACAGAATTTTAAAATCTCTTGAAGAAAATGATTATTGCATGTTGGGAATATAAAAAATATGATAAAAATATTTTATAAAAAGAGATAGTTTTAGAAAACAAAAATAGGAATTGTAGAATTTTAAACTTGTGTCAGTATTAAGAGAATAGCATTGAAAACGCTATAACAGTAAAAATTTAACATTGTTTATAACAATTAAATATTGTTACCAACAAATAATAATTGATCATGATAATTAAAAAAAAATTAAATTGTTATAAATAATTTAAAATATGAAATGAGAGGAAAACGTTTGAAAGAACATAAAAAAAATATTATTAATGACAATTATAATTTGTTATAAACAATTTAAAATCGTTTTTTATAATAATTTTAATAAAAATAATAATGATTATAACAACAACACATATGGTAATTTTTCATTATTTACAGTGGGAGGAAGTTTATCGTGTGGACCTCTCGGCTCGCACCCAGACCACTGATATTTTTTTTTTTAATCTGGTCCTTCAATGCTTGCGTGTTAAGGCCAATAAAATATGGTTTTAACAAGACGGTGCTACAGCACACACAGCAACACTGTCACTGCAAGCTGTTGGACAGTTATTTCCTGGAACCATTATTTCGATAGGTGGTAATATTCTGTACCCTCTACGATCGCCGGATTATTCACCACGTGACTTTTTTCTGTGGGGCTACTTAAAAAGTGTCATCTACGCCGACCATCCTTCCGCAAACACGCCAGAATTAAAAAACCTGATTAAATTAACAGTATTCCTGTTGCAATGTGTCTATCAGAACTTACGATCCAGATTGGAGAAGTGCTATCTACGCAATGGACAGCATTTGAACGAGATTATCTTTAGAAACTGAGATCCGCATGTGTTTTAATTATGTTTGTTTTAATACATCTTTTGCAGCATCTTCCAGTGCCTAGTATTTTTTATTTAAAAACTGAAATGTCCTCCTAAGCACCCTGTTTTACCAGTTACATGAAAAATAAATTTTTAATTATGATTTTCACATTTTTGATGTGTAACATCTTTGCTTTAGCTTTCTGGCATGTGTAACATCTTTCTTCTCGCTAACTCGTAATTTGTGGGGGTCATTTCGTAGAATGTGTAACAGTAACAGTAATATCTGATTTGACGAATGAGTGTCAATTAAATAAAATACAATTTTTATTCGAAAAAATTATTGTTTGTTATAAAAAATCATTTTAAATAATAAGTGAACCTTTTTTTTTCAGAATATAATTTTAAAATACTTATTACTAAGGTGAGATGTCAAATCGTATGCGACTACTGTAAGGCTTACTCGTTTTTTCCTCTATTACTTAAGTCAAATACTTGATTTTATATGATGTTACTGCTACTATGTTACCACTAAATATTTGATCAATAATTTATTTCCGAAATGTTTACGGTTACTCATCACGCCATTTCCATTAGCAGCAGACAGCGACACAAACGCTCATTTAATGTTTTCTTTTTAACTTGTCCATCCTTTAAAGTTAATCTGATCAATTTGGCTTCCCCCTATTCTTATATTTTTTTTTGAAAAATGGCTGCGTGAACAAAAAATTCCTTTCAGCTTCCAATGTAGTTTGGAATGATTTGTTTTCTAGCGGTTAAGTAGATTTTAAAGTTCCGTGTGGGAATTTTCAGCTTAGCTTAATATATTTACGTCTTTGTTCCATTTTTCAGCAAAACAGATGAGATCTACGTGAAAAATCGTATTTGATACGATTATTGAATCTCTAAGTGTATTTATTATATGTTTGAAACAATGTAAGACATAAATTTTGGATTTCTCATATTTTTCCAAATATGATAAATATACCACAAAGCCCACATAAAAAGTATTAAAAATTGAACATAAAACGTGAGATATAATTTAAGTAACATCCCAGTTTTATTAATTACCTTGTGTATTCTAAATACATCATTAAAATAATTTGTTTGTTAATAAACACTTATAAGCGCCAAATTTATCCCGCAATTTCAGAACCGAATATTAAGGAATATGAAGGTGCTCCTTGGAATGTTCGGAGCAACGATTTAAATAGAGACCTCCAAGTCGAATCTATCCCGGATGAAATTAAGTAAGTCACCAGGAGACTCAACAAACTCTCTTACCTTTAAATGACCCAGCTTCTAGACAACCAACACCAGATGCGAAGGCTCAAAATAACTAATAGTTTTAGCTTGTGTAAGTAATAAGTTATTGTAAAACAGAGTGAGCTTCTTCTTCATGTAGTTTCTCCATTATCGATGGTTTGCTAACATCATAGCAATCCTGACCTTGGAAACTGCTGCTCTAAATAGATTTGCAAAAGACATGTTGAACCATTCTCGCAGATTCCGCAGCCAAGATATTCTTCTTCTTCCAATTGACCTTTTACCCATAATTTTCGCTTGGATTATCAAGTGGAGTATCTCATATTTTGAAGCTCGCATTTTGTGACCCAGATAGGTGATCTTTCTTTTCTTCACTTCCTTAAAGTGTTTCAACTTTTTATTTATTCTGGTAAGCACTTTTGCGTTGGTCGTGTGCTCCACCCACGATATTTTGAGTATTCTTCTGTAAGTCCACATCTTCTATTTTTCTTTCGTACATTCTGTTAAGGGTCCAAGTTTCTACGCCATAATACAGTACCGGGAATACATAGCACTTCAGCATGCGTGTTCTAAGATCTAGGCTCAAGTCGCGATAACAAAGCATCTTCTTCATTTTGACAAAAGCTGCACGTGCTATAATCATGAACTTGGTCTTTTTTGTGTTAAGTGTCAAGCAAAAATGTCAACTGGCAGTGACGACCCTATTTAGCAGTTCTTGTAGGTCCCGCATATCTTGATACACCGGCTTTGGTGAATATTTCTTCAGAGTAGATGTTTATTAAAAGTGGCAAAAGGACACATCCCTGTCTTACGCCTCGTTTGATTTCTATAGGGTCAGTCGTCTTTTCTAGTACTCGCATTGCTGCCTTTTGGTTAAAGTAAAGTTTAACAGTGATCTTGTTATCTCGTGAGTCCAGGTTTTTTTGGTTTAGCACTTCTACTAGCTGGTCATGCCCCACTCGATCAAACGCCTTATTGTAATCTATAAAACAGACGTAAACTTCCCAATTGACATCGAGACAGCGTTGTGTGAGGACATAGTATGCAAATAATGCGTCCCGAGTACTGTATCCGTTTCTAAACCCGAACTGGGTATCCGAAATATTACTTTCCAGTTTCTGAAATACTTTGCGGTGTATAACCTTCAAAAACACTTTCAATGTGTGGCTCATCAAGCTGATTGTACGGTATTCATCACATTTCTTTGCATTTTCCTTTTTAAGTATTGTAACAAAGGTCGATTCTAGTCATTTCGCTAGTATGGTTCCCGTTATATATATTCTATTGAATAGGGCTGTTATAAAGTCCAAGTGTTGTTTTTCAATTAACTTTAACTCTTCCACACGTATTTCGTCTGGACCCAGAGGTTTTCCGCTTGTGGTTTCTATTGCTCGTTTTACTTCCTCGTTCAGAATGGTCGGCCCCGTTTGTTCTTGTATGTACTGGCTTGTATCTCTACTTTTTGATCATTGAACAGATTATTAATGTAATTTTTTCATTGTAGTATTTGCTTCTCTATATCTACTATAATGTTTCCGTCACTGTCTATTAGAATGTGCGGCTTTTGTTTTTTGCTCGTGCCGGTAAATTCCTTGATCTTTTTATGGAGGTTATATATATAAATATATATATATATATATATATATATATATATATATATATATATATATATATATATATATATATATATATATTTATCTTGTCGCTGTTGTAACTCCTCCATTTCCGATCATTGACTTATCAGCCATGTTTCTCTGGCTTGGTGACATTCATACCTTACTTTGTTTTTCAGCTCTCGGTACTTTTTCTGGTCTCTGGAGTTTTTGGCTATTCTTCTTTCTTCCATTAACCCAAGAACCTCATTCGTCATCCAGTCTTGTCTTTTGCTTGGTCTCAGGTATTCTCTGAATGGCTCTATCATTGCTGACTTAAAGCTTCTCCACATGTCTTCTGGCTTCTTTTCATTATTGTTTGCGCTTTCCTCTTCATTTTGCATTTGTAGGTTTATGTTTATATCCCTGGTAAAGTCTCTCATAATGTTGATGTCTCTCAGCTGTTGCATATTAATTCTGGCTTTTATTGCTGGTTTATTTATATTTTTGAGTTTGACCTTGATCTCCGCTACAACCAATACATGATCTGAGCCTACATCCGTACCCGAATATGTTTTGGTGTCTCTTACTGGGTGAGCAGATTACTTTAAAAATTAAGATGGACTACAGGTGATATCTAGATTACAAATTTTGGGAAATTTATGTTAAAGCAAAAATGTTAATTCTTCTTCTAGATTAGGTGCATGTCCATTGTTAAATAAAAAATATTATCTCAATTTTTTACGTTTCTAATACCCATATGTTTTTTTGTGTGTGTAGATTAACTTGAAATTTTTGCACAACGTCGCATTTTAACAAAATAGTTATTTATGTGCCAAGGACAAAAAACTGTATATTATAGTTGAGTCTGCAAATTAATAGCCCAAACTAGCAAGCAGGCGAGACATTAGACAGTTTTTCGACGAGGTGCATATTACATTTTTTCATTGACCTCTACATACCTTTATGAAAGTAATGAATTTGTTGTATTGTTTTATGTACAAAATTCGTGATTTTAGGGGAGTTAATCCAACGTGGCCGTAGTTTCCGATGGAGTGTTTGATATCCATATCGCTATCACTATCCATTATTATTAATTACTCTCTAGACAGACCATGTAATTTTAAGGATCTTGGAGTTACTTTCGACCGAGAGCTATCTTTCCAAAACCACATAGACAATATAACTACGTCAGCAAACCGTATGTATGGATTTATAATTAGAGTAGGCCGCGACTTTAACCATTTAACACTTAAAACTCTCTACTATGCTTTTGTGAGATCAAAGCTAGAATATGCATCGGTTATCTGGAACCCATATTATCAAGAGCATATTTATAAACTGGAGGCAATCCAAAGACGCTTTCTCAAATACCTAAGTTTTAAAGTAGATCGGACTTATCCACTAATTGGCACGGCACACGAGAGTTTACTGTCAAGACATAGCTTTTTCACTCTGGATAGAAGACGAGAATCTTCTAGTGTCATTATGCTACACAAAATAATTAACAATGAAATTAAATGTCAATGCTTACTACATCAGATAAACTTTAAAATTCCCCGTCAGGCATCTCGATACACCGACTCATTCTACACTACCACACCACGAACAAATATACTTAAAAACTCTCCTGTTCATACTATGTGTAGCAACTATAACCTTATAAGTGACCAGCTTGATATATTCTATTGTAATGTGAGGCATATTAAGAGCTATTATTATCAGCAGTAATAATGTTGTGTTAGTCTTAAGCTTTCTACTAATGTTAGGCTGAATTTGTAAATTGTGTATTACTCTTAAGCTTTTTTATTGTTAGTACTATTGTGCAAATGTTTACTTTGTTCCTGTTCTGTAATTGGAAATCTTTTTTTCTGTAGAACAGTGTAAATAAATAAATAAATAAATAAATAAATTATTGATTATTACAAACACTAATATTCACACCACGGTCGTATTCACACGTAAAATCTAGTGGATTTTGAAAGTTATTAATTTAAAATTAAGTTTAATTATGGAAACCTCAAAGACAATTTTCTACTAAATAACCACATTTTTTCTTCGAGGACATGATCTAAAGTTAAAAAAGGAAAATTTTAAATGTGTACCAAGACAAACGTTTGTCACTAATCGAGTTTTTATCTTCTGGAACGATTTAAGTGAGGAAACAGTTAGAACATCATCAGTTAACATATTTAAAAATAAAATCGACGAACATTTATTACACTCCTAATTTGTATCTCGTTTTTATTTCATATTGTATATTTTTTTTACTTATGTATGATTTTGTAAATAGGCTGTCATATGCTTAGATCTCAGCCTTCAATGATATATAATAATAATAATAATAATGGTGACCACAGCGGACAAAAAGAGTTTGCAGACGTAAAGTGTTTGCGGACAAAAAAAACTTGCCTTCAAAAATAGTCATTTTTTCTATCCGACAAAAAGTACGTACCAGAACATTTTTTGTAGAGATCGACGAAAAAAAGGTTTTTATATCCTTTATTTCGAACTTTCCCGGAAAACAGAAATTTTTTGCAAGGTTCAGATAAAAACAATTTAAAAAAAATAAAATGATTTTTGTTTTTTTTTTTTAAATCTCAGCACCTTTAATTTCATCGTTTCAGTTTAAGATCAAACTCCAAACACTTTTAACAGGACAGTGTGTTTTAGATAGAGTCTGCATAATTGGTATGAAAAATATTAGTATAAGAATATTTTTTTTTACTTTAAAATACACTATTTACCTTAACAGGTGCTAATAAATAATAAATTTTAAAACTTCACCTCCTAAAAGTCAAAAAATTCTACTTATCACCGAAGATGAAAAATTTTAAGTTCCAGTATATTTGACATTCCTTATTTGCTTCTTAATTGTAATTAATATATTTTGTGACATTCTTGTGGTACTAGAATTTATTTTTTCCACGATCATCACAGAATTTGCTGATTCTAAAATAAAATTTGATTACAGAATGCTGGAATTCTCTCTCTTGAGATTGAAGAAATTGTAACGTGCCTTTTTTTTCCCTTCTACAGTTCCATTATAATTATATCTCTGATAATTTTTTATTCCTCAAGTACTCGTAAATAGTGTCGCGTACCGTATTTTGTTGTAACTTAAATATATCATTCGTTGTATATAGTGTTGCATAGCCTCGATTATTGTGTATTATCGATTATATTATTGTTTGGTTTACTTTTCTGTGTAAATGAGGCTAGCTATCAACACGGACGAACGCGATTCTTAGTGTGGAACATAGACTTGTGAATATTCTTGGTTTACGTCAATTCCGTGTCATTTCTTGATATCCGGCTTGGGAAGTAGTCTGGGTCGTTTGGTGAGAGTCTTGGGAGTGGTGTGGTGAGAGTTTTTGGGGCGGTGTGATATTAACAAGTGTGCAAAACCTCTACGGTTTTTCTTTCATATCTGGCTGTATTTGGGCCATCTTAATTGGATTTTGAAGAAAAACCATTTAATTTTTAACTTGACCATTCTATCTTACCTCCGTTGTTGATATTTTGGATTTTGGTGTCGAGTTAAAATAACCGCATGCGGGATTTATTTGAGGGAAGCCATTGTTAATTAGCAGGTGCCGTTCCATAACCAAACCGGCCACAGGAGTAGTGCATTCGTATACCCAAAGGTTACAAGTGATTTATTTTTGAATATTTAACGACGTGACTTGTTTTTGACACCACAATTAAGTTTTGTTTTAATTTATTAATATAATACATTGTTGGAAACTATTTGTTGCATTAGATAATATGCCGAAACTAAACTTTGATTAAAATAGTCTTCTCAATGGTTCTTTATGTCCAAGTAAAAGTGTTTTCTTCATACTTATTTGTAAATATCCTGCAATATTGATGTTTTAAAGGACAACCATTGTAAATATATTTTTAAATAAACTCGATTGTTTTAACAGGGTAAATCTTTATGTAAATGGTAAAAACATGAGTAAATTAGCAGCCTTATGTGAACGTTTGATTTAGTATTATTTAAGAGTTGACTTATATGCGTTTTTTTTGGTAACTTGGTAAAGTCTGTTACTCTTACTTTTGTTTTGGTTATTTTATAAAATTGTAAATTTTAAATTTTTGGTTTGTTTTAGCAAAAAAATTTATTTAGTTCACCATAATCTCAGTTGTTTATCGTGTGGCTCTGCTAGTGCCTATAAGACCTAAGGGTTTCCGGCTTGAACCGTCTAAGTCGGTGGCGCGGCTCACTTTTATATATTTTTTTACTTCTACCCTCTACGGCTGAGCTCGGGCATAATTTGCCAGTAGAGAGACCGCTGGCAGAGTACTCTATAGAGAACGAACAAAACGTGGCAAAATATTCTGCAACACCTCTGCCCCTATGCAATTCAAATGTATTTACATTCTCTCTCTTGTAATAGAATAATATTCTCACACTGGTTAGCAATAATAACATTAGCCTTGACGCAGTTGATTGTCACCGTAGTGGCGATTTTCAGTAGTGTCAAAATTATTTCTGTCACGTTTTCATTCGAAAATATAAAAAGTATCATAAATTTATCCAGTGATTCAGAATCAGAGTGTGAAAATACACCACCTGAAATTACAGAGTGCAAATAATATACTGGAAAGTTTACTACCAAAAAAATTAAAGAATGGGTATAAAAAATATTACAAACTGTTCATGGATTGGAAACAAACAAAGAAAGCGAATTCAATTTCAGAAAATATTTTGATTGCGTTTTTTGGTGAATTATCGGAAAAATGAAAATCATAATAAGTTAGTTTCGTCAACTACTGGATCTAATACTCCGCTAATCATGCCTTCCACTTCAAATTATGTGAAATTATTTAACTTCTACGAACCACGCAATTGTCGAAAATTCTTCCAATAATGCACCAGTTTTTAATTTCGAGAACAGTACAAATATAACAATTAATACAAAGTAGAATGTTTCTTAAATTATTAAGTGTTTACCTAATGTAATTGTAATTAAATTCTGTAATAAAAATTATCTTTTGTTTGTTTTCATTTAAAAATATTTTAAAATTTTTGATCGTGGAGAAAGTATAGTCTGCTACTCGGCTGAAATGAAAATTCGTGATACTCGTGGTTCCTCCCGCTCGCCTTCGGCTCGCGCTCGGATCTCGCATCGAATTTTCATTCTAACCTTGTTACAGAATATACTATTCACAAACGCCAATCAAATAACGCAAAAAGCAACAATTGAGGATGTAAACAAGGCAAAGAATGAGTATAAAAGGTTAAAAGGAGTGGCAATAAAAAGTTGTGGATAGAAAGAAGGAGAATGATAAAAATGAATTCAATGGAAGGGTATCTGACGATTTCCGGAACAACATTTAACTCTTTTGGAAGTTCATAAGAACATCCAAAAGTAAATATAATACTTTGAATCTGGAAAAGATCAGAAACCAAAATGGTAGTACGGTAAAAGAAGAGGAATGCATTTTAAACAAATAAAAGAAATACTTTAATAGTTTATTTATTAAAGAGGATACACAAGAAATAAGGCGAAAGTGCAGAGCTGCAAAGGAAACATATTACACTAAAAGATGCGAAGTAATAGAGACGCTACAAGCCAAACATGATCATTTTAACTTGCACAAAAAGGTAAAAGATTTAACAATCATAAACAATTCAATGTACTCTATGACAAAAATAACAAAATGATAATAGACTTGCAAGAAAAATTAAAGTCATGGAAGGAGTACATTAAGAAACTCTTCGAAGTTAATAGAAACAAAATAAAACTAGGAAAAATGCAGGGAGATAAAGGCCCCGATATAATGAAAAACGAGGTTTCATACGTCCTAAGTCACTTAAAAAATGGAAAGGCAGTAGGACCCGACCATTTACCTACAGAAATCCTAAAGCTGAAGACCAACTTCAGACCATGGTAGATCTCTATTCAATACTATCTACAAAACAGGAATTATACCAGATGAGTGGTTGATATCGACTTTTATAACTTCGTCCTTTGTCTTCGCAGAGAGAACAAGCAAGTTAGCTTTAAAACACCACGTGGTAAAAATTTACAATCAATATAATTAAATAAAATCAATTAATTTAAAATCCTTTAACCAGTGAAATTTTCTAAAGAGACGGGAGGTTTTTAACTGTAAGGTCGTTGTACAAATTTTACAATATATTATCAAACAAGAAAAGTGTAGTTTTTTAATTTACTTTATTAAGAAATTCACGACAGTAAAGCCAGGAAAACTGACAGCCTACATTACGAACCAGCCAACTAGTTATCGAAGATTTAACATCTTAACGAAGCACGGCGAGATTCAGCAGAGGCAGGAACCGACATTTATTCTACAACTTTAACAACCATCTTCTAGAAACTTTGGAAACTTTGGATTTAGAAATGGTATTGGAACCAGGGAGGCACTATTTGCATTAAATGTAATGTCTCAAAGATGTCTGGATATAAATCAGGATATTTATGTATGTTTCATAGATTATAATAAAGCATTTGACAAATTACGTCACAAACAACTCATAAAAATAATAAAAAAATAACATGGATTCAAAAGACATTACCATCATATCAAATCTCCATTTTGAACAACGTGCTGTAGTGCAAATAGAAGGAGAAAGGACCGATGAAATCGAAAAAAAGATAGCAGTAAGACAGGAATGTGTGCTCTTGCCGATGCTTTTCAATCTTTATTCAGAGTAGATCATGAACAAATCTCTCGCAAATCTCTTATGTGGTATTAAAATAAATGGCACTCCAATCAATAATCTACGTTACGCGGACGATACAATCCTTATAGCCGAAACCTTACAAGAGTTACAAAGTCTTATCAATAAGGTAACAAATGTCAGCAAAGAATAGGGTTTATCGCTAAATACGCAACAGAACATGGACAACCTGTATATACGAAATTAGAAAATTGAAAGAGTGAAAAAATACAATTATTTGGGTACCGCTATCAATGAAAATGATGATAGTTCTTAAGAAATAAAAAAAAGGATTGGAAACGCCAGGAGTGGATTTATGAAAATGAAAAGATTATTCGGCAGCAAGGATTTAATCCTAGAACTCAAAGTTAGACTCATGAAATGTTGTATACTTTCAATACTGGACTACTTCATGTAGACGTGGACAATGAAAAAGAGTGATATTAAGAAAATAGAGGCCTTCAAAATGTGGCAATACCGCAGAATATTGAGATTCTCTTGGATGGAAAGGATGACGAACATCGAAATGATCCTTAACATAAAAAAGCGAAAATTATTATATTTGGGGCATATAACAAGAGGGGAGAAATACCAGTTACTCCAAAACATAATGCAAGAAAGAATAACGGGAAAGCATTCTGTAGAAAGAAGAAGATATTCATGGATGAAGAATCTACGTGATTGGTACAACTGCAATAACAACAAGCTATTTAGAGCAGCAGTTTCGAATATAAGAATAACCCTATTGATTGCCAATCTTCGCAACGAAGACGGCACTAGAAGAAAAAGTATACGCAAGCGCAGGTCCCATTCGGAGATATGAGTAAAAGTTGCAATAAAAGCAAAATTGTTAGGACAGAGATTGTGGAAGCGCTAAACAGTATAAAATTGGGTAAGGCTGCAGGGTACTAAAGAAATACGGCTAAAATGCTAAAGGCTGGACGGGGCGTGGTAGCTAGTCTGCTGTACCGCCCTTTTAACATTTGTTGAAAAGCGGTAGCGTATCAGACGACTGGTGCAAAACCGTTATCTTTTCAATTACAAGAGACAAGGTTCACAACAGGACTGCAAAAGCTACCGAGGCATTACTTTACTAATGCATTTTCACAAAACTGTATGCAAATATATTGATTAAAAAAATGACGAATAAAACTAATGAGAAGAAATGGGATGTGCAAGCAGGATTTAGAAAAAGAAGCAGATGTATAAATAAGGTCTTTTCATTACGAGGTATAGACGAAAAATTCTTTGCTAGAAGTCAAAAGGTCTACTGCTCTTTCGTAGTCTAGGAAAATGTCTATGACAATGTGGTGAGAAATGAATTATTTTCGACAAAGTTTATGCTAAGGGTTGTTTGATAAGAGCGCTAAAATTACTTGATGAGGATTCCACTGCTTGTTTCGGCATAAACGGAGCTTACTGGTTTACCATCGAAAAAGGTCTAAGATAGGGATGTGTGGCTTCGCCACAGACAATTGTTTAAAATATTTGAAAGAGAGTGTGTCTGAATTAAAAATGAATGATTTGATCGTCAAATTTCTTCTGTGCGCCGATGATCAAGTCATATTTGAAAAACAGTTGCAGGTGATGGTTAATATTATTTATAATGCCATAAAAATTAAAGAAATAAAAGTATATGCAAGCAAGACAAAAGTTATGGTTTTTGAAAGAAAAGGAAGCTTGACAAACTACGAGGTGCTGATTAAGGAAGGAAAAGTGGAACAAGTGAATGAGTTTGTATATTTGGGTTCAAAGTATACAAAAGACGAAAAGTATGACTGTGACACTGAGTGAAAGGTGTTGGCACGGAAACAAATAAATGAGGCAGTGTATACCTTTATGAGCAGCCAGAACGTGTCAAAACTACAGCTATAATATGTCTTCTTATTCTACACTGTAGGTAAGAACAAAGGACCACTACCCAAATTTAACGTCTTGGATAGATTTACAAGGTTAAGAGGAGTTAAATTTAATTACACAAAATATAAATTCGTTTATTTACAATCGTTGCAATAAATGTGGCAACATAGCCAGTTGTAATATGAAGCATAAAAAGAAAAGGTTTTTACATTAGACAGTTACTTATAATTAATAAAGGTGTAAAAAGATGAAGCTACAAATACTAAATTAAATGGATGTGTATGGATATTGGATATGTTACATTTATCCCAAGTAAAATACTACTCAGCGTCAGTAATCAGAACCGTTAGCTTTGGATTGTCCGCATTGATAAACTTAAATTAGACACACTTACAAATTCTAGTAGATCGCACCACACCAAATATTTAACTAATTTACTTGTATTTTGCTTGGGTTGAAAGGGAAAAAACTTGAGAGGATATTAACGTAAGGGTGGTATTTTTATGACTCTTTTAGTTGCTACACGGAGACCGTATATTTCGGGAAAGTTCGGGCGACTCCCGATCGGTCTGACCGTTGAGTAGATGTAAGAGGATCGTCGCGATTTAAAAATGGGTACATTAAAAATTTGCTTCTGGTTAGGATTCATAGAATTCTAACACTGGTCCCTACACTTATGTATGTTAAAGAATGTTGGGTTTGGCAGAAGAAGCCTAAAAATAAGATTAATGCTGTAGAAATGAGTAGCCTGAAAAGGATAGCCGAAGTGACTCTGTTGGATAAAGTGAAGATTAGTAAAGAGGGTAGATAAAGTGTCACGTGCCTATTTTTTTTTCAACAGTGTACTATATTAATAAATTAAAACAAAACTTAATCGCGGTGTCAAAAACAAATCACGTCGTTTAAATATTCTAAAATAAATCACTTGTAACCTGTGGGTATACGAATTCACTAATCCTGTGGCCGGCTTGATTATGGAACAGCACCCGCTACTTAACAATGGCTTCCCTCCATTAGATCCCGCACGCGGTCATTTTAACTCAACCCAAAATCCAAAATATCCACAACAAAGGCAAGACAGAATGGTCAAGTTAAAAATTAAATGGTTTTTCTTCAAAATCCAATTAAGATGGCCCAAATACAGCCAGATATGAAAGAAAAAACCGTAGAAGTTCTGCTCACGTGTTAATATCAAATCGTTCCAAAAACTCTTACCCGACCTCCACGACTGACACCAAACGACTCTCCACTGCTCACTCCCAGGCCGGATATCAGAAAATGACACGGGACACGCGTCAGCCAACCTTCGCAAATCTATGTTCCAAACTCATAATCGCGCTCGTCCGTGTTGATAGCTAGCCCATCCACACAGAAAAGCAAACCAAACAATAATATAGCTGACAACACACGACAATCGAGGCCAAAAATCAAGGCGAAATCTAATAACAAAGACTCCCACTCCAATTAACAAAAATGTCAAAGCCATTAATAATTAAATCCTAACACTACTAGGTATGCAACACTATTTACAACGAGTGACAAACCCAAATCACAACAAAACACGGTAAGCGAAACCATTTACGCGATCACCTGAGAAATACAAAACCATCAGGAATCAAATTAATAATGTAACCGTAGAAGGGAAAAAAAATAGGCACGTGACAAAAGGAAGATTTACGAAACAGATTTATAAGACGAGTGTGAATGAACAAGTCGGTAGAGGTCTGAAAAAGAGCCAGATTAAAAGTACCAATAACTAACGAGCAACATTAAAATCTATGCTACCAGGAAAAGAGGAAGACCACGGGTCAGATATGTGGAACAAGTACTGGGTGACCTGCAATGCGGATATCCATCTGGGGAACCAAAGTCAAGGACCGCATTGCTTGGAGGCGACTTGTGGAGGAGGCCAAGGCCCACATCGGGCTGTAGTACCTATTGGCAAGGTAAGTGAATGAACAAGTCAGTAGAGTTCTGAAAAAGAGCCAGATCAAGAGTACCAATAACTAACGAGCATGTATGGGAGCTTTAATGAAAATAGAAGAAGCGAAAGATATGTGTAAGAACCGTAGCCCTCAATGGGAATAGGCGTAACGATATGTATGTATGCATGTACTTTTTTTGATTACTACTATAGTTTTGCAACAAGAATCATTTTTCTTTTTATTGTTAGTTTGACATAAAATATTGCAATCGATCAACTTTAAACCCGCTTTTAACCTTTTCTTTATTATCATATTAATAGCCTGTAAATATGCATTTTTTTAAATATAGTTGGAGACACTTTTACATTTATTGTTCTTAGAGATAATAGACAAGAAATTCATTTAAGAAAAGTTTTTAATTACAAAATTTCACGAACTGATCTATCTGCATAATCTGCTGGATGTCTGCATTGTCACTTTTTTACAGAAAGTCGGAGGTTTTGGGTATAAGCGGAGGTTGAATACTGATGAGACGATTATATTCAAACGTACTTTATATATAACGGATGAAGGGATTAAAGGATAATAAATATCCTTACAATGCATTATCTGGGGGCCATCGCATTTACTTAAAAGAAATAACAACAATCTCCTGACAACTGAAAAAAAAGAAAGGTATTTGATAAGGGTCCAGTTTATTTTTTATCACTATTCGTTATCCCAAAGATTAATGTTACCCATTTTATTATATGTTCGGAGAAAAATTTCATTATCATATTCTTAAAGAGGTATACGAAGCATTCATCAATCATATATCTTTTAAAAAATAAAATAAAAAAAATTCGTATATACCAATAAATGAAAAACATAAGTAAATAATTATATATGAATTAATCTCATGTTTTTTATGACTTTTTTTACAACGTCTCTTTATTTTTGAAGTGATAACTTCTTATGGCACGCTGTGAACTTTTTTTGTAATGGGTAAAAAATGTTAAACTCGCGTCAGGACACGTGGCCTGATCAAAAATTCGTAAGACGGATGTATTTCACTGGAGCAATATAAAATGCGACTTTTCTTGACTGGTAACTAGGCAACCTTATTCAACAAACTGACAAATTAAAGTACATTTTTTATGTCATTTTGACAAATTAATTTAGTAGCTAAATTCAAAATTTAAGTGCTTTTCATTAGTTTATTGATTAAGTTCTGCTTTTGCTGCATTAAAATGGTCCAAGGAGAGGTGTCGTTTTTAGCAGATGTTATGGACATCATAGCGTGTCTTAATGACTCTAATGGTTCTCCCCCCGACAAAATTTTAGATCAAATAATTTATCAGTGCAAGAAGCCGTTAAAAAATGCATCAATTTGTGTTAAAAAAGCTTTAAAAACTGGACTGAAAGCTGGTTTGATCAAAGAGAACGGGGGAAGGTTTAAATTAGGTTTTGGTTTGCCGATAACGGAGGCTCGAAGACGAAGAAAAAATAGAAGCAGAAGCCGTAGACGACGTAGCCAAAAGCGACAAAACCGAAAACGAGGTAGCCGAAAACGAAAAAGTCGAGGTAGGAAGAAAAGCGCCATATTGAAAGAAGATCAAACAAAAAGCGGAAGAAAGAAATCGAAAACATTCAAATCTGGTACTGATGTTTAATATATGATTTATAATACAGCGTTAATAAAAATAATGCATTATTCATAAACTATGGAAATCTGGAGACAATATTTTTCAGATTAAAAATAATATCTTTAAAAGTGAAAACTTCTTTAGCGGCGTTGTACACTTTTTTTGTAATGGGTAAAAAATGTTAAACTCGCGTCAGGACACGTGACCTGATAGAAAATTTGTAAGACGGATGGAGAGTAGACAGCTGGCGTGGCGTAGGAAAGGGAGTATCCCCCTCTCTTTTTACGGCGCGACGAAAATGTATGCCTGCGCCGGCTGTTAAGTCGTCGAAATTATAGATGGAAGTTGATTTTTCTGAGAGATAAACTTTTTAATGTTATATAAATTGTCATGTTTGTGTACGATAGCGCAATAAATAAATATTGTATTCTACCACATAAAAGATAGTACTTTTATTCTGATAATTAAAGCAATTCGTGCAAAATTATTCCATAACCATTCCAAAATATCCAAAACGCACAACGTTAATACTTAAGTTTTCACTTCTGCCGGCACTCCCAGAGTGCAACCCGTCGTTTTTTTTTAATGATTCTTAGATCCTTTTCCTCTCTCTTTGTCATGCTCATTGTTTTCATTTTTTTCCGAGGTGGAGAAAATATTTTATGAAGAGGTTATGAGCCTAAAAGCTCAAGGTCCACTGTAAGGCTCCACTGACTGTATCAGGTCTACTCACTGAAAATTTTACCCCTTTTTAGATCCGTCTGGCTATTGACTTCGGCGACACTTAGGCCCGTTGGCCCATTGTATCTTATCCATGTGTTTTTGCATAGCTTTATGAACAGCCAGAAAGTGTCAAAAAAAGCACGTCTGGCTGTGCATAGAGGTGTGTTGGTTCCTACAATTATGTATGGTAGTAAATATTGGGTTTGGCAAAAGAAGCATGAAAATAGGATTAATGCTACGAAGATGACTAGTTTAAGAAGTATAGCCGGAGTGACTCAGTTGAATAAAGTCAAAAATAGTGAGATAAGGGAACGTTGCGTAAAAGAAGATGTGGTTACAAAGATAGATAAAAGAATGCTTAGTTGGTTAGGACACGTAGAAAGTATGGATGAAGGAAGATTGACGAGACAAATTTATAAGGCGAGTGTGAATGGGCAAGTCGGTAGAGGTCCACCCCGGCGAACATATATCGTTCGGATCAATATTGTTTTGAAGAACGTCTAATTTGATTGGCCTATAAAACCGCTTTACAAAATGAGTCACTCTTTACAATTGTGGGATTTAATTATAGAGGGTGTTTAAAAAAAAGGTGACCCCGTCTCTAGGATAGTTAGAAAACTAAAAAATAATTGGGGTTTGTTTAGTAAAAAATGTAGTGTTGAAGAAAAAAAAATTTATACACATTTATTACGATTTTGCCAAAACTACTGGAAACATTGTAATGAAATTTTATACAAATATGTTTTGAGAAGCTGATACATCCCATGAATTTGTTTTAATATCTGAATTTCATGGAAAGCGCTAGTTACGCGGTTCGTACCAAGTAGTATTGAACATAACTTTTTTAAGGTTAGATTTATTATTTAAAATTTCAAATAAACTTAAACATGATTCAATTTTACACCAAAAAGGTACTTTTGGAAAACTCGATACTGACTCTCATAGAGGGCGCCAGTTACACGGTTCGTACCAAGAGGTATTGAACATAACTTTTTTAAGGTAAGATTTATTAATCAAAATTTCAAGTGAACTTACCATTATTTAATTTTACACCAAATTGAAATTTTTGGTAAAACTCGATACTGTGTACCATTTTCGAAATATTTTGATTTGAAAATTATGAAGAAGTAACCGATGCTGGTATAAAGTAATGATGTTTCAAAAAAAGGTTACCCTATCTCTAGAATAGGTAGAAAACTGAAAAATAATTGGGGTTTACTCAATAAAAAAAATTTCGTAACGTATTCAAAATAACGGGGCGTTGAAGAAAAAAAATGTGTACACATTTATTACGATTTTGCCAAGACTACTATAAACATTGTAATGAAATTTTATACGAATATGTTTTAAAAGCTAATACATTCCATGAATTTGTTTTTATATCTAACTCTCAAAGAGGGCGCTAGTTACAGGGTTCGTACAAAGTAGTATTGAACATAACTTTGGTTATTACTTCATAATTTTCATATCAAAATATTTCGAAAACGGTACACAGTATCAAGCTTTACCAAAAGTACCTTTTTGGTGTAAAATTGAAATGTGATTAAGTTTATTTGAAATTTTAAATAATAAATCTAAAGTTATGTTCAATACTACTTGGTACGAACCGCGTAACTAGCGCTTTCCATGAGAGTCAGATATTAAAACAAATTCATGGGATGTATCAGCTTTTAAAACATATTCGTATAAAATTTTATTACACTGTTTCCAGTAGTTTCAGCAAAATCGTAATAAATGTGTAGACATTTTTTTTCTTCAACGCCTTTTATCTTGGATACGGTTGGCGTTACGAAAATTTTTTGCTAAACAAACCCCAATTATTTTTCAGTTTTCTTCCTATCCTAGAGACGGGGTCACCTTTTTTTTAAACATTCTGTAGGTGCAACTATTACAACTAATTTAAAACAGAAAAAACAAATTATTACATTAATTTTTGAAGTGAAAACTTCTTTAGCGGCTTTGTACATTTTTTTTGTAATGGGTTAAAAATGTTAAACTCGCGTCAGGACACGTGACCTGATCGAAAATTCGTAAGACGGATGGAGCGTAGACAGCCGGTGCGGCGTAGGAGAGAAAGTATCCCCCTCTCTTTCTACGGCGCGGCGAAGATGTATGCCAGCGCCTGCTGTTTCGTTTAGGCGGCGCAGGGCACTTACGCGAATGTTCGTGTAGTCCAGTAAAAATGCAGTTAAAAATAGGGGTATTAGAAAATCGAACCTCCACTTTTAGAAGAAGGTTATTTTTGTGGAAAATTGCACGAAGATTCTAAAAAAACCATTCGCAGGCAAAAAAAGTGTACCTGTCATTGTGTTTTTTTATTATAAACAATTTTTGCCTGCTCGAGCCCGCACATTTTCGTTTATAACTTTTTAACTATGCAGAAATAAACTATGATTGATGGGACATTTTATGTTCCTTACCATCTAATAAAACTTTCTGTCTCCTCACTTTTTTAATTTGTTACTTAGTTTTTGAGATATTCGATGTCAAAAAATGAAAAAGAGCGTGCTAACAATTTTTCAGTTACCACGCGAATTTGTTGGTATTACAGTTATTTAAGCGATCGAATTTATTGATATCGGAGTAAATAGTACTGATAATTAAAGCAATTCGTGCAAAATTATTCCCTTACCATTCTAAAATATCAAAAATGCACAACGTTAATATTCAAGTTTTCACTTCTGCCGGCACTCCCGGATTGCAACCCGTCGTTTTTTTTAATTTAAAAATGTCAAAACAATTATTCCAAGTTTGTTTAACACTGACTTTAAAATTTTGGATATTTTTTATAAATTGGAGGAGTTAAAAAAAAACAGCCTCACATATTAACAAATTGGCATTAAATGGCACTCGAATTTAAACACGATTTTAACCCTTGGGTCTTTCACCTTTTTAGGAACCCTTGAAATAACATATTACTATGAGTAACGCCTTCATTTCATAAATAAACCAGAGAAGGTCGTAAAATCGGCAATGGCCAAACAAGACCGAAGTAATTTATTGATTAGTTTCGTAAACCCCGTTATTTCTTTTGACGTAGGTCGGAACCTGATCGCAGAAAATTACTTTTCTATACTGTTTCAATAATAACAACGAAGACGCTTCGAGCAAAACCAAATGAGCGAAATGTTCAACTGCTGTAATACAAATTATTTTGTTCTCGAACAAAATTGCGTAACAACGAACGGTCAAAAATTACACTACCTTACAACATACATGTTTTTCTTTTACCCAAAGGTAATTTATACTGAATTTGTTTTCTGTCCACTCTTTTATTACTAAAACTAAAAGGGTGTCCCAATAGTCCGGTAAAGTTCTTGTATTCCGTTTTTATAAAAAAAAACGAAATAAATTTGAAAGCAAAATTGAGCATACACCTAACCATGCATATAATCCAAAATTATTTATAAATAAACAGGTTACTCAACAGGGTGTTTTAAAAAAAGGTGACCACGTCTCTAGGATAATTGAAGTTTGCTAAGTAAAAAATGTTCGCAACACCATCCGTATTTAAGATAAAGGGCGATGAAGAAAAAAATGTATACACATTTATTACAATTTTGCCGAAACTACTGAAAACATTGTAACGAAATTTTATACGAATACTAGCTGACCCGGCAAACGTTATTTTGCCATATAAATAATTTCCTAGTAATTTCTAGTGTAGACAAAAAATAGCTTACTTATTGTAAGTATGTATGTATGTTAGAATGTGTATATTGTATGTATGTAAGAATGTGATTGTCGTTGTTCTAATCTTCTGACTTCATTGCGTTCAGCTCGTGTATCTTCTGGCTCTTCTTGATGCAATTGCGCCATTCTGACACGTGCATCAGTATTTTGTTGCTGGATTTGTTCTTCTGTTCTTTCGGATCTGCTATTTCGCAAGTTTCGAGCTTTACTTGTACTGCGGCTCAAATAAGCCCCTTTGCGTTTTCTTGGCATTGCTCACCGTACAAAACATACATAAATAGAATTAATGAAATTATTTAATGATGAAAAATGTTTAAAGTATAATTAGGGCCAGGATTTTTGCCGCAGTTTTGAAATGATTAGTTTTAATTTATGAAATTATAACAAAAATATAAGTTTTATGGAAAAATTTTTCAAACAAAAGTAAAAAATTAAATTTTATGAAAACATTGTCTCTTATAATTTTTTCATGCAACCAATATTTCCATTGACATTTCAAAATAAAGATTCATAATGATTGATTTTTTGGAAATTATGAAAATCTTAATTGTTCAATTACATTCTTTTTATAAAATTAAATTAAAATTACATTTTTATAAGATCAACAACATTTTCGATATAAATAAAAAAAAGTATACTTACAACACAAAATCCGTTGTTATTGGAAGCTCGTGTCACGTGTTGAGTACTTTTGAGGTTATAAAATCACTTGATTAACTAATCGTGCAAAATACACTCAAAATTGATAATTTAATTATTATTGATAAAATAGGAATGATTAAAAGTTAATATGAGAGTTACACTGAGATAGCAAAATAATAATTGTCAACGTTAATACTACACTTGATGCATAAACAATAATGATGGCCGACAACTGTGTAGGGAGTGAGAAAGAAAGGAGACCGGCTTCGTTCTCATCCCTACTCCGTGCTGTTTACTGGGTCAGAAGTGACACCTGTAGACATCTGGCGGGGATAACTAATTAAATGACGATTGATCAGTTTTCGACCGGAGAGGAAAAATGATTAAATTACTAAAATGGCTATTTAAAAATAAGGGTTGATCGTAGAAGGGTGAAAATTAAGGATTGTATGTATTTTTGTATGTTGTATCATAAAAAAATATAAATTAAAAATTTTGTATAAAAAATAAAAAAAAAATTTAGGGGTGGACTACCCCTAACATTTAGGGGGATGAAAAATAGATGTTGGCCGATTCTCATAGATACCGGATAAGCACAAAAAATTTCATCAAAATCGGTCAAGCCGTTTCGGAGGAGTATGGTAACTAACATTGTGACACGAGAATTTTATATATTAGATGTTTTAGAAGCTGATACATCCCATAAATTTGTATTTATATCTGACTTCTTTAGAGGGCGCTAGTTTTACGGATCGTACCAAGTAGTATTGAACATAACTTTTTTATTAAGGTTGAATTTGATAATCAAAATTTAAAATGAACCTAAACATTTGTCACGTGCCTATTTTTTTCCCATCTACCGTTTTATTATTAATTGTGTCTCTGATAGTCTGGTGTTCGTAAATAGTTTTGCATACCGTATTTTGGTTCGTCGTAAATAGTGTTGCATATCTAGTAGGGATAGGATTTAATTATTAATGGCTGTGACATTTTGTTAATTGGAGTGGGAGACTTTGTATTAGATTTCGCCTTGATTTTTTTGGCCTTGATTGTCGCGTGTTGTCAGCTATATTATTGTTTGGTTTGCTTCTCTGTGTGGATGGGCTGGCTATCAACACGCACGAACGCGATTATGAGTTAGGAACTTAGATTTGCAAAGGTTGGCTGACGTGGGTTCCGTGTCATTTTTCTGATATCCGGCCTGGGAGTGAGGAGTGGAAAAGAGTCGCTTGGTGTCAGTTGTGGAAGTCGGGTGAGAGTTTTTGGAACGATTTGATATTAACACGTGAACAGAACTTCTACGGTTTTTTCTTTCATATCTGGCTGTATTTGGGCCATCTTTATTGGATTTTGATGAAGAACCATTTAATTTTTAACTTGACCATTCTGTCGTGCCTTTGTGGTGGATATTTTGGTTATTGGGGTCGAGTTAAAATGACCGCGTGCGGGATTTGATGGAGTGAAGCCATTGTTAAGTAGCAGGTACTGTTCCATAATTCAATCCGGCCAGGAGTAGGCCACAGGATTCGTGAATTCGTGTATCCAAAGGTTACAAGTGATTTATTTTAGTATATTTAAACGACGTGACTTATTTTTGACACCACAATTAAGTTTTGTTTTAATTTATTAATATGGTACACTGTTGAAAAGTATTTATTGCATTGGATAATATGCCAAGGCTGAACTTTGATTAAAATAATATTCTCAATAGTTCTTTGTGTCCAAGTAAAAACGTTTATTCATACTTATTTGTAAATATCCTACAATATTGCTATTTTGAAGGACAGCCATCGTAAAAAGAATTATTTTTAAAATAAGATCGATTGTTTTAACAGTGTAAATCTTTATGTAAATGAAAAAGAAAAAAAATGTGATTAAATCATCAGCCGTTCGTGAACGTTGATAAAGTATTGGTAAAAAGTTGACTTGTATATGTTTTTTTTTGTAACCTGATAAGGTTTGTCATTCTTACCTTTTAATTATTTTAATGAAATTGTAAACTTTGGATTTTTGATTTATTGTTGTTTCATAAAGTTGTAAATTTTCGATTTATTGTTGGCTGTTAATTTTGATTATATGTGTTATAATTTTGTTATTGAGCTGTGTATTTTAATTTATTGTGTAAGTAAAGTTTTCAATATATTTTTGCTATAATTTTATTTATCTAGTTCACCATAATTGTTTGTTGTTTATCGTGTGGCTCTGCTGGTGCCTACAAGACCTAGGGGTTTCCGACTTGTACCGTCTAAGTCGGTGGCGCGGCTCACTTTTATATTTTTTTCTTCTACCCTCTACGGCTGAGCTCGGGCATAATTTGCCAGTAGAGAGACCACTGGCAGAGTACTCTTTAGAGAACGAAAAAGACGTGGCACATTATTCAATTTTACACCAAAAAGGTACTCCTGGTAAAACTCGATACTGTGTACCGTTTTCGAAATATTTTGATTTGAAAGTATGAAGTAATAACCGATGCTGGTATAAACTAATAATGTTTCATAAAAAGGTGACTCCGTCTCTAGGATAGGTAGAAAACTGAAAAATAATTGGGTTGTGTAAAGTAAACAATTTTCGTAACGCCATCAGTATTTAAAATAAAGGGCGTTGAAAAAATATTTGGTTGTTACTTCATAATTTTCAAATCAAAATATTCCCCTATATAACTTCAAATCTAACCGAACATAATTTTTTATGGCACTACTTTATACTTGTAAGATATATTTGGATTCGCCCCCGTAGTCGACGAGAGCTTTTTGATGCACGAGTACATCTGGAAACTAGGTATCTAGGAAAAGGGACAAGAAAGAGGCTGGCGGCAGTCTTGATGAAGGGACGAATTTCTGTTATCGAGGTATAGTTTGAATACGCTTTACGATAAATATAGCTTTTGAGTAGGATACGTTTTTATTATTTTTTACAAGCAGCGGTGGGAATGTGAACATTTTACTATTTTTTTTATTTATTATTTTGAAAGAAAAAAAAAAGAGTATTGATAAAAATGGGAAAACGGAAAAGTCGTAATCGTGGACGTGAAGAAAGACGTCGCCGCTGACAAAGTAGTAGTAGTTCAAGTACTACCCAAGTTCTTCGAGTTCAGATAGTTGTAGATCATCATCGATAAACTTAAAACGTAAGGTGAAAACTGTTTGTGAAGTGCGCGTTGGTGATGAGAGTTTGGTGCCAAGTTTTGACCCTTCGCGTGATGATATTACGGCCGAAGAGTGAGTCCAGAAGGTTGAAACTTTGGCCAGTCGATACAAATGGGATGATCACTCTGCTGTTTGACTGATTTTAAACTGTTTTGGGGAAATGCATGACGTTTGCATTCAGGTGAAAACAAGTTGGACAGAAATCAGGAATAGCGTGCTGGACCAGTTTCGAAAGTGTGTTCCATTTGCTAATTTATTAAAAGACGCACCTAATTACGAAACAAGGGTAGGTCAGAAATTAGAATCGAGTTGTTGCGTCCACACTTGATTTTTTACGGACATATATTGGCACAATGGAGTTGTTACGCTCATATTCGATTTTCACGGACAGATATTGTCACAAAGGAGTTGTTAAGCTTACATTCGATTTTTTTATAGACAGATATTGTCAAAACATTTTAGTATTACGGTATTTTATTTTTTTGTTGTAGTTGTAAATATAGTGGGACAGATATTGTCACAATGGAGTTGTTACGCTCATATTCGATTTTTACGGACAGATATTGTCACAATGGAGTTGTTACGCTCATATTTGATTTTTTACGGACAGATATTGTCACAAAGGAGTTGTTACACTCATATTCGATTTTTACGGACAGATATTGTCACAATGGAGTTGTTACGCTCATATTTGATTTTTTACGGACAGATATTGTCAAAATGGAGTTGTTACGCTCATATTCGATTTTTACGGACAGATATTGTCACAATGGAGTTGTTACGCTCATATTCGATTTTTACGGACAGATATTGTCACAATGGAGTTGTTACGCTCATATTCGATTTTTACGGACAGATATTGTCACAAAGAAGTTGTTAAGCTTACATTCGATTTTTTTATAGACATATATTGTCACAGGGGAGTTGTCACGCTCACATTCGATTTTTTATGGACAGATATTGTCAAAACATTTTAGTATTACGGTATTTTATTTTTTTGTTGTAGTTGTAAATATAGTGGGACAGATATTGTCACGATGGAGTTGTTACGCTCCTATTCGATTTTTACGGACAGATATTGTCACAATGGAGTTGTTACGCTCATGTTTGATTTTTTACGGACAGATATTGTCTCAAAGGAGTTGTTACACTCATATTCGATTTTTACGGACATATATTGTCACAATGAAGTTGTTACGCTCATATTCAATTTTTACGGACAGATATTGTCACAAAGGAGTTGTTACACTCATATTTGATTTTTACGGACAGATATTGTCACAATGGAGTTGTTACGCTCATATTTGATTTTTTACGGACAGATATTGTCACAATGGAGTTGTTAGACTCATATTCGATTTTTACGGACAGATTTTGTCACAATGAAGTTGTTACGCTCATATTTGATTTTTTACGGACAGATATTGTCACAAAGGAGTTGTAACACTCATATTCGATTTTTACGGACAGATATTGTAATGTGTAAATTATTTCTAGGTATAGTTTATTCCTTTAGGAACAGATAATTCTATTTTCAACAGCAATAGGTCTGAGGACAGATCTCTAATGCAGGATGGGCGAGTGTAAGATATATTTGGATTCGCCCCCGTAGTCGACGAGAGCTTTTTGATGCACGAGTACATCTGGAAGCTAGGTATCTAGGAAAAGGGACAAGAAAGAGGCTGGCGGCAGTCTTGATCAAGGGACGACAATAGATAGACGCATTTTTGTTATCGAGGTATAGTTTGAATACACTTTACGATAAATACATTTTTTGAATAGAATACGTTTTTATTATTTCTTACATACTTGAACTCATTTTTACGAGTATCCAGATCTAACGTTTTCTTGAAGCATACCGAGAATTTTAAAAGTTAAGGCCATTTAAAGGTTAAAATTGTACTGTTTTTAACATCCCTATTACAGTAAGTAAATTTTGTGATAAAATTCTTTTGTCGTGAAGGAAGTCAGTTCACTAACTGTACCCTATTAACCCTTTGCGGTCGTCTTCATGTCACACATGACACCGAGTTATGACGACGTAGCCGTCTCGTACGGAATTAATTTTGGCAATGGGATCGTCTGTCATGTGAAGCATGCCAACCCAAAAAGCGAGTTGCGGTCGCTGGCATGCGCAGCATGACTAAATTTTCGTACTGAATTATTCGTTTAAAGCGAATTCGATACAAAAATCGATGTATTTAATCAATGTAATATATAATTTACTACGGCTTTAATGCGGCTTGTAAAACGATTACGATAGAGGAGTCACCGTGCATTTTATTGAATATTTATCCAAGTTTCATCACCATCATCATCATTATCATACCGCCCCTCATGTCCACTGTCGGACATAGGCCTTCTCAAGGTCTTTCCACATTTCCCTGACCTGGGCAGTCGCAATCCAGTTCGTAACAATCCTATTTAAATCGTCGCTCTATCGGGTGGGAGGTTAATCTCTGCTGCGTTTGTTAGCTCTCGGTCTCCATACCAGTAACCTCCGTTCATTTTTGCTATGTGTCTGGCACATTTCCATTTTAATCTTAGTATATGCTCTACGACATTATTTTTCTCCGTATATCTTCATTTCTGACACGTTTTCTTAGGCTCAGACCAAGCATCGATCTCTCCATTTTTCTCTAAGTTACCTGTAATTTTCTTATAGATGCATTAGTAAGTGTTAGGGTCTTTGCGCCATATGACAAAACTGGTATTATACACTAATTAAAAGCTTTTCTTTTCAGACTTTTCGGAATATTTTCTTTGAACACATATCTTATCCTCTCGTATGCCGCCCAGCAAAAGGAGATTCTTCTGGACAGCTCACATGTCTGGTTTTCCCTTTCAATTCTTATCTCGTGGCCCAGATACATATATTTGTCCACTATTTTGACGCTAGGTTCACTAGGCACCATGTTTGTCATCATTTTGGTCTTTGTAAAGTTTATACGTAATCCTACCTCTTGTGCTATATTTTGTAAGTCTTGTAGATGATCTTTGACTTCGCCGAGGTTGTCTGCCAGGAGAACGATATCGTCCGCAAAGTGGAGATGATGAAATCTTTCTCCGTCAATGATGACGCTCTTTTGCTCCCAGTTCAGTCTTTTAAATGCATTTTCGAGGAATGTAATGAACAATTTCGGGGATAGTGTGTCGCCCTATATACTTCGCGTTTTATTTCTATTTTGTTGGTGAAGTGAAGATGTGCTGTTGTTGTTGCCTTTGTGTTAAATGATATCACAGTATCTATGATCGATTCTGCACTCTTGTAATGCCGCAAGGATTGCGGGAAGTTCTACGGTATCGAAAGCATTACGGAAATCGACAAATATCAGAGCCAATGGTCGGTTATACTAAATTTTTTTCACTATTAAAGTTTTCAGACATTAAAGGTGGTCGTTTGTGCCATATCCGGATTGAAAGCCGAGATTGATAAAAATCTAGTTTACTTTCCAACCTGTTTGCAAGGATTCGGGTACAGAGTTTATACAGGAGACTAATAGGCCTATAGTTTTTTAGCCTTTTTTGTGTACAGGAATCATTATTAAGTTGTTCTATTTATCTGGAAAGTTTTGACTGTAAAGGCAAAGATAAAAAAGCCTTTGTATGCTTTCTATTAGTATCTTCCCACCTATTTTTATCAAGTCTGCTGTTGTACAGTCTTCTTCTGAGTCTTTGTTTTTTTAGTATTTTTAAGTGCTCTATATATTTCCTCCATAGTGATGTCAGGAATGTCTTTCGATCCCTGGTTCAAAACGTTTCTTCTTTCCTATGCTGTTGCATCAATAGATGGTTTTTCATGACGAAAATAAACCCGCAGCAGTTAGAAAATCTCGTATTATATTACGGTTACTTAGTTGGACGACTGAAACAAACAACGGCCGGCAGATTGAACCGGTTTTATTCAATGCGGAATAGTCGTTAGTGTATGCGCGTGTACGCACGACCGATTTTTAAAATCAAACTTGTTTGTTTTGTTTTGATCACGAGTGACTAGATACGTATTATTTATTTTGATTTCCATAAAAATGGATGTAGAAAAATTCGACGAGCATAGCGGCGTTAAAACGATGCACTATCGTAGTGGATATGGATCCAAATGGAGTTACATAAATAAAACGCTACCTTAATTAATAATGGGGAAAAATGGTTCTCTTTAACTATCTTTAAGGTTGATTTTGAGATTTTATTTATATATCAATTTATTGATTTGCCATCGGCGTTTGATCGGTTATTCATTTATAACTTGCATTAGTTATACAGTCCACTACTAAAATTCTAGTTTACTTTAACTTTAAAGCCAATTTCATTTCTGAATAAATACACTTTAAAAATTTCCACTGTTTTTTAAGTCTTTTAGAAATTCGGGACATTTTCGATAACATCCGAAAATATTTAAAAAATGTCTGTGGTTGCCATAACAACTCGTCAAGTAATGGATGAAACTCGCCATTTTTTCTCTTTTTTTTGTATATATCGTTTACTTGTGTTTCTTTTGTATTTTCTAACATCAAAAGAGGTAAAAAATTGTTTTTCAATAAATATTCGTCGTCTGAATTGACACTAGTCACATTTAAACGCATGCCATCTAACCACCAAGTCGTACAACCATAGTCTTCTGTTTATTCAGACTTGATGGTCATCAGAGTATAGCTCATTTCACCAATATACGACGGTATCTAATTAGTCACCGAGGCATTTACTTAACGGGCGCACTGTGTTGCGAGATACGAGGGCGGTTTGATAAGTCAGTGACTTTTTGAATAAAACAAATTTTTTTCCGCAAATAAACATTTTATTTTTCTACATAGTCACCTTTTAGCTCGACACATTTAGTCCAGCGTTTTTCTAATTTTTTTATTCCCTCCACATCTGGAGAATATGCTGGATGGGGTAGCAGTTCGTATCCCAATTCGTGGATTTTAGCCACCGTGACTAGACAAGTGTGCACACGTGCATTGTCTTGATGGAACAGCACTTTCTTTTTCGCCAAATGCGGCCGATTTTGCTTCAAATCAACGTCGAATCTGTTCAAAAGCTTTGAATAATCCAAATATTCCTGTGAAATAAGATGTAACCGTTCAGTTGAGATACCTACCTACAGCATGAGCCAATTCACGCACTTTCATTCTCCGATCATCCAATATCATTTCATGGATTTTATCGAAGATTTCCGGCGTGATCACTTCTTTTGGACGTTCGGCGTCACTAGTGCTGGTACGACCACAACGGGACTCTGTAAACCACTTCTTAACCATTGAAATTGATGGTGCCGAGTCCCCGTAGTATTTATCAAGTCTTTCCTTAGTTTCAGTAATGGATTTTTTACGTAAAAAGTAATGCTTAATCAGCACACGAAATTCACTTTTTTCCATTTTCGTAAAAATTCACGAGGTTATCTGCTTTGAACGGCTATCAAACACCAACTGCACGACGTAGCTTGCTCAAAATTGGAAAGTTACCCACTGATAGATTATAGTTGACGGCAGCACTGTTGCATTTGGAGTAACTGCGCGGCAAATTCAAAAAGTCACTGACTTATCAAACTGCCCTCGTACATTAGTAAATTTCCCTGAGATTTAAACCTGAAAATGTTTTGTTTAATATTATGTTGGGTTATTTTTATTTTTTGCTTTATAGTGAACTGAAAACGTTTTTTGGTTAGAAATAGACACATATTTAATTATGTTAAAAGGGAATGCAAGAAAAAAAATTATCGGTACCAATTTAATAAATATGTTCAAGCATGTTGTACTCACGGTATTATCAAGCATCAGATTTATAGTCATCATAATCGGAATCACTGTCGTCGCTATCCTCATTTGGATTGTAAATGATAACAGGATTAACTGCTTAGATGCGGTTTTCACATTTTGTAAAACATTTTTTCCAAATTTCGGAAGTGGCAGTATTAAGTGCTCGTTGCCAGGTTTCCAAAAGAGCCTTATTATAATTATAACTATTAGATCCAATGTTATTATCGTAATAAGTTTTGCATATTCCCCAAATATACTTAATGGGATTAAATTGGCGAAAATTTTAGTACACCATGTTTATAACTGCGAATAATTTGATCCACTTTGTAAATTTTCTTTCTTTCGTGCCTTTTAGCTATCAATAATATTTCTGGCTTAAATCCATACTATAGAAAAAAAAAAATTTCGTTTTTTAACAAATCTTTTATTTTCTGTACCGTCCAGGAGTTTGTTGGTTGCTTATTTGAAATGTCCGAATGGTACGAAGCATTATCTAATACAATGACAAATGGTTCATGTTACGATTGTAATAGTTTCTCTTTAAACCATCTCTAGCATCTCTGTATCCATATTGTCATGATAATCGGCTGATTTTGATTTGATGAAAATAAAAGATCCGCCCCATCAACAAAACCTTGCTTTTCACCTGTATGCACAATAATGTATATTTTTCCTTCACCGTCGGTGTGTTTTATAGACTTTATGTTATCGTTTATGCCAAATTCTTTTTGTTCCACCTTTAGCAAACATCCAAGTTTCGTCCAGATATAATAATAAAGAGCATTCTTGTTAACAGTGAATAAAATTTCTTAAAAATCGGTACCATACGATTTAATGTCGGTACTCACCACAATGGTAACCCAGGATTACTAATTACTTTTCTAGAAATCTAACAAAAAATTAACCATAATAATATTAATATAAAATAAAAACATTTACTTTTATTGCAAACCTTCATTCATTGTTGCCGAATTTTTAAAGAAAACTTTAATGAATAAATTTAGAAAAGTGTGTTGTTAAATAGGCTGCACAATTTCCATATATCACACCCATAGATTTTGAGGCCTACTAAAAAATGAACATTTTTAAAATCACGCATTTTATTAGAGTTTGAAAACCTGCAATATCGAAATATTTGTGACAAAATTTGTAAATCAGTGTTAAAAAAATAGAATGTTTTTTTTAGAACAGCATGAAAAACACTTCCAGCATCTTTTAAACTGTATTAGTAATTATATTGTGCTGATAATTAAATTATTAAGAGTAAATTTATATTTTTGACAACTGAGTTATGGCCCACCCTCTATATTTTTTAATGTAGTTTTGAACAAGTATGCCAGAATAAAATTATTATCGAGAAGTAACTTAAATGGTGACGTACTTAACACTCTAACCCATTTACAGGACAATTTGCGTTGAAATTAAGTACATATGGAAAAAAAAATTACTATTTTAAGATTAAGAACACAAGAAAATTAAATTTACACTATAATTTTATCGTTTTATGAATACTCTAGCTAATCTTACTATTTCATCATCGCAATAATTCAATATTCTATTAAAATTTTGCGCCATTGCATAAATTGGTGCATTAAATAATATATTGGTTCTGGCTATCGCAAGCCGAAACGTCTTGATATGTCTTGTACTCAAAGTTGGTATAATGAAGTTTATTTGCTTAAGTATTTCTGTACTATTGACTTTGTTGGGTAGTAATTTGTGCAAAAAAACAATGGATCTGCATTTTCTTCGTGATTCAGGGCTGAAGAATTGTATCTCATCACATAACACACTGTATTCAATTTCTCGATCTTAATAAACTCCATTGGTTTTAGTTAAATTTATAAAAAAAAAACAGTAAAAGAAGATTCTTTTGGACAAAATTAACACAACAAAAAGAAATTATACAAAAAATTATTTTTTTTTCTTGGGTCCGTTTATCGCGTATTTGAATGGTAGGCTTTGCATATTTTGTCTGCTTGTTAATGTTGGCAGGAAAACAAATAAATGGGCACTGCATAGCTTTATGAACAGCCATAAAGTGTCCATTTCTTAAAGTATGTAACGCCGGTCGTATGGCTTCTTCTAAAATGTGGCAATATCTTTTAATATTATTTAAATTTTCATCATAAAATTTTAAGGCTAAAATTGTATCGTCTTTATTGCACAAAAAACATTAAAACTTCAACTATCTTGGAAGTAACGTTCTCTACTAACATGTGGATTTTCATTAGACCAAAAATGGTAATTATGTCGATAAAATAATCCATTTTTGATTCATCAAAGCACATAACTTTTTTAATGAGGTTTTAATCCTCTTGGGCCTTCATTATAAACCATTCATAGAATTCTACCCTTCAAGGAAGATCACCTAATTGAAAGTGTTACACCAAATGATAAGAAAATGGTTTCCATTTGTGTTTTTTTAAAATGCAATAAATTGTTCTCGTCGACAAAATAAGATCTCTTCTACAATCTCTAATGGAGGCATTTGGAGAGGCAGTAAAATAACTCAAAACGTTTATGTCACTGTCTACTAGTAGTTTATTTTTAATAATTTTTGTCTCAAATTGACCAAACTGACGGCAGTTTTTAAGCAACCTTCTTACAATATCACCAGTTGCATTTGGTTGATTTGGATATCTTTCTGCAAAAACACGGCAAGTCTGTTCAACAATTTTATTACACTCCCCATAAATAATAAAAAGATTTAAAAAATCATTATTATTAAATCCTACATATGGCACTATTTACTATAAAATACAAACTGGTAAATAAAACTGTCAAAACAACAACAAAAATTAACGTTCTAACCATCAAATCTTTGACAACCAAGGCTTACCCTTTACTTATGTTAAAAGAATTAAGAATTGTTATGTTTTAACTAAGATAACGAAATATCTCGAAAGTGGTTAAATTTAGGTATTTAAATTAAGCAACTTATAAATATTTTAAATTGTGCTTGTTGGCGGCTAAATTTAAAACACTCCGTATGAAATATCAATAAGTTGGAAACATGAAGTTAACGTACAAGCGCTTGTTGTTTATTGGTTACAAATTTAGGTCACTACCTTCGTTATTATTGGAGATATCGGTATTCAATATGGACTCCGTTTTTTTAAAAATTTAGAAAAAAGTCGAAATATCTTAAAAATACTTCATTTTTGGTATGAGATATTGTGCAAAAATTTTATCTAAAATTTTATGTTGAATTCGAAAATAAAATAAAAATATTAGGTTTTATTAAAAATTACAATGATGACGTCTACTTCCGGTATGACCGGAAGTGTCACATTAAGGACAATATTATATTTGAACTCAGCGTTATCCAAAACCTACAGCTTCGTAATTTCAGTTTTTTAACATAACTGTATCCGACATTACTTTTAATCCAAACTTTTTGCGCCACACCCTGTATACTAAATTTTGGTGGTAGAGTCCAACTATATAAATCATTGTTTATTATAAATTCACATCCCATTCCCTTTTCTGTTCTAGATTCATCTGTATATATTTTTTAGTAACCTTGATAAATATTCACAATTTTAAGAAAACTTTGTTTTAGTAAATAGTCCATGTTTTTTCACAACTGATGTAAAATTAAGACCAAAATAAAATTTATTTGTATATTTTAGTTTATTTTTTACACTTTAAAAAGTAAATTACTGTCATATCATAGAAACATCGTCTTAAATTTGTCTTTTTTGGTAAAAAATTCTTTCTCCGCCGTCATTAATTATGTTGTTTTGAAAAAACTTCCTTTTTTTGTTTTTTTTTTTAGAATCGCTGTAAGCTTTGTAGGTAGCTACGTGAAGAAACTGTCTTTTTTATCAGATAAAAGTAAGTACAATAACAAAAGAGTTAGCAGCGAAAAGTTTTTTTTGAACGTATTATTCTTGTGATAGTTAGTTTTTTCTTCGAGGGCTTATACATTTTGTTCGCCTCGTTTTTAACTAATGTAAAAGTACTTGTATATTTTGATGGGGCTCTACATTATCGGTTCTCCCGTTCTCTGTTCGACCATCTTTCTGGTCAACGAATGAGCAAAGCGGTTACCTTTGGATTTATTATATCCCCTTGTCCACCGTTATCTGACCACGATGTTGGCGGCTTCGAATCGGGATTAGTCATGTTAGTCACTAGATTTAACATAACATGTGGTATATTTGTTTCTAGTAACACTGATATATCAGTATGTTTGTGTAAATTATTGCTGGAAGGGATTATTACTTTTGTATGATAAGACATCGCCCAACAGACTGTTTACAAAAGAAAAGAGATGCCAGTAAATTTGTGCCAAGTAAATGGTATTTGTAAATACAGTGTGTCCCATTAGTGCAAGATTATGATGACTATAAATCTGATACTTAATAATACCTTAAGTAGTACATGATTAAATATATTTTTTAAATTTGTACCAATAATTCATTTTTGTTGCATTCCCTTTTAAAATAATAAAATATGTGCCTGTTTCTAACCAAAAAACTCATCGAGAGCTGCATAAACGATTTCTGTTCACAATAAAGCAAAAAATAAAAATAAAACTTCTTTCGAGACGAAAAATAATTCCGAAAGTTTACCATTTTTTTCAGTTTTTTAATTCTCCATAAAAAAGAGCTTAACCGATTTTACTAAAAATCTAATTAATTTTAACTTGCTTAATTGGGCGTCAAATGCAATTGGTCCCACGTCGATATCGTTTTTTGTTCTCGAGATAATCGAGACGAAAAATAATTCCGAATGCACATACGAACATACGCACATACGTACATACAGACACATACGTTCACTTAAAAACTATTGTATTCGACTCTGGGGACCTTGAAATGTAGAGATATGTCAAAATTTGGGATTCGCAAAATCGGACCCATTACTATAACTTCCACTGGGAAGTTAAAGATATACATTCGCCTAGGTCGACCTTCACCGACTTGCCCATTTACACTCGCCTCTGTTTCGTCATTATTTTTTTTACATCCTCTCTACGCGTCCAAACCATCTATGCATTATTTATCTTTTTTACTTTATCTTATTTTTGACCACAGCGTTCCCTTATCTTACTATTCATCAGTTTATTTATTTGACTCACTCTGGCTACTTTTCTCAGACTACTCATCTCCGCAGCATTGATCTTACTTTTAAGGCCGATTCTCATGTAAGCTTCAACCCGCTTTACTACGCTTGACTTAATGGTGCGACAAAGCATCAAAATGAAAAACACTATTCACATTAGCGCTTTGCCAGGCGGCATAGCGCGTCAGTTCAACGAAAACAGTGGTTGAAGTAGGTGTAAAAGTGGGTTATGAAATATGTCTTCTGGAAGCGATAGCACATCATTAGATGAAGAAATTGTTTTAGCGCTTGTATGCGACGACTATCTAAAACAAAAAAAGCGGAAGCGTCGAGAGTACTGGGTACATAGCATTTTTCGAGCTAGATTGGAAGAGGGAGAGTTTCATACGCTTTTCCATATATTGTCTCTTCTTAATTGATTACTGTAATTCTTATTGCTCATTACATACAATTTTTCATACTCTTGCACTGGTAAAATTAACTGTTCAATTTTTTGGTCATCCATACGGGCCATTTTTACCCGCAATAAAAATTTATCGCGACAAGCAACCTTGATAAACTGGTTTTAAAACCTATAGTATTTGCAGCACACTGCTGCTGGGTGATTCCCACTTGTACTTGATCGAGCGTCGCTGCGCTTCACCTTGCGACATGAAGCCTCGAAAAGCCCACCTACAATTGGAGGTGTCAAGCGCATTGAAGCCAAGTGAGGCGCGGCGTATATGAGAACGAGTACATAAGGAAGCATGAGAATGATTGAAAGATGCATTTTGTCGCACCATGAAGTCAAGCGTAGTAAAGCGCGTTGAAGCGTATATGAGAATCGGCCTTTGCTTTTTTTGCCAAACCCAACATTCACTACCACACGTAAGTGTAGGGACCAGCACTTCTCTATGCCAGTCGTGCCTTTTTTGACACGTTCTGGCTGCTCATAAAGCCATGCAAGGCACCATAAAATGAAATTTTAACCTTTACACTGTTTTTTTTTCACCAGCAACATTTTATTAAAGCATAATTGTTCAAATCCTTAAATGTTTATTCATTTATCCTGCGTTTACTCTATGTCCCAACAATATGACCTACACTATATATTTTAAGATTCTTTATCTAATTATGTGCATATTATTCAATGTCTATTCCTTATTTAATTCAAGTTTTTTTTTATCTATCGGTACAACCTTACTATCTAGTCCAGTCAAAACTTTTTTTTGAGATCATGAAAAATATGCACTTGCATTTTAAAAACGTTTTTAAATTAAAATTAATTAGTTGCTATTTTGGTGTAAATTTATTATTCTCGGTAGGTAGTTAAACTAATCCATCCAATTTAACGTTATGCGCTCATGAAAGTTGTCAATATATACTGATCAAGTCAGTTCTCTTGACAAAAATTAAAAACACTTTTTCAAACGCACTAATTGAGCCACAACCATGAATTCTTACTTTGACTAAAATTAATGTTAGCCAACCAATTAGTTGTACAGTTGTGGGCATTGATAAATTAACCGTTTCGAGAAAAAGAGCAGGGAACCGGAGAAATGTGCATTAAGGTAAACATGACTATTATCTTTACGCTTTTTACTATAAGTATACCTTTTTCTTCATGTTTTAAATGATTATTGTGCTACAGGTTTACGTTTGTTACCAAACTTAACGAAATGGATTAGTATTAGTCTAGTTCTTGGAAAAAAATACAAAAAGTAGTACATACACGTATATTTTCTAATATTGGTTTTTTATTGTCTGTCTTAAGATAACTACCATCCTCGTGATTTTTTATACAGAGTGGACCAAAAGTCAGGAAACGGTAAATTTCTAGTCCGAATTGTACAAAATTTGGGATAAGCCTATTTTAAGATACGGAGATTTCAGATTTGACATTTGCAATGTTGTCAGATATGCCGTTTTTATAATATTATTAGTCACTTTGGTTTTTTAAATACATCACCCTGTATTTTTTTTACTGAAAATAGTCGCAAAAAGGGTAGACCTATCGTGTGGGCCGCGGACGGCCAGCACTGCGACTATTAGAAGGGGGAGGGATTATAGAAAGGTGATCGCTTTTTGAAAAGTTACAGGTTATAATTCTCTGAAAAAACTAATTAGAAAAGCTTGTTCCATTTCGTAGCAGCCCTGTAAAAGAAGTATTCTTAATGGAGATTGGTCCTTGTAGTGTCAATCTTGAGAGTAAATGGGTGAGACTGATCAGCGTGCCGAGTTCTTCGGCCGAATGTGACCAGTGGTGGTATAAGAAATTTTATTTTTCCGGAGCAACTGCCATGGAAATATCTGTAGAGTAATGTCTGGTCTACAACTCTTCTTCTATATTCTAGTGGGTGAAGGGTATCTATGAGAGTTGAGCTGTTTATCAACCAAATGGCTCTATTCTGAATGGAATCTAGAAGACAAAGAGAATGCCTTGGTACTGAACCCCAAATGTGCGAGCAATACTTCAGTAAAGGTCGGATTTAAGCCTTGTACATCAACCTGTATATTTAGTCATTATTGGAATCTCCTCTTTAATGCGAGTTTAGCCATATGTGTAGTCGAAAATATAGATAGAACAATTGGGTGACCAAACAAGAGAAATAAGAACGAGAAGAGAAATAGCCAGGTCAACATTTACGAAAATGAAAAAGTTGTTTACCAGTCGAGATATCAAGATTGGACTTAGGATGAGTATGCTGCGTTGTTACGTGTTTTCCGCGCTTTTGTAAGGAGTGGAGGCATTGACTCTCAAGAAAAATCACACAGACAAACTACAAGCCTTCGAGGTGTGGTGCTACCGTAGAATGTGACGTATCCCCTGGACAAAAAAGATCTCTAATGTGGAAGTCCTAAATTGGATAAATAAGGAATGTGAAGTCATTAACACTATAAAAAAGAAAAAGCTTTAATATCTAGGTGATAAACTGAGATGAGCCAAATACGCTTTTCTCCAGCTGATAGTTTAATTGTAGCAATGTTGAACTCTTCGGAGCTGCAGTCAATAAGGTCCGGATAGCTGTGATAATAGCAAACCTTCGATAGGAGATGTACTTTAAGAAGAAGAAGTAGTCTAATAGATCTTAAATAAATAAAACAGAATACCGGTAACAGAATACACCCTTGCCTGACTCCCTTTTCTATTTTTATTAGTTTTGTGGTATGTCCTTCTACCTTTAAAATTGCTTTTTGATTTTAATATAAATTAGCAATAATTCTGATGTCTTTTTTGTCTAAATTTTTTTATTTTAAAAGTGTGATAATTGGTCGTGGTTTACCCTGCCGAAAGCCTTGTTGTAGTCTATGAAGCATAGGTACAGATCCTGATTTATGTCCATGCATCGTTTTGCGAGCACATTTAAACCGTATATTGCTTTCCTTGTGCCAAAACCTTCTCGAAAACCAATATCCTATTCTATACATTCTGTTATGTATTATTTTTAGGAATGCTTTCAAGGTATGGCTCATGAGACTTATTGTGCGACAATCTGCACATTGTTTAGCGGTGGAACTTTTGGGGATGACTAAACAGGTGGACATGAGCTACTCATCTGGTATGATTTTTTATTATATATGATGTTAAATAAGTCCAGCAGAATTTTTGTATGTTCCCATTCTATCAGTTTAATTGACGGTGTGTACGTCTAACTTATCAGGAAGAAGGCAAGAGATCAAATAATTATCTTTAAAAAATGTGTTTATTTTTACTATAACTGCTTTTACAATAAAATAAATATTTTACGCATAAAACTTTTGAAAAGTAAACTCAAAATTTAAACCCCAAACTAAAACAGTACAAATCTAATGTAATAGAGGTTCAAATTAACCATCTTGTGCCAAACAAAAGCCGAATCTGTAAAACATGGAATTTTGTTAAATTAATTATTGCTAACGTCGCAAACACATGTCGACGAAGTGGGGACTATTCAAATTAGAGTCGTGTCGTTAATAACTTGATTATTTTTTACGAAAATTTATTATATTTTGTGCTGGTCCACTGGTTTTCGTAGACCTCAACGATTTTCATTGAAATTTCTACGTTTTACACAAATTTTTCCATATCTTTATAGTTAATACAACAAAAAATTTGATGCACAACATTGACAAATTGTTATTATTATAAAAGTTTCTAGAAATTGTAGAAAAGTTAAGATTATAATTTTTCTTAAAAATTTTAAATATGAAACTACTTTCGTTTGAAAAAAAAATTTCTTAAATATATAATGCACAAAAATTAAAAGTTCTTGCATTGGATTTTTTTTTTACTTATTGTACTATTTCGGTAGGAAAGCGTGGGGTTAAAAGTACAAGGAGAAAGTAGTGCCAATGAAAAATGGCATATGAAAAATAGACAAAAAGCGATGGTAGCATTTTCATATTTCGTCACAGAATGTCTAACATTCGTATGGTGAATCCCGTGCAATAGCCTTGGATATATCTAAAGCCTGTGACCGCGTTTGGCACCAGGCATTGTTAAGTAAATTATCTGCCTACGGTCTTCCAACCAAACTGCGCCAATGGCTCTTGAGCTTCATTCAAGATCGCTCCTTACCTGTGGCAGATGACGGTATTTCTTCTGAAGCGCTTAAAACCAATGCCGGGGTCCCCCAGGGTTCCATCCTGTCTCCCACCTTATTTCTTTTACACATCAACGACCTCTTGAAAACCACCACAAACCCCATTTACAGTTTCGCAGACGATAGCACACTTGTCTCAACTTTCACATCCTATCAATCACTTTCGGTAAATGATACAAATAGACTCAGACAGGAACAGGTTGATTCCATCAATAGAGATCTTAAAGCAATCGCCTAGTGGGGAACCAACAATCTTGTTCAGTTCAACGCACAAAAAACACAAAGTGCCACGTTTTCCAAGAAAGTAAATTCCTCAAATAATTCCATTACAATGTACGGAAATACCATTGAACCAAGTCCCTTCATCTCGATTTTGGGAGTCACGGTGTCCAATAATATGTCTTGTCATGACCATGTTGCTAACATCGCAAAGTCGGCAAGCTAAAAGCTAGGTTTTCTGTGGAAAGCCAGAGAGTTTTTTACTCCTGATCAACTGTTGACGACGTACAAGGCTTAAATCCGACCTCTCCTAGAGTATTGCTCGCTTATTTGGGGTTCAGCACCAGGGCATTCTCTTCGTCTTCTAGATTCCATTCAGAAAAGAGCCATTCGCTTGATAAATAGCTCAACTCTCACAGATACCCTTCACCCTCTAGAACATAGAAAAAGAGTTGAAGACCAGTCATTGCTTTACAGATATTTTTATGGCAGATGATCCAGAGAAATAAAAACTCTTGTGCCACCATTGGCCACATTCGGTCGAAGAACTCCGCACGCTGATCAGTCTCACACATTTACTCTCAAGTTGACACTACAAGGACCAATCTTCATCAAGAATCTTTTTTTTACAGGGCTGCTACGGAATGAAATAAGCTTCCAAAATTAGTTTTTTCAGAGAACTATGACCTGCAACTTAAAAAGCGTGTCCACAATCATTTCCTTTCTATAATCCCTTCCCCTTCTAATAGTCGCAGTGCGGGCCGTCCGCGGCCCACACGATAGGTCTGCCCTTTTTGCGACTATTTTCATAAAAAAAAAAATATCAGCAGTAGCAATTTTAGCTGAGACTTTAACACAAACCCAGTGGCAGTGAGTAGTCAAGAGATCTATTAAACAAGGGTTAACACTTTTGAATATATACTTTTAAATTTTTTCTTAATCCATTAACGTTGGTAATGATAGTTTATTTACAAATTGCCTGTAGTAAAATCCGAATTCTTTTAAGAAATATTCCTTATTTCACTATTTTAAAGTCCTTATAATAGTGTTGTAATTATCCATTATTTTTCGACAAGCTCGAAAATGTGATTTCAAAAAACAAATTGATCCCTTTTGCGTGTGACACTAAGATATAACTGAAGTCATAACCATACTTAAGCCAAACAAATTTGTTGCTGCCAAAGGTATTAACAAATTGGGAGCCATCGTATTTTCAAACGTGAAACTTTAGTCATGTGTTTCTTTTTCATTTTTTTTCCGAGGTGAAATAAATCCTTTATGAAGAGATTATGAGCCTGAAAGCTCAAGGTCTACTGTGAGACTTCACTGACAGTACCAGGTCTACTTAATAAAAACTCCACCCCTATTTGGGTCCGTCTGGCTAAACACACACTGCACCGCCGCGAGGCACCAGATCGCAAAAGACAGGCAATCCCCGGGCAGCCATCCGGCGACGTAGAGCCATGCTGCGCCCAATCCAGTACTTTCATACCATGTACAAGTTTTGTACTGGGTGGGAACAATACAGCCGCCCAAAAACCGCCCGCCTTCCCCAGCGCCTCGTAGCAGCACAGCACGCGCTCCACCGCACCCCGATCCCCACCGCACAACCCGCAGGCCAGGCCTCCATTACAAAGTCCCTTAGCGATTTTTAGCTGATTCCTGTTCATCACTTACAGTTCTGCCGTCCTTTTGTGGCACGGTCCTTTGATGTATTATTTCCGGTGTTTGTTTCCTGGTATGCTTTTCCAGTAGTTTTTGTGTTTTTCTGAATCTCGTCTGCTTCCTCATTTCCTAATTTTTGGGGGGAGGGGTGGTCCGGCCCCAAGGTGCCCACTGCATTGCACCTGTAAAAAAGTTGAATTTTTCTGCAGTCAGCTCAGTACAATTATATTCTGAAGATGTCTTTAGACGGTGGTATTGTACAACATTAGTGCTGTATATCTCTTATAAGTGAAATTAAATGTATTTAGTAAAAAGTTCAATATGTATATACTGTGCATTGTTGAAATAGTGTTTTTGTTTGATTATTATTTAAATTGTTTAATTGTAGAATCATTGTGCAGTACAATAGTGAGTAATAAATAAATATACTAATATTTTTAAGATAAAAAATAAATAACAGAAAATTATTTTAAGTCCTCGTTTTTTTTTGGCGTTTGAAAATTGTATATTATTTAAAATTATTTTAAATCTTCGTATTTATTTTGGCATTTGAAAATTTTGTATTGTTTATTTTATAAAATTTAACCTTTGCAATGCATCACACAATTAGTAATTCACAGTGGCTTGGACTTTTCTTTCAACCGTGGTAAAACAGATTTCTAGTGGTACAATCATAAATTTTTATCGTGTATTTTTAAATTAAAATTTTTATAAAATCTTATAATATTTCAAGATTAATATGTTGAAGTTTAAAATATGGTTATTAATGCAAAAATATAGTTTATTACCTCATATCATTAAAATTTTTAGTTTAAAATTATTAAAACGGCTCCGACTTTCATTTCATTAAGTATTTTATTTCATTTAATAATTTAAAATCATTATTTATTATTTTAAATTGTCAAAATTAAAATATGTGCTTTGCTATTTTTTAATTTCTTAAAAATGCTGTAAAAGTGTAAAGAAAAATTAATGGTCGTTTTTATGTTTTTAGATAAGTTGCTGCTACAATTGTAAGAAATCTTTGTTCAACACATACGAAGTGAATCAATTTACTGGATTGCTACTTGAAGGTGTGCGACAAATTTAATGAAGACAAACGCTTTAACGAGTCAAGTTTGACCAATTTGACGGGACAGAAACAGTAAGAAAAAGACCAAAAGAAGGTTTACTAAGTTCACTGACGTAAAAGAAGACAGATCATTAGTCAATGGCCTACAAGAAACTGCACTAAATTAAGCCAAGACCTTTTTTGCAAGTGGAGTTCGTATTACTACACAAACTACTCTAGAACGTAAATTAGAAAAAGGTAGGCACTCTTTTAGTCCAGTAAGAGAGCAACATAATAATATGCAGTCTGGAACAGCCAAAGAAAATATACTGTTTAATTATTGTGCATATTTATAAAAATGTTGTATAAATGTTGTATGATGTATAAAACAAAGGGATAAAAATAAATGTAAGCAAAAGGAAAGTAATGGTTGAAAGGGAAGGAAGCATGACAAACTGTGGAGTTATGATTAAGAGAGAAAGAGTGGAACAAGTAAATGAGTTTTGTATACTTGGGTTCAAAGTTTACGAGAGATGAAAAGTATGACCGTGACATTTAGCGAAGGGTGTTAGCAGGAAAACAAATGAATGGGGAACTGCGTACCTTAATGAACAGCAAGAAAGTGTAAAAAAAGGCACGTCTGGCTGTGCATAGAGGAGTGATGTAGTAGATGTAGGGTTTGACAAAAATGGCATAAAAATAAGATTAATGCTGCGGAGATAAGTAGTCTGAGAAGTATAGCCGGAGTGACTCGGTTGGATTAAATAGAAAATAGTGAGATAAGAGAGCGCTGAGGTGTTAAAGAAGATGTGGTTACCAAGATGGAAAAAGAAATACTTAGATGGTTTGGACACGAACATATCTTGATCAGATCAACATTGTTTTGTAGAAAGGCCAAGTCAAGATACCAACAACCGACGAGCAGGTATGAGAGCACTAATGAAAGTAGAGGAAGCAAAAGATGTATGTTTGGACCATAGCAAGTGGAAGAAAGTGGTCTCTGCCTACCCCTACGGAAAAAAGGCGTGACTATATGTATGTATATATTTATAAAATTCCCGATACAAGTCAATTTTAAATTTTAAAATGACATCCTGGTCCAAAAAAAAATTGCTGTGTGCAGTTCGCACGTAGTAAAAGTAAAACTTCAGAAAACTAAATTTCGAGAAAATAAGAGAATAAGTTACACACTCACTATATGACGCTTGCTCTCTTGGTCTGGCTCGTCAATGCTTAGTAGACAAGAGTAGGAAGGCTACGAAGCAGCGCACAAACAGAAGACTAAGTAATATGAAACGTTGTTTAATGTATTTTATCTCATTTTCGCGCAGGCTTAATCATATATATCTACGTGTCTCTTTTTGGAGTCGTTTTTTTGAGTTTTAAATCACAAAGATTCTAAAAAAGTATCACTTCAAAAACATTTGTGTAAAAAATATCTTTCATCGTACGCCTATAAATGGATAATAGTGCGCGGCTGACTATTAGAGAAACAACATGTAAAATAATAATATAAAAGTTTGTGATGTCATAATATTTATTCAAACAAGAGTGGGAAGGCTACGAAGCACCACACAAAGAGAAGACCGAGATGTATGAAACGCTGTATAAGCATTTGACTCAGTCCAGCACACCTCCATGTTGAGAGCGCAGAAAGAATGTATCATGGTGACACAAACAGATCCAGTTATTAGACAAGAAGACACTATCTCTTCAAAATTATTCACCGCCCTGCTGCAGAGCGCCATGAAAAACAACAGTTGGAGAAATATTGGAGTCAACATAATTGGGGAGTATTTAAACAACTTGAGGTTTGCAGATGACATATAGTCCATATTGCAGATTGGGTAGATCATGCATGTCAAATTTTTCAGCACCTTCAGAGATCTTGTGCACGAGTTGGCCTAAAAATTAACTTCTCTAAAACACAATACATGACCAACCTGGTATTGGCCAAAAACATTTCAACGTATGGCACGAAAATAGAACAAATGTATACCTACAAATATTTGGGCCAGAAAATTAAATTGGAAAGAGACAATCGAACCGCAGAATTAAACAGAAGAATCGGAGTGACATGGGCAGCTTACGGAAAACTGAAGGATGTCCTTAAATAAGATATTCTCATGTGTCTTAATAGAAAGGTCTTTGATTAGTGTGTGCTCCCGGTTCTAACATATGGAGCACAAACACTGATTACGGATTACAACGCTGAAATGGAACTGGGCGGGCCATGTTGCCAGAGTCAGAGATGGAAGATGGACAAAGAAAATCCTAGAACGGAGACCTAGACACGAGGCATATCGAAACCGAGGACTTCCCCCAACGAGATGTTCGGACGACATAAGCGCATCCAGCACAACTGAAAGCAAAGTTCTCAAGACCAAAAGCAATGGAATGATTGACGGGAGGCCTATGTCCAGCAGTAGACTCAAAACGGCTATTGATGATGATGATGACCAAGATGGTAGTATGATGAAATAGGTGAAAGAAATATTTTGAAAGGTATTAAGGTAATTAAAGGAAAATGACTGTTCCAATAGATATTTTGTTTCCGAACCTTAAAAAGCTGAATCCTATATAAAAAATTTGGTTTCACATTCCCAAAGTTTTGTTCATTTCAGTAGAAAAGACCCAGATGTGTTGGAGCTTTGTAGGTAGTTAAACAATGCAAAAGATATTTTTTATCGTCAGAGCGATGGATGAAATATGAAAGCACGGCTCTTGGAAGTATTTGTAAAAAATAAAAAAATTATTTTTAATCTTTAAAATTTAGTCAAACAGCTTAAAATATCTTAGTGGAATAGCGCTTACTTACTTTCTTAAGTCATCGTTAGAACTGCTGACTCCTTAACTCTGATTTAACTAACAGCTTTTTTAAAAGCCTTGTGTTACCATAAATTTATTTTTATTGGTATTTGTAACATCCCACACTTCCGAATTGTAGAATGTATTACTTTGAACCACTAGAATTATGTATATATGTTTCTTTTGGGTGTTTTTAATGCTTTTGTTTTAGTGTAGGGTATATAATATTCTTGACATTGTTGTTTTTTTATTAATTATTATTTCTCGTATTTTGGTTTCACTGTTAAAAAATTGATTCAAATGCTGACACATTTTATACTTAAAGTAGAAGATAAATAGTAATAGATAATAACTGGTTTTAGATAAGTAAAATAGTGTAAAGTTATTTAAAAATGTAGGTTAACTATATTTTTTTAATACGTGTCAGCTTAGTACAAACCTTACGTAAAGAGTTATTTGGACAATACCCTTTAAATTTATAAACAAATAATTAATTTATTTTTAGGTGCTGCTGTATAAAATATTCTAACATGGAGATATCCTTGTTTTTATTATTATTGCTTAAATCTTCGTTACAGATCATGCAAAACCTTTTTCTATTTTTACAAAGCCACAATAATGAAAAACATTTTTGAAACAAATTTTTTTATTGCTTTGTGTTAATACAAATCAAACAACGAGGATGGACACCTGGCAATTAACGGTCAACGATTTCAGCGAGTAGAAACTTTTAAATATCTCGGGTGTCAACTAAATGGGAAGTGGGACGGCATGCAGGAGATTCGTGCCAGAATAGAACAAGATCGTGCTTTGTTCCTGAAGATGCGTAAGGTACTTTGCAGCAGAAATTTAAGTTTTATGGAATGAAAGCTTGGACTTTGACAGATACGATGTGCAAAAAATTGGAGGCCTTTGAAATGTGGACGTATAGAAGGCTATTGAGAATCTCCTGGGTAGAAAGAGTGCGTAACACCGAGGTACTTCAACGCCCCGACAAGCAGCTGAAAGTTCTGTTTACACTAAAAAAGCGCAAACTGGAGTATTTCGTCACATTTTAAGAAATGACAAGTATCGACTTTTAAAGCTTATTATAGAAGGAAAGATCAAAGGACCAAGAGGCCCGGGTAGAAGGAAGATATCCTGGCTAAAAAACTTAAGACAATGGTATGGAGTGAGCACTACCACATTGTTCCGCCGAGCTGTAGACAAGGTTAAGATAGCGCTGATGATTGCCAACATCCAAGTGGGACAGGGCACCTAAAGAAGAAAGAAGAAGAAGCACCACTCCAACACCGACTCCCAGTTCTTTATATTCTGTTGACACATAAGTCAAAGCTCCCTGATATGGTTCAAACCAATTTATGTATTCATTCCTTGTACAGCCTTCCCAAAGCTTGTATCCCTATCGTATAGGCTTACCTCTAATGAATTGTTTTGCATCATGCCGCCCAAAATAGGGGACCATTGCTTTATCTACACTGTGATGTTCCTTATGTCTTGCAAACTTTAAGAAATTATTGCTAAGGGATGTAAAAAGAGGTCGTGATTTCGAGAATTTATCAACAGCATCTAGGTTATTATTATCTGCAATGTGAAAAACTTTCATTATAAAGGCGAACCCATCTCTAGAAAAAGCTTCAGGTACTCATTGATTATGCACATCTTTTTCCTTCTCCCAAAACGTCTTTCTCCTGGGGTATGGTACATATCCACTCAGCATTAGTATGTCAACAAAACTCTTTATTTCTGCTACATTTTTTTGGCTTACAGTTCATAGTCTTTATTGCCGCATACGCATTTGATTGATTCATAAACATATCGAATATATTTTTATCAAAAAGGCTGTAGAATAATAAGATTGGAGATTGCTTATCATTATGTTCTGGTTCGAATTCCTCATATGGCTCAGATTGATGGGAAGCAGACAAATAAGAATCCGTACTATTGAACACTTTCGCAAATTTCAAACTCGAACATTTGGGCTTAGTAACTAACCTCAATAGAGAAAAATTGTCATCATCTGAGCCTGAATTCTCTATTCAAATTTTTTGTATATCTTACATTTACGCAAAATCAAAATTTTATAATGTAATTTAATTTTTACAGTTATAGTATTTACATTAATTTAATCATCCTTTCTACGTGTCCAAAGTATCATGCCTTTATATATCTTTGAAACCACATCTTTTTTTACACCACTTCGTTTTCTTATCTTACTATTCTTTACTTAATCCAACCGAGTCACTCCGGCTATACTTCTTAGACTACTCATTTCCACAGCATTAATATTATTTTTATACTTCTTCTGCCAAACCCAACATTCACTACCATACATAAGTGTAGGAACCAACACACCTCTATGCACAGCCAGACGTGCCTTTTTTGACACTTTTTGGCTGTTCATACAGCTATAAAGTGCCCCATTCATTTTTTTTCCTGCCAACACCTTTCGCTCAATGTCACTGTCATACTTTTTATCTCTTGTAAAATTTGAACCCAAGTACACAAACTCATTTACTTGTTCCACTCTTTCTCCCTTAATCAGAACTTCACAGTTTGTCATGTTTTCTTCTCTTTCAAAAACCATTACTTTCGTTTTGCTCACATTTATTTTATCCCTTTAATTTTCAGGGCATCATGCATAACATTAACCATCACCTGCAACTCCTCTTCAGATGACGCTAATATGACTTGATCATCAACGTAAAGAAGACATTTGACGAACAAATCAATCATTTTCAATGCATACGCACTCTCTTTTAAATCTTTTAAACAATCGTCTATGTATAAGTTAAACTAGTCCGTGTAAGCTCTCTTCATCCTGATACAAGCAGTGGAATCCTCGTAAAGTGATTTTAGTGCTCGTATTAAACTACCGCTCACCCCATACTTAGATAATGTTGACCACAATTCACTCCTCACCATTTTATCGTAGGCCTTTTCCAAGTTTATAAAAGCGCAATTCACGGGAATTATAAACATTAACCCGTTGAACTTATTCGGAATGTTTATCAAACGCACGTATTGTTTATACTCCACGTTGCTCGTGGTAATTCTCAATAATCTATTTTGTATATATTACGGTCGAGCTTCTAGTAGGATGGGAGTGTTTATGTTTACGATTGTTGGTTGATGTCACTGCACTAGTTTTAGTCAGCATTCAACCGCCGATCCAGTTCAACGTATATAGTAAATAATCAATACCGATGAGTCGTGTAAATAGAATAAATGTATTATTAGAACAATGCTCCTCTTTTATTTAACAAGAGTTTTTATGTCCTTCAATGTTTCTTTCGGTTTCTTAAAGTCTAATATATTCTTTTTTTGACTTTGTCAACATCTCCCGATAGTATTTTTCCCACTCCGTTATCTTAATAATTTCTAAATTACGTCGACTGTTATTTTCTTTTTTTAAACTTTTTATCGTCTGCCAAGCAATTTTTGATTTTGTTTTCCCAATGTGGTTTTAGTCTTATTTTTTATTTAAATTTATGAAACCAATGCAGCTTCGTACAGAAACATTTTTAAAGCGCTATTTTAAAAACGTAACACTCAATGAATGCGAATTAATTGCCTTGGAAGCTTCATCGGAATTTTACAGTTCGTTTAAAATCGCAGGTATCGTTTATTTTTCGTATTCTTCGGATTAAATTTTACGAAAAGTAGTATCTGCATTGCATCGAATAAAAAATGAAAATCAGTTGAAAAAATGAAGTGTAGTTAACTGGTCTCGGCCCGTCATCGCGCAAATTTCATAATAACAGCGAAATGCGAAGGCAGGACGGTTTTTGGGGCTCATGCGCCGCCAAACTCCTTTTCGTTGGAAACTCCGAACGCTGAAATTTCAGTGTCGTTTTCAGAGCGCGCGAACTCCACGAAACATAAATTTCAGTTTGGTGGCTTGTTTGGTGTGTGCGCTTGGCCAGCAAATTACACAAAATAACGTGCTGGAATTCTGCACCGCGTAGACGTGATTCAACTTTAAATATATCGGCTCTTACTGGATTTTGTGTGTGAGTGTGTGTGTTTGTGCAGATGTGCAGTGCTTAATTGTGTCGCAAAGTAATTTTATTCAGGTAATTTGAATGTTGATTTTTGTGTTTTGAACGAATTTGTCGGCACTTTTAACTTCCCGGCAAAAGTTTTAATTTTTATGACTCATTATAAATGTCCTGAAGGCTGTAATTAAAGCGCAATTGTAAATACGTGCTTATTGTTCTGAATACAAATGAGCCGCATAATACTAAAGAAAATTTAAACAAAAATGTTTCCGAGCAGGCCGGTATTAAAAAAAAATTATGCTGAAAAAATTATTTAAATAAAACAAAATCAATTTGTTACTTTTTAACTAGAAACTTTTTAACTATAATTAAAAATGTTTAAGCGCACATTTAGCTGATTAAAATTGTTTACAATAAAAAATGTGTAATTTTTACTATCGTTTTTACAATTTTTCGTTTGTAATATTTCTCAAAAAATCTAGCGCTTTGCTAGTTTAATGTATTATTAGGTTGTAATTGTTATTCTTATTTTTAACTTTCAAAAGTTTTAAATTTAGTCACTATTACCAACCATACGATTGTTTTATAACTTGCTAAAATTTTATTTTAACTTAAAAAAATTTAAAATATTTTTTTTTTTAAATTTTTTATATTTGTTGCTGTTCAAAATTTTACCGATATCCTAACGAAATTAAAGCATTAACATTATTATTGCTACGCCATTAGTAAAACACTCCCTTGTATTCTTAAGAGCCACACCTGAAGTATCAATAATTTTATGGCCAATTTTTGGAAGTAATCATTACTTTTATTGTCATTTTAATTGTTTTACATCTTGTATAAAAATCTTAGTAAAAGTGTACATATAATAACGGCTTTTTTCCATAGAGGTAGGCAAAGATCACTTCCTTTTAATTGCTACGGTTCTTAGACACATCTTTTGCTTCCTCTACTTTCATCAGTGCTCTCATATATGCTCGTCGGTTGGTGGTACTCTTCACCTGGCCTTTCTTCAAAACAATGTTGATCTGATCGAGATATGTTCGCCAAGGTCGACCTCTACTGACTTATCCATTCACACTCGCCTTATAAATGTGTTTCGTCAATCTTCCTTTATTCATAGTTTTTACATTTCCAAACCATCTAAGCACTTCTTTATCTATCTTGGTAACCACATCTTCTTAAACACCACAGCGTTCTCTTATCTCACTATTCTTTACTTCATCCAACCGAGTCACTTCGGTCATACTTCTCGGACTACTCATCTCCGTAACATTATTCCTATTTTCATGCTTCTTCTGCCAAATCCAACATGCACTACCATATATAAGTCTAGGAACCAACACAGTGCCCCATTAATTTGTTTTTCTGCCAACACCCTTTGCTCAATGTCACTGTCATACTTTTCATCTCTTGTGAACTTTGAACCCAAGTACACAAACTCATTTACTTGTTCCACTCTTTCTCCCTTAATCAGAACTTAATCACAGTTTTTTATGCTTTTTTCTCTTTCAAAGAACATTACTTTTGTTTTGCTTACATTTATTTTCATCCCTTTGATTTTTAGGGCATCATGCATAACATCGCCTGCAACTCCTCTTCAGATGACGCTAATATGACTTGATCATCGGCGTAAAGAAGGAAAATCATTCATTTTTAATCCATACGCAACTTAAAGAATCATTTTAATTTACCTTTATTGTTCTTGATTTTTATTTTTAAATTATTTTTGCTGTTTTATTCACATCATGACGTTTTGTATAAATAGTTTTTGATCATCTTTAGGTTTCCATTAATTAATTTTAAATTAAATATAAAAAAATACATTTTTTTTATTTTTTAGAATCAAAATTGCGCGCATAAGAAATTAAACTTAGTTGTTGGTTGAATACTGTTTGTTAGTTTCAAGTAATAACATAAGCATTGATGTATTATTTAAAACTTGTTTCTGAAGATTAAATATTTTTGCCTAAATTATGGAAATAATAATTTTATGTTTTATTTGTTGTTTAAAGTTTAATTTATCACAAAACGATTCATTATTTTACTTTTTTTTTATTCTTGATTATCGTATTTGGATTTTTATTAACTTGAGACGTTGTTAATAATTAAATTAATTAAAAAATGTTTAAACAGGATGCTATTTGATAGTTTTCCGGTGTCAAACTCTTAGCTGTTTTAAATTTTTTCAGATTCTTTAACATTTATCTCGATGTAACTTACCATTGTCTTTGATCTTTACTTATACAATTTGCTTTATTTTTATAATATAGCATTCAGGTGTTTTTGGCTTGTATGTCCAAAAGAATATCAGCATTGCTACGCCATTAAAAGAACACACCCTCTGCTTTTTAGAACCACACCTACACTATCAATAACTGACTGGTTAAGTTATCCATTTAAAGTAAAATTGATTTTTAAACATTTCATTATTTTATAATCATCCTTTTCATTTCTTGCCACCAAACTATAAAATTTACATTGTACTCTTGATATTAAAAAACTATTTTATTCAGTTATGGTTTTTATATTTTAACCGGCAATATTTTGTTATTCTTTCTAGATTTGATTTAAAAACCTTTCACAAAGTTTTTTTTGTTTATCCTGAATTTTAAACTTTTTAAAATGTTTTATTTTTATTTTGTCCGCTGTTTATTAGCTATTTTTAATTAAAAACTTTTAATTATTTTTATAAAGCAATAAACCTAACTGGGAAACCAACATATTAGGGACTACCACTAGAGATAGAGATAGATAAGTATATTTTAAAGTAAAATGCATCAGTGAACATACATTTTTCATTTAAAAAAAAAAAAATTACTCTACTGGTGTGATTACCGCTACACGCATAGCAATAATTTAGGAATATTAATCTATATTTTTAAATTAATTCATTAAATTTAAAAAAATCTAGTAAAAAATCACTTAAAACAAAATAACATGAATTTTTGAAATAAACATAAAAAGACAACATTTAAAACACAAACAAATGCTGGGAGACACTGACATGATGAAAAATGACACTTGTACAAAAGCGTAATTTTTTTCTTAAATTACCATTATGTAGGAACTGAAAACGTATCTAAAAAACACACGGGACAGACGACACAACTCAATATGAAGATCGTTTTTTGCTGCAAGAAGGAACCCCACGGTAACGGAACCTGAGTTACAAATGCAGACGTTGCAAACAAAAGTAACACAAGTTTCTTTCTAAGTCATCACTTAGCTTACTTAACATCTAGAAGACCGCTAAGATGTCAGTCTTTAACTAGAGGTGATTGCGCAACTTCTTTAGCTTGGGCTCAGAAAAACGTGCTAAGCAAAATATCCAACGGTCCAATTTTTTTTTAGAGGAGTTGGGATTTGGAATATAAATATGAAGCATAAATAACTAGCTATATCTCAACAATAAATGTATAACTTAATTTTACCCATGCAAAGACAAGCTATTATAAATAATCTAGGAATACACCTTTGCTATACCTCTTGTACACTAATGACATTTCTAAATCAAAAAATGGTACTTTAGCAACCTTTGTAGACGATACTATTCCGGAACTATTACTAGAGACTAGTTGGTATAAATCTTCTTCGCGATTCCCAAGAAACAGAATGCCAAAAAATGTAGTGATCATAGAACCATTAGTTTGAATGAGTCATACACTAAAGCAAGATAATACACAACCGTTTGAATAAGAAACTAGATACTGAAATTAGCGAAACACAATTCGGATTTTGCAATGGGCTTGGCACCAGGGAGGCATTGTTTAGTCTGAAGCTACTAACGCAACGCTGCCTCGACCTTAATAAAGATGTGTACACATGCTTTGTAGACCAAAAAAAGGCCTTTGACAGGGTTCGACATGATTTGCTCATGGAAATTTTACGACCAAAAGAAATGGACACTCGAGTCATTAAAATTATTGAAAAACAACCAGAAAGCGACAAGGTTGTATTTTATCGCCGCTTCTTTTTAACCTGTATCCGGAAGCTATTATAAGAGAAGCGCTAGACCAAGAAACAGCCGGTGTGGTCGTAAATGGGAAGGAAGCTTATTAACAACATAAGATATGCGGACAACACAGTCATGCTTACAGAAAACATTGATGATTTACAAAGGGTTGTTCATAGGGTGTAAAAATTTTCTAAATATAGCCCGAAAATGAACCTGAATAAAACAAAGTTTTTTGTATTTTCTAAAACGGTAAACACAAACGTCCAGCTGACCATCTGACCCAACCTAACCAACCACGTCATAAAAAGAGTTTTTACATATAAATATCTATAGGAACTATGTTAATTAATTAGGGTCATACAAAAACTCTATGAAGACAATACAAAAAAAATAAAAACAGGAAAAAGAACGTCACAGGGATTTATTGTTAATAAGGGGCTTAAAGAGGGATGCTGTCTGTCTCCCACACTGTTTAAAATTTATTTTCAGCAGGCATTAAAAATTTGGAAACTTGGAAACGTAAATGTCTTGATAAGGAAGTACCACTAGAAAATACGACCTTATGCTTCGCAGATGACTAAATAATATTAGCCCAAGATTACGATGATCTGGAATACATGACCAGAAAATTAATTGAAGAATACAAAAAATGGAGACTAGAGGTCAATCTTACAAAAACGGAATATATGTGCATCGGGGAAACATAACAAAATCTGGTCTTGGAGTACAAGCAGAGTATAATTAAACTATGCGAAAAATACAAATATCTCGGTATGTATATCATGACAGACGGAACTACGGATGAAGCCGTAAGAAAAATAAATATACAAGAAAGAAGAGCCATCGGTTTAATTAACAGAGTATTGTGGAATAAACATATTTCAAAACATAACAAACACCGAATATACAAAAGTATTGTTAACATCATAGTTACATATGGCAGTTAGTTATGGCAAGTAAAACAAAGGTCTGAAAAAGCCTGCCTTGACTGATATATTTGTAAATAATCCACAGTATGAAGAAGATCATTTAAATGTTCAAAAGGTCAGTGCAATTATTTGTCAGTATTAAGGGAGTCAAAAATACCGGAAAAGAGTGAGTCCTTTTAATCAAAAATCAACGGGTCTGAGCGTTTCTCTAAAATGTTGACGAGGTTCCTGCAAATGGCTCTGTTTCGTTTTCAGTTGGCCACCCTGTACTTAAACCTGCTTGGTGCTATGGAATTTAGCTGTGGGGCTGTGCTTGTCAAAACAGTCAGCAAATAATTAAGCTATTTTAGTACAAGGTATTAAGAGGCATCGTGGATGCTCCTTAGTACATCCGAAACAGTAAACCTTCATTGGTATCTGTATATGGATATTGTTAAACAACCAGAGCCAAATTTGCCATGATTGATAAAGTTCAACTCCATAAATGTACCAATGTCGAGGCAATTCAGCTCCTTAACACTTGCCACGTATTTTTTTGTTCTCTAAAGAGTACTCTGCCAGCGGTCTCTCTACTGGCAAATTATGCCCGAGCTCAGCCGTAGAGGGTAGAAGAAAAAAATATAAAAGTGAGCCGCGCCACCGACTTGGACGGTTCAAGCCGGAAACCCCTAGGTCTTATAGGCACTAGCAGAGCCACACGATAAACAACTAAGATTATGGTGAACCAAATAAATAAAATTATAGCTTAAATATATTGGATACTTTACTCATACAATAAATCAGAGTACACAGCTCAATAGCAACATTATAACAAATATAGTCAAAATTAACAGCTATGGTAAATTTTCTTGCTAAAACAAACCAAAAATTTAAAATTTACAACTTTATAAAATAACCAAAACAGAAGTAAGAGTAACAGACTTTACCAAGTTACCAAAAAAAAAGTAAAACGTATATAAATCAACTCATTAATAACACTAAATCAAACGTTTACATAAGGCTGCTAATTTACTCATGTTTTTTACCATTTACATAAAGATTTTTACTGCCAAAACAATCGAGTTTATTTAAAAATATTTTTTTACAATGGTTGTCCTTTAAAATATCAAAATCGTAGGATATTTACAAATAAGTATGAAGAAAATATATTTTTACTTGGACATAAAGAATTATTGAGAAGATTATTTTAATCCAAGTTTAGTTTTGGCATATTATCTAATGCAATAAATAGTTTCCAACAATGTACTATATTAATAAACTAAAACAAAACTTAATCGTGGTGTTAAAATAAGTTTCCAACAATGTACTATATTAATAAACTAAAACAAAACTTAATCGTGGTGTCAAAATGAGTCGCGGCGTTATATATTTAGAAATAATTCACTTATAACCTTTGGGTATACGAATTCACCACTCCTGTGGCCGGCTTGATTATGGAACGGCACCTGCTAATTAAAAATGGCTTCCCTCAAATAAATACCGCATGCGGCTATTTTAACTCGACACCAAAATCCAAAATATCAACAACGAAGGTAAGATAGAATGGTCAAGTTAAAAATTAAGTGGTTTTTCTTTAAAATCCAATTAAGATGGCCCAAATACAGCCAGATATGAAAGAAATCCCATAGAGGTTCTGCACACGTGCTAATATCACACCGTCCCAAAAACTCTCACCAACACACGACTCCCAAGATTGCCACCCAACGACTTCCCAGGCCGGATATCAAGAAAATGACACGAAACACGCGTCAACCAACAATCTTCGCAAGTCCGTGCTCCACACCAATAATCGCCTCGTCCGTGTTGTAAGCCAGCCCCATCCACACAGAAATGCAAACCAAACAATCGAATCCTATCACTACAAGGTATGCAACACTATTTACAACGAATGATATATTTAAGTTACAACAAAATACGGTACCTGAGGAATACGAAACTATCAGAGACACAATTAATAATGGAACTGTAGAAGGGAAAAAATAGGCACGTGACACACTACAGGATCAAAAACAAGACTAAATAGACCTAAGCCTTTTAAGTTGGTGCAGTAAGGGTAACAAAAGCAGAGCAGTGTGCGTGCTAGAGTATACCTTACAAAGTGTAACATAAATCTATTGAGTGAGACCTTATTTAGTTATGAAGTAGTATTTTAAGTTAGGATGTTTTAAAAATTATGTATTTTGATAAAATCCAAAACAGAGTTGTTACCAATGGTTTAAAACTACTATCAAACTGTTTCTACTCATTTTTTGTAAACAGTATTAACAAATTTTAAAGTATAAGTGATGGTCCTCCAAGTTTTTGAAAAACTACAGAGTTTTAAATAGTGGTATAAGTAAAACTTAAATTATTTACAATGTATCAGTTGTATAGTCTTCGGGGGTTGAACAAGATAAACAAAGCTTAAATACTGAACTCTATTTGTAAAAAAAATCTTTTAAAGTATTTGGTCATATTGACCAGTGACAAATTATCAATAGCAAACAAATTTTGTGAATATTTTACCAATGTGGGAACAAAACTTTCTGGCCAAACAAAAACGCAAATTTCACTTTTAAGACCCATGCGTGCAATTCTATATATCTCGAGGAAACGAACAAAAAGGAAATATTGAAAATAATTCATAATCTAAAAAACAAAAAGCGCCAGGCATCGTCGGACGACGTGCCGAAACCAATAAAGAAATAGCGACAGATATTGCATATCCACTTGCGTCGATAATCAATTTATGATATCAAACGGAGAAGTGCCAGAAATATTTAAAATAGCCAAAATAAAACCGCTACATAAAAGCGGGGATAAGATAAGGGTGACTAACTTTGGACCGATTTTCCTTATCTTTTATCAAAAATATTTAAAAACGTGATAAAATTAAGAATAAAGAAATATCCCAAAAAATATGAACTTTTATCAGAGAGGCAATTAGTTTTTCGAAAAGGTTCATCTACAAAAGATGCAATTGTCAAAGTAGCTTTAGAACTGGGTTATTGCATTGACAAGAGAACACCTGCGATTTGTGTCTTTATAGATTTAGCAGAAGCCCTCGAAACAGTTGATCACAAACAACTTGTCGTCCACACACAGTTCCTCCAGGAGTTTAGCTTGAATAATTTCGGGAGGCCATTTTCAAATGATTTTTCAAAAAAATGTAACACGCTATACTTATATATTCAGTTATTTTGTGTACAATTGCACAGTTGATATGTTGGATCTTTTTATATCATAATAAATATAAAATGTGTTAAAATATTAACAAGTATACCTTCTTTATTGCATTATATAACTGAAATTTAAAAGAAATCAAATGAGTTTAATTTCTTGTTTATAATTGACCACAAACAAAAATGTTTACCAACACCCAAACGGTGAGACGCTAAAGAAAAGCGGTACAAATGTACACAAGTTGACTGAAAGGGTTAAATAGTCATGCTGAATATTTTATAAACAAAATATACAAAAAACTTTATTTTTTATAAAGGAATTTAAACTTTTTATCACCAAATGCCATAATCATTTGTTACAACATTATTATTAAACTTAATTTCGAATACTGTGCCATTTTAATGTATCTAATCAAATATCAAATAACCCAGCTACGAAAATTAGAAAAACCGCGGTGTGAAAATAATTAAATCGATTCACCTTAATTCAAGAAATTTATTAGACATGGATGCTATTTAGTACGCAGAAATGTATACTATTTCAAGTTTCAAAACTTATGCATCACCCTTGTATTCACGTTGTATACATTTTTAAAAATCGGTTTCTTTAACACATATTTAGTAACTCTGTTTTATATAAAATTAAACATTGTTTTTGTAAAAATATTTAAATACCCATTTAGTCGTGCTGTTTTCACTTTGGTGTCAATTACACCAAATTTGTTGCTCCTAAAATTTAAAAACACGTGATTACCAATGAATCGCCATTTAAATTCCGTGCTGGATCGTGCCAGTATTATTGTTTTAGTTCAGGAAGGCCACTCACAGCGGGTCGTGGCGGACAGAGTAGGAGTTTCTCAGAGTAAGGTGTCCCGAATATGGAATAGGGTTTTGGAGACCAATTTAGTAGACCACGAGTAACTAGGTTAGGTTAGGTTAGGTATCATGTGCACTGTGACCTTTAGTAGGTCTATTGTGGCTCACCCACATGCGTTACAGTTCACCGCACAATCCAGCTCTTCTCACGAAGTTCATGGTTATATAGAGTGAGATTTTTTTAAAATTGGTAGGTTATAGGTAGGATGAAGCAAATATGCTGAACCTAATTCTTCCCAGGCCGGGGCATGAACATAGTATATGTTCAGCAGTTTTGTCTTTCACGCAGCAAAACCGACAGTCCGTTTGTTGGTTCAGTCCCATCCTTCTGAGGTGGTATCTCAGACGACAGTGTCCTGTAAGCAGTCCCGTTAGAATTCGCAGGTCATTTCTGCTCCATTCTAGGATCTGCTTAGTTGTGTTTCTCAAGGGTTTAGGTAGAAACACCTTCGAGTGAGTTGGCCTTGGTATATCGGACCAGTACGTGAGTATTTTCCTGTCCGCCCAGTTCGAGATAATTGTTTTGGCGGCACCTGTGGTGACTCCAAAAACCGGTTTTGCTCCAGTGAACGCAGATTCGGCCTCCTGTTTTGCAAGGGAGTCGGATTTTTCGTTTCCCTCCATCCCCTGGTGCCCAGGTACCCACAGTAGGGTCACCCTGTTTTACATACAAAGGTACTCTAAGGATTCGATGCAATTCCGTACAAGTTTAGAATTTATCTTGTTGGAGCTCAGTGTTTTTAAAGCAGCCCGACTGTCTGATATTATAACAGCCCCATAAGAAGAAGGGTATAAAATATCACTGTATGTAGGTTCTTGTTTGAATAAATATTTTTATACTAGAATGTTTTAATTTATCTAATATAAGACCTTAATTAAGTTACATATTTCCAGCTAAAAACAGAATATTGTTACGGATTGCAGTCGATGAATACGCCCCTTCCCGATTATTTGCCTTGAAGCGCCGGCGAGTCGATCACAAAAAAAGATGTATGATTTTTGATTGGTAACAACAAACGCCTGATATTTTATCGAATAAGTTTTTTAAATTATAGCCCATATAGTTTATCTGTGCCATATTTTAAAAGTTCATTAGTAATATTACCCGGTCCTGGGGCTCGTCCGTTTTTTAAGTTTTTACAGACTTCTTTAACCTCTGCCAAGGTTATTCTAATTGGGTTTTTGTTTTGAATGTTTTTAAATTGAGGTCTTTTTACTGTCAGCATATCTTTAAAGTATTTGTTCCATTTTAAAGGTGATAGAGGTGAGATTATGTTCTTCGTTCGGCCTCCTCTCATACTTTTGAGAAGCCTCCAACTTTCTGCAACCTTCCTTCCTCCGATGTATGTATTAAGTCTTATTAACGTCCTTTCCCATTGATTATTTTTTTTTCACATATTTTCTTCCGAACTATCTTTTGTGTTTCTTTGTATTTTATCTTGTCTTCCATAATTTTTGAACTTAAATATAAGTGGTACCTTTTTCTTTTTTCTTCTATTTCGTATTCAATTTCTTCGTCCCACCAATATTGTTTTTTTTTGTTTTCCTCGTTTTTCTTCAGAACCCAATGATCTCTGTTGCTTGGTGTATGCCCCTCTTCTTATTCTTCTTCTATGTTTGTGAATTGTGTATTCTGAATTTTGCTGTCAAGTCTAGAGTTGTATAGTATTTTTGTTTTTTCATGTTCGAGGCTATTGACTTCAAATCGTTTTGGGGTTTCTCCGTTTGTTATTTCATCCCTTCTTTTAAAATTTTCAGGTTCTTTTTTTGCTTAAAAGATTAAATATCGTAACAATATTCTTAGATTACTTACTTTCATGTGTGTTTATTTAAGTATTTCATATTTTTTTTCACCATATTTTATTTCATGAATATTTTTCCGCATAGTAAACAGTTTTGAGGCAGGCGTTTATAATTTATAACAGGCATTATATTACATGCTAGCTACAATAACAGAATCTACTTTAAAAGTCGCTTTGTTATAATGAATTTCTGTTGTCTAAATTGCCCCTACGTTTTATTATATTTAAAATTTCGTCGGAAATTTTAGTGCTTAAAAAGGTTTTGTCGTCGGTGCGGGTACGACAAATCAAGATAAAAGGCAACGTATTTTCGAGTAAAGTAGAAATAATCAATGGAAAAAAGGCCAAGAGTATAACGGAAATTGTTATATATCAAGGATTTGACAACAATCAGTCCGCGGAAACAATAGAAGCCAGATAGTTTCTTGAGAAGGCAAAGACGCACACTGTGCTGTTTCTGACAACCCTAATGATCGCGGCATAACTTTTCATTGTTATGATAGGTCACTTTTATCTTTTATTAATTAACCCTAACAATTAACTTTGATATTATCTGATACTGCTGTATCATTAACGTTAATATTAGCCAACCAAAAATTATAAATGTTGTTGGTTAATATTTTAATTTGTGATGAATAATAATTTCTGGGATACTTTATGGTACGAGGGCGGTTTGATAAGTCAGTGACTTTTTGAATAAAACAAATTTTTTCCGCAAATAAACCTTTTATTTTTCTACATAATCACCTTTTAGCTCGATACATTTAGTCCAGCGTTTTTCTAATTTTTTTATTCCCTCCAAATAATAGGTTTTTTCAAAGCTCTCAAAATACGCGTTTGTTTCGGTAATGACTTCTTCATTCGACTCAAATCTCTTACCGCCCAGCCATTTCTTTAGGTTTGGAAACAGAAAATAGTCGCAGGGGGCTAAATCTAGAGAATATGCTGGATGGGGTAGCAGTTCTTATCCCAATTCGTGGATTTTGGCCATCGTGACTAGACAAGTGTGCATACGTGCATTGTCTTGATGGAACAGCACTTTCTTCTTCACCAAATGCGGCCGTTTTTGCTTCAAATCAACGTCGAATCTGTTCAAAAGCTTTGAATAATATTCGCCGGTGATCGTTTTACCTTTCTTGAGATAATCGATGTGAATGATACCGCGTACATCTCAAAAAACTGTGGTCATGACCTTGTTGGCTGACAGACTCTGTTTCGCCTTCTTTGGTCCACGTTCACCCCGAGCAACCCACTGTTTCGATTGTTTCTTGGTCTCTGGCGTGTTGTGATGGATCCATGTTTCATCCACAGTAAAAAAACGGCGCAAAAATTCGTCCGCATTACGGCTGAACATCGCTAAACACTCTTTTGAAGTGGTCACACGATTGCGCTTATGGTCGAGTGTGAGCAATCGCGGCACCCATCTCGCAGAGAGTTTTTTCATGTCCAAATATTCGTGTAAAATATTATGTACCCGTTCAGTTGAGATACCTACAGCATGAGCCAACTCACGCACTTTCATTCTCCGATCATCCATTATCATTTGATGGATTTTATCGACGATTTCCGGCTTGATCACTTCTTTTGGGCGACCTGGACGTTCGGCGTCACTAGTGCTGGTACGACCACAACGGAACTCTGTAAACCACTTCTTAACTATTGAAATTGATGGTTCCGAGTCCCCGTAGTATTTATCAAGTCTTTCCTTAGTTTCAGTGATGGATTTTTTACGTAAAAAGTAATGCTTAATCAGCACACGAAATTCAATTTTTTCCATTTTCGTAAAAATTCACGAGGTTGTCTGCTTTGAACGACTATCAAACACCAATTGCACGACGTAGCTTGCTCAAAATTAGAAAGTTGCCCACTGATAGATTATAGTTGACGGCAACACTGTTGCATTTGGAGTAACTGCACGGGAAATTCAAAAAGTCACTGACTTATTAAACTGCCCTCGTATATTGCCCTCCACAAACACTCCTTCACAATAAAATCGGACAAAAATTCGAAAAAGACCATGATAGTGAAAAACTATAAAACAAAAATACCAACCAGAGAAGAGGAGTTAAAAAAAACACCATTGACCAGCCCAGGAGTAAAACGATGGTACACTGATGGATCAGTGTACCAGGGAAGCTACGGGGCAGGTGTTTTTGGAGCATTCTGCAATCACAGGAAAAGCATACCTCTGGGGAAATCCGCCTTCTTCTTACAGGCTGAGGTCTATGACATACTCAGGTGCGCTACGCACCTGACAGATAACAGAGTGACCAACAGTGAGATTGATATTCTCACTGACAGTCGCGTGGCCATTGGGGCCCTCGTACGTAACACCACAACATCATCGGTGGTGTGGGACTGCATGCAAGCCCTCACTGAGTTAGCGACGGTAAACAAAGTCACTCTTACATGGGTTCCTGGGCACACAGGAGCGAAGATTTTAAAATTCCAAGTGATACAAACGTTGATATTAATTTACAAATAAAATTGCATGTCTCGTTTAGCAAGTTTTGGTCCAAAAGAGTTTTTCGAGAATCATCGGTGAAAGATGGTGAACGTGACTGACTTTTAATAATTTTATTATCCTGTAAAACAATCAAATGTTAGGTACATTGCGTTACAGGGTGAATTTTCTTGATGGCATGGAAAAACTAGTCAGAAAAAAATCTGAAAATTTGTAATAAGGGGTTTTCGTCTGTCATAAATTTTTCCTTTTAAACATTCGTTTTTGCCGTATTTATCATCTTTTCCTCTATATCATTTTATGCGTTATCAAGATTCGTATTCTTAGTTGGTTATGATTTGACTAACGTTGTTAACGCTTTATTTAATCTTTTGCTCACTTTAATTTTGATATTTCCGTCCTTAAGACGAAATTGCTCACGCCCGCCATTAACCGCTCTGTCAAATCTCCCCACACATCCAATAAATAAGTGACGACATATCTCTCATATACTTTCTCTTACATTGTTTTAGACACTTTCGTTGATTACACCGTTTAACAATTTCGCAGCGGACGATAATTTAATGTTAGTTCTTCACTTTATTTAAAAACTAAACAATTTATGGTAATACACAATTGAAATATTTTGTTACTTTTAATGTAAATTATGTCGGAAAGTCACCAAAATCATAATATTTTCAAAATAAAAAAAATTTCCCAGCTATTTTTTTCATTTGAAAAAGTTAATAACTTTCCGACATTTAACTGTAATTATTAAAATTGTCCCAAAAATTCTGCTGCAAAGTAATGTATATTAACAGCGTGAGTAGAATAATTAGATTTTTAATATGGCGGGCATGTCAATATCGTCTTAAGTCTATCATAATCTATCCATGGTTCTTGTTTTTGTTTTTCCCATTAGTGATCTTTATTTTTATTTTTGTTATAAGATAGATGTGGTCTGATGGGACGTCAGCTCCAGGATATTAACATGTTCTTATTACTGATGTTCCAAAACGTTTGTTGATTAATATGTAGTCTATTTAGTTTTCAATTATATGTTCGGGACAGTCTGCTGGGGCTCTCCACGTGTAGAGACGCCTGGGTGGCAGACTAAATCAAGTGTTAGTTATTTTCATGTGCTTCTCTTGGCAGAACTGGTATAGCCGCTTACCTCGTTCGTTCCTAGCTCCCAATTTATAAGTGCCTACTAGTTTGTCAAGTATGCCTTTTCCAAATTTGGAGTTGAAATCGCCTAGCATAAGGTTCATTTCATGTTTCTTAACGTTTTTAATAATTAAGTGTCTCAGTTCTTCGTAGAATTCTTCAACTTTATTATCCGATGCATCTAAGGTAGGGGCGTATACTTGGATGATGTTGAGGTTAACCGGACGTGCTCTTAATCTTAGTAATGCCATCTGATTTCAATGTGGAAGAAAGTTAATTACGGGAATAGTTTTTATAGAATTAGTATTCCAACTCCATTCCGATGATTTCTGTCTTGGTTTACTGAGTAGAAAAAAACTTTTTCTGTGTCACACATTTTCCCAAGTCTGGCCACCATGTCTTTGCTACCCCAAGGACATCCATTTTTAAGTTGTCCATTTCTTGTATTTAATTAGCCAATTTACCAGCTTCGTATAGACTTTGCACGTTTCATGTACCAATCTTTATTTTGTTCCGTAAACTCACTCTGACTTCTTTACTTTTATAATTTAACACTGTTACCCCCGGAGATCTTAATGGGGAATTATTTTAACCTTTGGAAAATTTCGAGTTAAATGAGGTCATTTTTTATTGTCCTGGAATATCTTCAAGATCTTTAATAAAGTGGTTTCCCGTTACCTTCTGTATTCTTATGCCGTTGACTAATTTCTTGGTTCATCCACCTTTGGGGCCAGTTTCTCAACCCCAGGACCAAAGAGGGCCCTGCCATTTACTAGTCCTTCCACCCAAGGCTGTTGGCCATTAAATGGGGGATTGCTTATACCGGCAATCACTCGGTCGTCAGAGCCTCGTCAGTCATCTAACAGGGAGTACCGTGTAATTACTTTCCACTCGTAAATGTGGGGTTGACATTTAAGTAATAAAGGCTATTTGAGATGCATCTTATCACTTACCAACCAATAATTTATTAGTCAAGCAAAAAAAACTTCTGATTTAACAAGTTATTGTAAGCAATATTTTAATGGATTGCAATTTTAAATTTTTTTAAAATTTTGGTGAAAATTACCAATCACCAAATAAATGAATTCCTTGAATTTCGTTACCATGCTCGAACGCTGCGGAAAGTCCGTGTTAAACCAAGAAACCCTTAGCGTCAATACTAACTTCATTTGTATGCCGCAATAACCTCATGCAACCCTTCTATCCGATTCATTCGATTTTTTTCGTCAGTCAGACACATTTTCCAAAACATTCTTTCGTAATAAAACCCATTCTCCAGATTCTTGCGAAAAAAAAAACGGATTGTTAACAAATATCAATCTATTTTAATAGGAATATCAAGACAACAAACAAATTTTTATCTTTTTCTTACGAAAAACTATTAAAAACATTTTTAAAAAAAATCCACATGAAAGTTTTTATCAAAAATACACAATTTTAAAATAAGTCCAATAGTATGCTATAAACACGACTCTTTAAAGAGAATGAAGGCACTCCTTTTTTGTCACAGTATAGGACTAGCCCCTCTTTATTTACCAAACATGTGATGTCCTCTCTTTATACAGTTAGCATGGGGTCTCTGGTCCCTTTTTATAAACTGAGACGAAAGCTACCTTCTCTTCCTAGATGAAGTATAGTATCTTGCCACTATTTATTGACTTGGCATAAGGTTAGCTAAAGAAACAGGTTGCTGGGAAATCTATCACACAGCTCTAACGACTTGTATAACAAAGAAATAAGAAAAGCCAAAAGAATATCCCGGAGGAGGTTCTGTCAGAGTATATCAGATCTACCTGCCAGCACGAGAATCCACAAGGATCTCGCCAGAGATCCGACGCAAGAGATCGGCTCGATAAAACGACCAGATGGCTCTTTTACGGACTCTGGTAGGCCAATGTTAGAGACTCTCTTACAGACCCACTTTCCCGGCAGTTTGTTTCTGGGGGACCAGGAACAAATTCCGATTTCAATGGGATAGACATCACGACCTAAAAGGAAGGACTGTAGGAATGTTTTAAAAGTGGTCATCCCAGCATTACTAAAATGGGAGGTGAACTATTTCTTCCCATATAAGTCTCCAGGGGAGGATGGTGTTTTCCCTGTCCTTATTCAGAAAGGCAGAAGGGCCTCTTCTGGTTAAACTATTCAGAGCAAGTCTAGCGAGAAGTTGTATTCCGCTGGGCTGGTCAACAGCGGGGGTATACGGAGTGTACGGAAAACGGGTACGGTGAACCATTCCCCACCTTGCCACGTCTTTTTTTTTTGGTTCTCTAAAGAGTACTCTGCTAGTGGTCTCTCTACTGGCAAATTATGCCCGAGCTCAGCCGTAGAGGGTAGAAGAAAAAAATCTAAAAGTGAGCCGCGCCACCGACTTAAGACGGTACAAGCCGGAAACCCCTAGGTCTTGTAGGCACCAGCAGAGCCACGCGAAAAACAACAAACAATTATGGTGAACTAGATAAATAAAACTATATTTACAATTACTGCAATATATTAATTAAGTAAAAATGATGTTCTGATTTTTTACAATAAATTCTGTATTTTCGTAAAGTGGTTTAAACGAATTTAATGCACTTTTCTTAAAATGATATTTAAATTAATTAGAACAATCTTCCAGACAGTAATAAAAACCTAATGAGGTACAAAAGAGAATTAAAATAAAAAAAAAAACAACAAAAAGAAAATGTTCACAATATTTAAAATTTCGAAAATAATTGGTTTTATATAGAATTCCTGATAGCAAAAGATCAACACAAAAAAAAAGGAATACAAAATAAATGGCAACAAGAATAATATTTTAAAACCCTCACAATAACCACATAAATTATATTCAGTAATATATAAATGCAGATTCAACTTGGAGCCGGTACAAATTTAACGAAAAATAATTTGGTTACTTTTAAACTATTGAAAACCTCATTGAGACGTCACTGGGAGCAGGTACAAATTTAATGAAAATAACTTGTTACTTTTAAATTATTGAAAACACTTAGATCAAGCACATAATAACTGATAAGTTAATAAAATTAAATTCAATACCATGTAACCAATTGAAAACTTCACTGAGACGTCACGGTAACATCGATGATCCAAGAACCGAAACACCAAGTAGTATTATCATAATAATTTCTGCTAAAAACACCAAGCAAGTCTTTATAACACTGAAATTTATCGTCGATGTGGATGGAACGGCACGTGGTACTTCACGATGGCTTTACTTTATCAAATCCCACACGTGGTGATCTTAACTCGACCACAATAACCAAAATATCCACCACATAGGCACGACAGAATGGTCAAGTTAAGAATTAAATGGTTTATCTTCCTAATCCAATTAAGATGGCCCCAAATACAGCCAGATATGAAAGAAAAACCGTAGAAGTTCCGCTCACGTGTTAATATAAAATCGTTTCAAAAACTCTCAACCGACTTCCACCACTGACACCAAACGAATCATCACCACACCTCGCTCCCAGACCGGATATCAGAGAATGTCCCGGGACACGCGTCAGCCAACCTTTCCAAGTCTAAGTTCCTAGTTCATAATCGCGTTCGTCCGTGTTAGTTGCCAGCCCATTCACACAGAAAAGCAAACCGACAATAATATATCTGACAACACACGACAATCGAGGCCAATAATCAAGGCGAAGTCTAATAACACTTAATCCCCATCGATTAGCAAAAATGTCACAGCTATTAATAATTGAATTCCATTACTACTAGATAGGCAACATTTTATACAACGAACCAAATACGGTATGCAAAGCTAATTACGAACGCCAGACTATCATAATAATGAAACGGCAGATGGGAAAAAAATAGGCACGTGACAACCTGACCAATGTAAAGGATTACAAGAACTTTTTTGAAGCAAATCACCAAAAGTACTAAGGACCCTTTGCATTATTTAAAGAAAAGCGCTTGCTTTAAAGCGTTAGAGTCCTGCACTGGATGGGATGTTAGAATGTGTGGTGAATGTGGTATATTTTATAAAATTCCATCCATTGAATGTAAGGTTTTTGTAAAACTGTGTGAGGATATAAGATCCACACACTCGTTTTTGTTGTACTGGGGTAGTGCATAATAGCTTTCTCGTGGTAATCTTTTATCACGTACCATTGAATTGCGGCAATAAATTTTTATATTTTTCAGCGGAGAAGGATACAAAAATGCAGAAGATTTCGCTGCTGCTGATTTATTAATAAAACTCATATTTATAGGACATTTTAAAAAAGCTAAATTCCCTTAATCTTTGCGGGGATATATGCACATTTTTAGTCGAAACAAAAAATATCAGGCTTTATTAAAATAGTTACCATCGATAATGAAATTTTAATAAAGATGCAGAAAAAGATTGGTTTTTAATAATGCAGCAATTTTTAAAAATTAAACTTTTTTAGGACATAAATCCATGTTTTAAAAGTGTTTTTTTTTTTTAGATAATTATCCAGTTAAAGAATTGGTGTTAAAATAAAAATGGTGATAGTTTTACATGAATTTAAAATCCATTTAACCATATTTCGTTTGAATTTACTTTTGCGGAAGACAAGAATCTTATCGAGTTATCGTCTGAAAACAGTTTGAAAGCATTTGACAGCATAAAATTGACAGAAATTCGGATTTTAATAAAGGATTTAAATCTCCCTTTAAGTAATAAGCATCAGCGGATTTCATTTCATTTTCGACGTCGTATTTGTGAGAAGATAAAGAGCAAGTAAAAATTAACGCAGTAATTTGCATGCTCATTCATTACATTTATTATTAATTTAATATTAATACATAAAAAAAAAATGTTCAATAGTAAAGATACACGAGTTTTATTTATTTTTATCTTCAACTTACGTTTAGTTAACATTTTACTGAGAGTAGGGCGCCATAAAAATATTTTAATTAGCAAAAGGCACCGTGACTCGAATAAGTTAGAAAACCACTGGTCTAAACAGTTGTTTAACCACTGTCTAATTTTCATACATACATACAGTTGAAACGGTGAAGCTTTTCCATCACGTGACACAATCTACGATTCATACAACACATATTTTCTACATAGTGTCTCTTTCTGTCAATATAAATCAAACATAACATCATAGGATCGATTGTCTTCTTCACAAGACCAACAACTAGACATACGTTATAGTTTCTTTAAATATGCCGTAATAATCGTAAAAAGAGACAACGATATAATTGATGTAACGTGTATAACTGATCGTACTAAAAGTTTAGTTTGACATTACCGCATTTGAGGTTATGCGAGATAAGTTTACTGTCTTATTTTTAGCGAATTTTTGGATTGAAAGAGTATTTATTGTTAAAATCAGTTCTTGTGAGGACTAATTTAATTTTTTATTACACTTGACATTGGTAAGTACGAATATAATTCATTATCAATAATAATAATAATAAATTCTATTTTATTATACGACTATATTTTCTCATTTTTTTTTTTGCTTGTTTATAAAACCACAATAATAAATATCAAATATATGTAGCATTTATTTAATTTTATTCTTTTCAAAACCTCGCAAATATATGTATTTAATTGTCAAAAGTAACAAACAAGCGGTTTATTGGGCATAATAAAATTAATAAATATATTAATTAAAATCTATCCGGTTGAATAAAATATTTTATTTTTTAGAATATTTTTATTATGGATTTAATTGAGGTCTTCATAAATATTTTATTCGATTATTACTGGTTAAAATTGATTGTTAATATTGTTCTTTTTAAAATATATTTTTTTTTCGCCGGATAACCGAAAAATGTATTGCCAATGTTTTAAAATTAAGCTTTAAAATAAAAATATTACAAGAGTTGCATATATCGAACAAACAATAAAAATTACGGAGTTTATGAGTGTTTTAATAGTTTTCAAAAGTGTTACTTTTATGGAAAACTGTAAAATTGTTACCTTTAAATTAGTTCTAAAATGTCTAACAAAAGTAACGCTACTATTTACTGGTGTTTTAAAACGTTATTAAGGTAAGATTTATTTCACTTTAAACAATTACCTTGAGCAAAACGAAAGAAAATGTGACAAAATAACAACTAATTAAATTTCCTGACTACCATTTTATATTTCCCAACTTTAATTGTTTAATACCATTGGGGTATTTTTTAATACTGTTCATCTTTTACATTACCCATTATTTTGCTAGTGTTGATGTGCAACTTAACCAAGCTATGCGTATACTACAGAGTGGTTAACCGAAAACGAAACAGAGTCATTTGCAGGAACCTCATCAACATTTTGGATAAACGCTTAGACCCGTCGATTTTTATTAAAAATAAACACTCTTTTCTGGTATTTTTGACTCCACTACTTTCAACCGCAAGCAAGGATAAAAATTACCCCAAAATTTTTAAATGACATTGGTGTCGAATAATATGCCTTTTGAAAGCTTTGACAATTATCTTTACAATGGTCTTTAAATTTTATATTTTTTTCCGATACTTTGAAAACAATAACATTTTAAAATTCCAATTCTTTTAGTTGCTTACTTACTACTTAATTGTTTAAATGTTAAACTGATGACCGCCCGCTTCCATACAACAATAAAGATTTTGTTTAAAACGTTCACGCACATTCCGAAGAATTTCCGGAGTAATTCGACGGCACTCGTCAACGATTCTTTGACGCAAAAAAAATCCTTCAACGACGCTGGTTGTGTTTTATAAATTAAACTTTCAGATGTCCCTAAAAAAAGAAATCAAGAGGCGATAAATCTGTTAATCGTAAAGGCCTTTCAATGCTGCCTCTTCTCGTCATACTGTGGATATGTAGAAAGAAAAGGACCTATCGGTCACCGAAAATGCCAGCCCATACATATAATTTCCCCGGTTGCTGTGTATGCACCTCGTGAAAAACTCTTGGGTTTGAATCGGACCAATAGCGGCAATTGTGGCGATTTCCCGTCCCGTGCAAGAAAAAACTGGATACTAGGTACTAAATTTAAACCATTGGCGTACTTAACTCAAATGAATGACATTTTACCGTTTGTGATTGTTTGCAGATAAGTTTCACATTTAAGATCTTATTTTTCAATTAATAATGGGCAAAATTTTAAAATTTAAAGACTATTGTATAGAGATTTGTAAGAGCTTTTAAAAGACATCTTATTCGACCCCAAATGTCGTTTAAAATTTTTGGCGTAATTCTCACCCTCGCTTGGGGTTAAAAGTAGTGGAGTCAAAAATACCGGAAAAAAATGTCCCCCTTTAATCAAAAATCGACGGGTCTGAGCGTTTGTCTGAAATGTTGACAAGGTTCCTGAAAATGGCTCTGTTTCGTTCTCAATTGACCATTCTATATATTAGGCATAATAAAGACCACTCCCACCTACTGGCTGCCCGCACTGAGCCCTATGGCTTCTTTACCCCTCCTTTGGGAACATGCTTTTGTTAGTGAGTATAAAAAAATTATCGCTGATGCTGTGCTTTGCTTCTACGTTGAATTTACCGAAGGGTATATAAATAGACTTCGCTCAGGAAACCCCCCTCCCAAAAACTGCAAAAATGCTTATCGAAAAAAACTTCAACATAACCAAATGCTGGAAAGAGGACTGGAAAAAAAATGCACCACCTGCCAAAAGGGGCATGCCATGCGTTACACACAGGTGTGGAAGGAATCCAAAAGCACGTTAGATATCAGGTGTCTTTGGCTAAACGTTTCGAAGACTCGGCTAACGCGGATAAACGATTTGAAGTTTGCACATCCAGTATGGGCTTGGTGACGTTTAGACTAAAAGGAAATAACGTTCTGACGGAGACGTTGCTCGAAAAAATTGACCAAAGAAAAAATATATTCGTGATAGCAGGACATTTTCACGACAAAAACGTTATAAGATTCGCAATTTGCAGCCGATTGACAAACGAAATGGACGTCGATTTTTCATGGGAAGAAATCAGATCTCAAGTTGATGAAATCTTACCTTCGGAAAAAGTTCTAATTGCAAGAGAAGTTAACGAAAAACGAAGTATCGCGACGTTTCGATCAACCAAGACGAATCTGGTCAACACTTAAAAGTGTAAGAACGAACGGTGGCAGATGGTCCGATTCACTTTTCAAGTGGGAAAAAATACGCTCTCCAAATTGCGACTGTGGCGTAGAAAGAGAAACTATTAAACTCCTGGTGGAGAAATGTCCAATTGGATCCTACAGTGGCAACACATCTGGTTTCTTAGTTGCGACAGAAGAGTCAATTGAATATATTTTTAACCTCGATATTCGCATGTAGAATTAAGTGCTTTTGTTACCTACTATATTTGTTATCAATGTATTGTATCTGCTTACTTCTATTTTTATATAATATTTATAACTTGTCTGTCATGTAGCCATACGCTAAATAAGTAAATAAAAAAAAATTCCAATTACTTATTTTTTAATTACCTTTGCTACAGTTTAAATATTATTTGCTACAATTAAAAAATTCAAAAATGTGCTGGGTACTTGGAAAAAATTTAAAATTGACAGTAAGTACATAACAAGCTAGCCTAAAATCCGTTTACATATACATAATACAGCTCTGATAATGTGTCAATACTACAAATATAAACAAAATACGTGTCCAAAACAAAGTGCCAAGAAATGTCGCAGGTGCTCTAGAAACAGAGATATTTATCAAGACCGAGTGATTGCCGGTATAAGCAATCCCCCACAAGCCAACAGCTTCGGGTGGAGGAGCTATTAAGTGGTAGGGCACTCTTTTGTCCTAGGGTTAAAAAATCGGCGCTTAAGGCGGAGGAACCAGAAAGATGGTCAACGGCGCAAGAATGTGGTAGGCAAATGGGAACTTAACACATTAAAGACTCGCTTGAGTATCCCTAGTTTCATAATTATGGCTATGGTCAAGTGTCCGGATATCGTCCCTTATTCGGATCTCCGGAATGAAATGTTTAATTTAATAGTAAGAAAAAAAGATGGTACAAGTAAGAACAAGTAAAATATATGATATTAGGTACATGGTATGTACGTACACTGACACAGCCTGAAAAACTGCAAAACACGATTAAGGAGATGCCAATAATTTAAATTTAGATTCTAGGGATTAGTGAAATGAGATGTCCAGGTACAGGAATTAACAACAACGAAGAAGACTACACTGTGTATTATTCGGGAACCACAGACAATACTTTTCAACATGGAGTTGGTTTTGTGGTACACAAACTAATCGTGAAGTGTATTACGAACTTTATTCCAATCTCAGAAAGAAAAGCTTTTTTACAGATTAATGCAAGACCCGTAAATATTGATCTTTTTCAAGTATATGCTTATACTACAGACTACAACGATGAGGACTTAAACCAATTCTAAAGACAGATATCAGATACCACTAAAGCCTTGTCACAGCATGATCTTAATATAATTATGGGTGACTTTAATGCCAAGCTTGGTGGCGATACCCTTAGTGTATTTGCAGCCGAACATAGCCTGAAGGTGACCAACACCTTCTTTCAATATCACCCTAGAAGATTGTATACGTGGAAATTAAATGATGAGTACAAGGGTGTAACGAAAAAAGGGGACTCAAAAATAGAAAACCACAGGTCCTAGTATAACGTTAGTAAACGTGTAGTGTATGTAACATAGTAGTCCAGTCTTGATTTTTTTCCACACCGTGGGCCTTCGTCGAAAAATTCTATGGAAGGGCAAAGATTTTTCGATGATCGCAGATTGTTGCTAAACTATATATATCGATAAATCTTGTACGAGTTTCAAACCGTACATACATACATAAAGTCACGCCTTTTTCCCATGGGGGTAGACAGAGACCACTTCCTTCCACTTGCTACGGTTCTTACACACATCTTTTGCTTTCTTTACTTTCATCAGTGCTCTTATGCATGCTCGTCGGTTGTTGGTACTTTTGACCTGGCCTTTCTTCAAAACAATGTTGATCTGATCGAGATATGTTCTCCGAGGTCGACCTCTACCGACTTGTCCATTCACACTTGCTTTATAAATTTCAAACCGATATGTTAATAAACCCCCGATTTCGTTTGCAAAAACAAAATATAGAATTTTCATGTTCATTTGCCATTAACCGCTTTATTAAAAATGTTAGTACTTTTTTTTAGGACCTTTTTTGCACACATATTGCTGAATATATGCAAGATTGATTAATTGCAATAATGACATTAAATAAAAAAAAACATTTTCAGATACTCGCCTTATTTAAAAAAGTTTTTATAATACCTTTTAAATTGTCGAAATTCTCTTATTTACTTACAAGTGGCGGCGAGCATTTAAATTATATTTTTGTATATTCAAATAAATGGTTTTTTTCTTTTAATTTGTCCAACTACTAGATTATGCCGTCGACTTATCTTTTTGAAACATTTTTCTTTGAATGTACAAAGACCTCGTTACTTTTTTACAGTCGACACATTTTTATTGTTGGAAATATAAGCAGTTATCTTGATGAACGTTTGTTAAAAAAGGATAATAAAAAACGTTGTATACTTTTATAATCAAAATGTTTTCAGCAACAATAATATTCAAAGATAATTAAGTCTGATTAAATAAAACACAGAAAATATAAATTTTATTTATTCGAATTTATGTGTCTCATTCAATGTGATCCTTTTTCATTTGAAATACACTTATTTTAACCTTTTTTCCGTATTCCAAAGAGTAAGTATACTCAGTTTCCGGTAGAGCCTTCATTCTATGGTATAGCTTGTATTAATTCAAAACGATCTACCCTTATTTAATTTTTAAATAATTTATAATTTTGTTTGCTATGTTCATTTAGACTTTGAGACTGATAACCCAAAAAAATAAGAATATGGCTTGATTTTATGCACCACCTGTTTGTAGTAGTAGAGCGCAATAGTGGATTTGGAGATTGACTCGAGCGCGGCAGATTAACATAAAAGGGGATGCCTGTTGAGTACCTTCACCCTATAAATGCCCATAATAAAGAATCGCGCGTGTAAGACAGCCGATCAGAATAGTAAAAAAATCGATTGTTAGAAATGCTCGAGTGCGTCAGATTGAAGTAAGGTGGGTTAATTACATGCTTAAAAGTGTACATTTCAATAATCTGACAATTTGAACATGACGTAAGTGAATGGAAGGGTCACAAACTTGCAAATAGAAACGTCACCTTGACATTCTCGATCGCAGTCAAATTTTTTTTTATTTTGGTGCAAATAATTCGAGAATAACCAAAAATATTTATAATTTAATGATTTTTTATTAATATACTGTACAAATAAAGACACTGTTGCTCTTATATTTCATTAAAACATGTAAATATTTTAAACTTGGGATAAATTGCGCTGATATTTACTAAATACTACAAAAATAACTTTATGTTTTTTTTGAATAAAAGTTTTTTTTTTCTTATTGATAAAGCAATAAATGCTTTGTCCAACGACACCAAGTTTCTAAAAATCCGTTTAGTCGTTTAGAAGTTACAGTTGTTTATTAAATAAACATTGAATCACCCCCACCTTTTTATTTTAATTAATACGTCAAGTGTAGAACAAAGAAACTTGAATAAAGTTTAGCTTTAATAAACATTTTTTGGTACCTATACAAGGTTTATTTCAGTAAAAAATCACTTTAAAAGTTTTAAATGGTGGTTACACCCCCTGGTGTCCATCCTGAAAACCTGATAATAATTTCCAGGATTTTCTTTTGGCCATTATAGTGATAATATTTTTTACCGCAAGTTTCTACGACGAATAGTTTCCGAGATACAGCACTATGCAACCTTCCCTAAAAATAGTTGCAACATGCATCCATACACAAAAAGTAAAAATTGCAACCTAAAATTACCTGAACATCTCCGAACTTTAATACATCAAGTTTGTATAGCCATTATGCTCGCCAACATTCGGAACGGATAGGCATCAACAGAAGAAAAGATCTCCGAGCTCAATGAAACTCTAGACAGTTTGATGATGTCAAAACAATTAGATTTTGCGTGTTGCATGTGCATATTATTTTAGATGTTCTTATGTGGGTAGGATATCACAGTAAGATTTTGATTGACGATTCACCAGTCCAAAAAGTTTCTTATCTTACTCCAACAAACGATTCTGTCATAAATAATTTGACTGTTTTAAAAACTCTAGAATTAAGTCAAGCTGTTGTAAGTGAATGTCAAACTCCCTTTTGATCACGTATGATCTAGTTATCGCTCGAATAAAAATTGTATTCAAGATCATGAATCCCAGAAATTTGACAAAACTTTTATTTATTTGGTGGCCTTTCATATTGAGATGGTTTTTTTAGAGCAATTTGCATGCTATTTTTTGTCACATTTAGTGATAATTTTTTTTTAATTCGCCAGATTAAGAAAATCTCTTCACATAATCATCGGATTATGAATCAGCACTACTAGAACATCAAGCTAAGTTGACTGTATAATAATCTGACGCGCTCGAGTATTTCAAAATGGCGATTTTTTGGCATTTTTAAAAACCCGCCACGAGCTCATGCGTCATGTTTAATACGTCAGTGTTTTCGGTGGAAGCCTCTTTTAGGTTCACTTAACATCCCCTCTGAATATATGACGCGCTTGAATAAATTTATTTTTTTCCCGTTTTCAACCCTTCCGTACATCCACCCCCACCATGCAAACCGGCAGATTAACATACCTCCAATAAGAGACACGTGAAACATATACACTATCAATATTTGGCGCGCTCGAGTATTTTAATGAGAATATTTTTTTTTACATTTTTAAAAATCTGTAGATGCTTCTCCCACTCGTGAAAGAGTGTATATAATATAACCTTTTTTTTACCATCTAATCTTTAAAATCTAATAAGTCCCTACGACGCTAAAGTAAATCCCCATTTAGCATCGTGTGCTCCCCTGCTATACTTTTTTTTATATTGACGCCTTATTATAAGGACTATTTTAAATACATATAGTCACGCCTTTTTTCCGTAGGGGTAGGCAGAGACAACTTCCTTCCAATTGCTACGGTTCTTACACACATCTTTTGCTTCCTTTACTTTCATCAGTGCTCTCATGCATGCTCGTCGGTTGTTGATACTCTTGACCTGGCCTTTCTTCAAAACAATGTTGATTTGATCGAGATATGTTCGCCGAGGTCGACCTCTACCGACTTCACACTCGCCTTATAAATTTGTTTCGTCAATCTTCCTTCATCCATCCTTTCTACGTGTCCAAACCATCTAAGCATTTCTTTATCTATCTTTGTAACCACATCTTCTTTTACACCACAGCGTTCTCTTATCTCACTATATTTTACTTTATCCAACCGAGTCACTCCGGCTATACTTCTCAAACTACTCATCTCTGCAGCAATAATCCTATCTTCATGCTTCTTTTGCGAAACCCAACATTCACCACCTTACATAAGTGTAAGAACTAACACACCAGTCGTGCCTTTTTTGACACTTTCTGGCTGTTCATAAAGCTACGAGTATATATTTTAAAAAGTTTATGATATCCTAAATGACATTTTATTTAAAGTAAGTTTAGACTATAAGTTGTATAGTTTGACTACATTTATTTGGACCACCTGAGGCAAAGCAATAAAATTAACCTTCTAGCTTACCACCATAAACTTACAAAAATTTAAATAAATTAAGCTGTAAATAATGATTTTAAAAATCAAAGGGATAAATATGTTAATGTAAGCAGGAGAAAAGTAATGGTTTAAAGTTCATGACTGACAGAATGTTATAACAAATAAGCGAAGGGTGTTGGTAGGGAAACAAATAAATAAAGTGCTGCATAACTTTATGAGCAGCTAGAACGTGTCAAAAAAGGCTCGAATGGCTGTGCATAGAGGAGTGCTGGTCCCCACCCTTATAATAGGGTAGTAAACGTGGTGTTTGGCAGAAAAGGCATAAAAGTAAGATTAATGATACAGAGATGAGTAGTCTGATAAGTATAGCTGAAGTGACTCTTATGAATAAAGGAATAAATAGTATAATAAGAAAACACTGTGGTGTAAAAGAAATTATAATAATAGGAATGTTTAAATGGTTCAGGCACGCCGAGAGAATGAATGAAAGAAGATTGACGAAACAGATTTATAATGAGAGTGTGAATGAGCAAGTAGGAAGAGGTCGACCTATGCCAACGTATCTCGATCAGCCATAATAAAAATATTTTGTTGCTTTTGAATAAGTTCTTAATTTTTAATAAAGTTTAATCAGGTCAATTTCCAATAAATATTGTCCAACTATACGAATTAGGCGATTAGGCGCCTTAATCGTATTAAAGGTCCTTTTTAAAAAACGTAATTACCTGTTTCGATAAAGGATTTTTGTATTTTTTTGAAAATATATTTCCAATTTAATAAATGAAGTGACTTAAAAATTTAATAGTTTGCTGAAAATTGTTAATTACTCCAATCTGACTTCAAGTTAAATGTTAAAATTAAAATTAATTATAAAACATTTTTAATAACTACTACTTGTAGAATCATACACACATTGGTTCTTTTAATGAAGTTCATTAGGGAGTTGTAAATTTTCTATTTATGCATGGTACAACAAACTGCATGCATATAGTAAAAAAAATTTTTATTCACAAAAATTTTAATTAGGATTTCATAAAATATTATACTTAAGGATGTGTATAATATTTATGAATTTTTAGGGATGTCTGAATTTAAAATATTTTATGGAGTAAATGATTTTGCATCGATTAAGATAAATAATTTAAGCGAAATAATTCATTTTAAAGTCACCATTTACTCAATGTTATTTTTACCGGAAGTGGAATAATTTTTAAAAGAATCGAAAAATTTATGTTCTTCTATAAAACTTGTACGGTTAAAAATTTATTGTTAGTAAGTTCAGACGATTTGCGATTTTTCGAGCCCAAAAACAAGCGGGAAAAAAAATTGGAGTTTCACCATATTTTCATTTCTTGGCAATCCAAGTTAGTATCTTTGTGATTACAAACTATAGTCAAATTGTCCAGATTAATGTCAAAATTAGAAAAATCTATAAAATTAAAAATAAAACATTGATAACACTTTTTAAGTATCTAACCTCAACAGTACCTTATTTGTTTTTTCCTTCCACGTGATGATGTACCATTTTTTTCTGCTACCTCTGTCCATCACCAAAAATATGTTCCCCTTCTAGATCTTTTATTTTTAACAAAAGACATCTTTTATTCTTAATAAATACACACACAACACACTAAGGCAACACCACTTTAGCAGGTTTCTAGTAAAATAAACGAAAACGCCATCAAAATGAATTTTGTCCCTGTTTTTGGACAAAATGCACTTTGAAAGTACAGACAACATGGATCAAATTCAGTTTATTTTTTTAGGTATTTTTCCCATTTAATATCACGAGGACCTAATGCTTATCATCTGTCCAAGTACTCATACAAAAGATAGCGTTTGACCTCAAGAATTTGCGTCACCTTCATTACAAATATGGACAAAATGCATTTTGCATGTCTCCTCATTTATGAATACGAAAAGTGCACAAGAAGAAAATCGAATTTATTTATTTAGCTTTACTTTCTTTTCAGAATATCATAAATCGTTTGCACGAAGTTCACTTGGGATCGAAAATATCACCCAATCTCTCTGCTCGTTTAACTTGGGCTAAAGAACACGCGTTAAGCAAAATATTCAATGGAGTTTTATTTGTTTTCCATAGTAAAGATTTGAGATATACTTAAAAGTATAAAGGGTACTGGATAATAAAGCACGACTACATGATTGCAGAATGAACAGGTTGTTCTTTCTTATAAAGGTAGAGTAATGGTTTTAAGGTAGTACCTCAAAAGATAGAACTTCTTCTTAGTCGTTTGGTCGCTTTCGAGCATAATGAATTCCTGTATTGTTTTCTGTGATAGCTTTCCATTCCTGTCTATCTTCTGCCATCTTAAATGTTTGGGTGAGGTTTTTGCCGGTTAGACCGGTTATAAGATCTATATATCTTTTAGGAGACCTACCTCTTAATCTGTTGTCAGAGACTGTCCCTTCCAAAGTAAGTCTTTTAAAACCATTTCTTCCAACCACACCAAAGAATTTGGATTGGTTGGTTCTTTTCTTAGTCCAAGACACTCTCAGCATTCTGCGCCAGTAAAAAATTTCAAAAACATCTATCTTCCGTTTATCAGTCTTGTTTAAAATCCAGCATTCTGATCCATATAGAAAGACTGAAAACACCAAGCTCCTGACCACTTTCATTTTGGTGTTAAGGGTTATGTGATGGCTTTTCCATACTTTGGTTAGTTTGGTCATGGATTTTTTCGCTATTGCACTTCTCCTCTTTAACTCCCCGCTGGATCCGCCCTTGCTCGAGATTGTGGTACCAAGATATATGAAAGCGTCACCTGTCTTGATGTTGTTAATTCTTTTTACTTCAGGTCTGTTATTATTTTGACGATGAATTATTGTTTTTTTTTTCATCTGCAGGCCTATTTTGTTGCTTGTTTCTTTGACTCTTGGTATAAGATTGATCAATGTTTTTTCCGATGAAGCGATTAGAGTCGTATCATCGGCGTAGCGCAAGTTGCAGATTTTGATGCCGTCAATGGTAATTCCTTCCTGCCAGTCAAGGAGCGCTTTCCTCATGATCCACTCGCCATAGATGTTAAAGAGCAGTGGGCTTAGTATACAACCCTGTCTGACTTCTTTACTTACTCTGAATGGATTGATCAGATTTCCTTCTACTTTGACGTATGCTGTGTTGTTATCGTATAAATTTTGTATTAGCGATAGTAAGTGGTGAGGTGCGCCCATTTCAGTTAAGATTTCATAAATTTTGCCATTGTATGCAGTCAAATGCTTAATCTATGTAGCATAAGTAAGTTGGCACATTGAATTCACTCAATTTTTCGATTATTTGTCGGAGGTTTAGTATCTTTTCTCTGGTTCCGCGCCCTGTGACAAAGCCGGCTTGTTCTGGTGGTAATTGTGATAGAAGGTAAGGCTTTATGCGTTTCGATATTATCTTTTACCTGACCAGCCAGCCCCTTAAAAAGTTCCTAAAAAAGGCAAAAAGACCCTACCTAGCAACTACAGACCTATCGCACTGCTATCTATTATTTCAAAGGTCATGGAAAAAGCCATCAACATCGAGCTCATGAAATATCTGGAAGACTCAGGAATTATCAATGATAGGCAATATGGCTTCCGCCATCAGAGATCAACTGGTGACCTGCTCGCATACGTCTCACATATATGGCAGCTATCTATTGAAAAGTATGGAGAAACTTTAGCTGTGGCATTAGATATCTCCAAGGCGTTCGATTGAGTTTGGTACCAGGGACTCCTCGCCAAGCTTCCATCTTATGGCTTGCCCCCTCAGCTGTGTTCTCTGCTTGCTAGTTTTCTCTCAAACAGGTCTCTTCATGTAGTGGTCGATGGAGTTTTATCTGACACTCTACTCATAAATGCTGGTGTTCCGCAAGGATCCATTCTAGCACCAACACTATTTTTACTTCACATCAACGACCTATTGAAAGCAACTTCATGTCCCATACACAGCTTTGCCGATGATAGTACCCTCCATACCGCATTCTCTTCCTATATTAGCCCGTGAAACCAGAAATGAACGAGGAAAAAATGTTAACAACATAAATATGGACTTAGCAACAATTCTCGAATGGGGATCCAATAACTTGGTAGAATTCAATGCAAACAAAACACAAGCATGTCTTTTCTCTAGAAAAGCCGATCTCACTGTGCCTAACATAACTTTGTCAGGAGTAATTATACCACTGAAGTCATCCATATCGATGCTTGGTATTACATTCAGCAATAACCTTTCCTGAGAAAATCACGTGAGGTCCATTGCCAAAAGTGCATCCCAAAAACTTGGTTTTTTGTTTCGTGCCAAGAGCTATTTCACCTCCAGTCAGCTGCTTATGATCTATAAGGCACAGATCCGACCTGTACTGGAGTACTGTTCCCATATTTGGAGTGCAGCACCTAAACATATCCTGAAGCTACTGGATTTTGTCCAAAAAAGGGCAATTCGTCTCGTCGGTGATGCCTCGCTTACAAACTCGCTCACTTGTCTGGAACACCGTAGAAAAGTTGGCGATTTGTCTCTATTTTATAGATATTTTCATGGGCGATGCTCTTCTGAAATATTAACAATCGTTCCTCCTTTGGCAGTCTCTTCGAGATTAACCCGTCAAGTTCAGTCTTCACACCCCTTCGTGGTCACTTTGGAGACCTGCAGAACATCACTTTCCAAAGACTCATTCATCCAACGAATTGCGAGGCTTTGGAACTCATTGCCTAGGGAGGTGTTCCTCGAGGCATACAACCTCCAGAAATTTAAGAAGAACACCAACTCCTACCTTCTTTCCCTTGGTTCCCACGATGTTCTCTGAACATTACAGGATATCCCTTTTCGTGGGAACCAGAACATAAAAAAAAAACCTTGCTAGCATGTGAAGTAAGATCTACTGTTCTATAAATGTCGCATATATCTTTTGGTCCTTTCTTGTGTATTGGCACATATACTGACTTCGTCCAATCATCAATGCCGGTATGCCATATCATTTAACAGATCCTATGAAGTAGTTTAACTTCTGTATCCTTAAGTGCAGTTAGCATTTTAGTATCTGTCTAATGGTAAATAACTGGTCAATGGTTGATCAGCTAAAGCCACATTGGTAGTATCTAAGTATTTTTTCTGTGCATGGTGTTAATCTTTTACTAGTATAATAGATATATAATAAAAAATATAATAGATAATATCCTTATAAAAATGGTAAAGGAAGCTCAAGATATAGTAATCCCAAAGTTAACAAAACTATATAATACATGCTTAAGGGAAGGGAAGATACCTGACAACTGGAACAATGCAATTATGATCGTACTACATAAAAAAGGAGACAGAAGGTTTATCACCGTCCCAAAAACTCTCACCACCACACGACTCCCAAGACTGCCACCAAACAACTGACTCCCAGGCCGGATATCAAGAAATGACACGGAATAAACGTCAACCAACAATCTTCGCAAGTCCGTGCTCCACACCAATAATCGCCTCGTCCGTGTTGTTAGCAGCCCCATCCACACAGAAATGCAAACCAAACAATCGAATCCTATCCCTACAAGGTATGCAACACTATTTACAACGAATGATATATTTAAGTTACAACAAAATACGGTACCTGAGAAATACGAAACTATCAGAGACACAATTAATAATGGAACTGTAGAAGGGAAAAAATAGGCACGTGACAACATCCCCTCTCCAAAGAAAGGAGGAAATCTTCCTAAAGAATTACGACGATGACTCAAAATATTAATGGGTGCTTCCCAAAAGGAAATCCTGGAAAGAGAGAAGGTTATACTAATAATAATAAAAAAAAACAACACGACAGGCAAGTTAAAACTGATTCACCACCAACCTCTAGAGCAAGCAGTGTTCCGCAAAAAGTTTAGCACAACAGATCATCTTCTAACAATAAGCATCCTAATCGAAAAATCAGCTGAATACAATCTACCCTTATTCGTGGCCTACGTAGATTACGAAAAGGCCTTTGATAGCATAAAACACTGGGTAGTCAGGAAAAAAATGAATGACCTACGTAGAGATAGTAGATACAGTGACCTGATTAAAAACATCTACGAATAAGCACCAGCTACAATAAAAATACACGAGGATACCTAACCAATCCCAATAAAGCAAGGTATACGTCAATGAGACATTTTGTACCCAAAGCTGGCGCTAAAAGGCGCGTTCAAACAACTTGAATGGTCAAATAGAGGTATCAACGTCAATGGAGAAAGGCTAAATCACCTAAGGTTTGCTGATGATGTGGTGATAATTGCGGACAACAAAGAGGATCTTTGCGGAATTTTAAAAGAATTAGAAGAGAAATAAAAAAATGTGGGATTAAAAATGAACATGCAGAAGACTAAAATTATGAGCCCAGATGAAGAGACGATCATAAGTATAGACAACAATCGATTGGAAAACGTCAAGGAGTACATATACCTTGGACAGCAAAAACAATCAGGAAAAGGAAATAAAGAAGTCGAAATAGATCGAAGAAGTCGTCTAAGCTGGGCAGCCTTTAGCAAACTCTCAAGGATACTAAAACATTAAAAGATCCCTCAACGAATACGCGCAAAAATGTTCGACCAATGTATATTGCCAGTATTAACGTATGAAGCGCATACGTGGACCCTTACAAAACAGACAACACAAAAATTAAAAACAACACAAAGAGGTATGGAAAGGACAATGATGGGCATTTCTTTAAGAGATAGGAAGACAAACGAATACATAAGACAACGTACACAGGTTAAGGATGTAATAAAAAGGGTAACCCAGATGAAATGGGACTTTGCGGGGCATGTAACAAGAAGAGACGATGATAGATGGAACACCAAAATAATACAATGGAGACCATGGCTGGAAGGAAGATCAAGAGGTAGACTGAATACAAGATGGTACGATGACATCAAGCGAACTGCAGGATTAAAATGGATGGAAATAGCTAAAACCGCGAGAGTTGGAAGTCATTAAGGGAGACCTATGTTCAAGTATGGACGCACTGAGGTTAAAAAAAAATGGCTAATATTTTGTACGAAACATTGATCAGTAAGATACCTCAATAATTTACACGATTTTTTATCTCATTTGCACTGGGATTATCAGGCTTCCGCTCCGCTCAGCTTGCATCTTCTCTGGTTTCCAAATCATTTTTGTAATTTGGTGTATTTTGGCATGTAATTCAAGTCCACCCTTTTTTATTAGTTCCGCTTCTATGCCATCACTTCCTGGGACTTTTCCACTTTCCAGCGCTTTTATTGCTTCTTTAATCTCCTCGAGTATTATTATATTAATTTCTACTTCCGTTGTTTGATGTTTCGCCACTTCTTCATTTTATTCAAGTCCACCCTTTTTTATTAGTTCCGCTTCTATGCCATCACTTCCTGGGACTTTTCCACTTTCCAGCGCTTTTATTGCTTCTTTAATCTCCTCGAGTATTATTATATTAATTTCTACTTCCGTTGTTTGATGTTTCGCCACTTCTTCATTTTATTCAAGTCCACCCTTTTTTATTAGTTCCGCTTCTATGCCATCACTTCCTGGGACTTTTCCACTTTCCAGCGCTTTTATTGCTTCTTTAATCTCCTCGAGTATTATTATATTAATTTCTACTTCCGTTGTTTGATGTTTCGCCACTTCTTCATTTTATTCAAGTCCACCCTTTTTTATTAGTTCCGCTTCTATGCCATCACTTCCTGGGACTTTTCCACTTTCCAGCGCTTTTATTGCTTCTTTAATCTCCTCAAGTATTATTATATTAATTTCTACTTCCGTTGTTTGATGTTTCGCCACTTCTTCATTTTATTCGTTGCGTGTATAAAGCAACTTTTCAAAATAATCTTTTCATCTTCCGATGATGTCGTGTTCTGCTATAAGTAATTGTCCCATTTTCTTTTTCACAAATCTAACTGTTTTCATGTTTGTCTTTTTTGTAGTTTAACCTTATTGTAAAACTTTCCGTATTGGTTCTGTTCGTTCTCTATTTCCATCCTCTCAATCTGTTTCCTTAGGTAGGTTCTTTTCTTTACTCTAAGGTTCTTCTTGGTTTTGCCCTTTTCCTCTTAAATTTTTCCTTAGATTGGTCTGTAGGGTTCAATAGATATTCCAACCACTTTCCATTTGCTTGGTACAATATGTCCTTACATTCATACCACTTTCTGCTCATGCTCTTGTTCTTTCTCCCCACACACTTTTCTGCCGCCTTCATTATGACTGTTTTCACTGTTATAGCCTGTAATAAAATTAACTCTAAGCTCTAACTGTAAAACATTAGTTAAACACTTTTAGTCCAGAATAAAATACTTAGGTCATTATCTTGTGTGTATTTTACCTTCTATATTAGAACTTTATTTGTTCAAAGTATTGATTGTGCATAGTGTAGATTATAACTCTCAAAATCGTTATAAAGCGAGTATAAATACACCAGTTAGTGAAGTTTTAAGAGATAATTGCTTAAGTTCTGTCAAGTTAATTAGTGTACCCAATGTGATAAAAAAAAATAATTAATTAAAATATATACAGTGTGTGTTACAAGTTAATTATGACAGTGACATACAACGCCTGCTAAAATAAAATAATTAACGCGGCCAACTTATAATAAGTTAAGCAACAACGCAGCAGAAATAATTAAATTTCTTAAATGTATGTAAATATCTTAAAAACAATTACATTTAGGTATAAGAAGGTGAACATAAACTTCCCTTATTTTCTACCGTAGTGAGAATAGTTATCAACAGAAATTAAATTTGGGTGTTGCCCAGCTTTCTGTTTTTGGACCAATTAATTGCTGTATGTAAATAGTTTTAAATATTTACTATTAAAAGCAAAATATTTTAAATTTACAGATGACACAGCGTAGGCATATTCTGGGGAATGCAAAAAACAACTCGAAGTGAATGTTGTTAGGGATTTGGAACTGTATTTTAATTAGTAGTTATAATAAATTGTCTCTTAATGTTCAAAAAACAATATTTATGGTAATTAAGCATAAAGGCAAAAAAACATGTAATTTTGGGACTTACCATATCAAAAAATTTATCCTGGGATAAACATTTAGAGGGAGTGATAAACAAAATTTTACCCATGCTAGGATCTGAATGAGAAACCTAGATAACTTATTTTAAATGGATACCTATACCATGATGCCTAATGCCATGACGGGGAAATACAAGTGTTGAAAAATTAAAAAAACTTCAGAGACTTCAAAACAAAGCAATTAAAGTGATTTTTAGACTAAACTACTACATGCCCAGTGAGGAAATGTATAAGAAGGTGCCATTTTAAAAAAAAATTAGTTGAAAATACTAGAACAAACAAAACCTAATATATACGAGGATAGTTCAAGAATTGTTGTCCCTAACATAGCTGGCGTTAAATAACAAATCGTCGGTGAGACTGCAAAACCGCGTAACAGCACACTGCAATACCGCGTATCTACAAAAGTCGCAAGATTGAGATTTAACGCCAGTGGGTTCAGAGTGTTTATTGGCTCCTAGTAGATGTTACGCGATTGAAATTAGCCAAAAAGGAACGTTTATTTAGCCGTTAAAACAATTCCGCGTATCAGTAGTTGGCGTTACGGTTGGCGAGTATTTGGTAGCAAAGCCGCGTATTTACCGAATGCTAGAAAAAGTCCTGACACGGTGGCGCATGTTTCTGATTTATTGTTATTTATTTGTAAATATTTCTAAAGATATTGATATATAAAGATATTGGTAAATTAAAGTCACATTCGTATAAAATAATAGTCATAGAAATTACGTTTAGTTAAAACAATGTTTAATAATAAGTTTTTTCCTCCTGTTAATATCCGAAAATATAGATATACAGTATTGTAGACTGCTGTTACGCGGTTTTGCAGTCTCATTGACGAAATGAAAAGTGTCGGGCAGAACCTTATTGCATGCCATTGGTGTGTGCCAATAAGTATTAGCGCATCAGTTCGTGTATGTTAATTTTTTTTTATTGAGGTGTGCGTGATTTTATAAAAAATATAAAGTAACTCTGTATTAAGGGGTTATCACCGCAAGAAATTTATAAAGACATGGTAAAAGTATTGGGTGACTCTGCCCCTTCGTACCTACCAGGTAATCATATGCACAAAAGATCTAATAGGTCAAGGTGCTTTAGAGGCTGCATAGCCTTCACGACCCCCCCATCCCCTACAATCTACCAGGTAATCTAGAACTGGTCACGAGATTTTAAACTGAAAGAGAGTCCTGTTAATATGCACCAGTTGCAGAAGCCTTAAAAACTGTGGTGGCCAAAGCAATTAATTTAGTCCATGACATGGATTTTAAAAAATATATATTTTAACGAATTTTATATATATATATATATATAAATAAATATATATATATATATATATATATATATGTATATAAATAAATAAATAAATAGGAATTTAAATTGGTTTTTTACGTTATTAATTTTGTTATAACACATAAATTATTATGTTAGAATGTTTGATTATGTTCTTATAAAATATAACAATCCTTATTATAGTGTAAGGATTTAAAGGTTAAATACATAAACATAAAAATAAAATAAAATTTTGTTATATTTTATAAAAACGAAGCTCGGTCTTTGATCTGGTGAAAGTGACACAGGGATATTATTTTTTAAAAACGAAATCGAAATACTACACCTACCGCAGTATTTCTTTGTCAACAATACTTTTTGTGTTTTTTTCGGGTGCTAGAATCACCAGGGTACTCTGTGCACTTATTTTGGAGCATGCCACATACAACTGGCCGTGGGAGAAGCAGCTTTCTCTCAAGTCTACTTCCACTACCTTAAGAGTTTGACCTTGAGCTTTGTTTATGGTTATGGCGAAGCAGATTTTGATGGAAAGCTGCACTTTCTTGATTTCGAAGGGGTAATGTGATGGTGTTAGGGAAATCCTAGCAATAAATATAGCTGTCCTCGAAAACAACCTGTGAGTATAGTGGCGTCGATTAAATTGCGATGCAATTTTTTTATTTGCAATCTGGTGCCATTGCATAATTTTGATGAATTTATATTGCGCAGCAACATAATTAGCGCGCCAACTCTCAATTTTAATATGTGAGTTGGGAGACCGGGAGGCTTCATTGTAATCAGGAACTCGACCAGATAATGAATGGCATCATCGGTGTTTATTACTGAGTTGACGGATTTATATTGATAGTCGACCCCTTCGAATGATCTCAAAAGTATTTCATTTATGACTGAGGCTTTTTCGTTTTTTGGTGTTAGGATAGCACGCTCGCCTAGCCGTTTTGCAGGTTTATCGTGAATATTATTATTGTTTGGGTAAATTTTAGCTATAAGCTCTTCTACAATTGGAAACAATTGTACTTAAGTCTGTAGGAAGAATTATATTATTATCTAGTTCCGGGAAATAACAATTTACTATTTTAAGTAACAGGTTTGAGAACTTTCCGGCAGTAACATCTTCGCTAAAATGTACTCTTTTATTTTTGTTATGGTTCCGTTTTGTCCCTGCAGGCCATTAATGAGACCGCTTTACGCATGTTTTAACTTCGTCCGCTAACGTTCCTTTAGGCACTACTGGTAAAGTCTGCCGGAAATTGCCTACTAACAACTCTGTTACTCCTCCCATTTGACAATGATTATTCCTTATATCTTGTAAAGATCTATTTGAGATTTCATGAGCCATAGTACTCTTATCCCAAACAATTAATATCGTTTTGAGGGGTTTAGGTTTGTATAAAATCAAAAGAAAGTTTAAACGCGGAGTGTGCAGTCAAGGTATAGTAAGTTTTTCATTCAAATATCCAAAAACAAATAAAATTAAAATTTAGAATTCTAATCCGATTTAAATATTCTTTTATATTAAACATTTCAATTTTACAGAGTATTGCATTGTACCAAGCTTTTATGTGAGTTTAACGTTTGTTGAATAAAATCGGATTGAGTTTTCAAACATGTGTCAGAATAAAATGTAATTTAAATTAAAAGCACTAATGAGTAATGATATCGACTTCGATGCAAATAACCACCAAAATATCGTTTTACCCCTTTTTAACCCTGGTAGGCGATGAGTTTCAATAAAATACCAAACACGTCTTCCATAAATTCTATTAAAGAATGTTTATGCAAAATTTGAAGTAGATTGGACCAAGCAATGACGTTGTCTCATACAAACTTTATCCCCGTTTTTCACCTCCTTAGGGGCAGAATTTCGTAAAAATTTTTTTTATCGGATGCCTACGTCATACAAAGAACACACCCTCCAAGTTTTAGGTCTCTACGATCAGCAGTTTAGGCTGTGCGTTGATCCGTCAGTCAGTCATTCGGGACAAAGCGTTTTATACGTAAAGATAACAGTATTTTTAAACTTTCTTTGGCCTATTTTACAATAACACTTATCGTTTTAAAGAAAAATGCGAAGATCGATATGTTTGACTTTGGACCGTAAATAAAATTTTGAGCTAAAGTAGGATCAATGGGGATTTTTGGTATTTTATTTTTACAGTGTATTTAAATTATGTAAATGTTCAGCTTTATGCGAATTATTCCGAAGGTAAATGTTTTGAATTTAAGTTGCTCCAAGCAATTTTACTCAAAAGGTTATTCGATCAACGATCCAAGTATTAACAATTTTTTTACTTTTAAACTCCGCTCTATTTTTAACAACTAGGTATAGCCGCAGGTGACATGATTTTCAACATTCTAATACACCATATTAAATAACGTCTGTTTTTTTTATCTGTTAGAATTTTATTAGTGACATAAAGAATTTTTTTAAATTAAAATTTACTTAAGTACTAGTAATTATTATAAAATTTACCACTGTTTTTATTTATAATTTAAATTTTTTTTTATTTTATTGTAAAAATTATTTTATACAGATCTGTGCATTTTTTGTAATATAGTTAAGCTTTTTACTAGCTATCTAGTTGTTTAAGATACAAAGATTGTTGCTTCTTTTCTTACCATGTTTTGTGTTTCTTGTTGACTTTTGTATACTTTGTAAACTTTTTCCTTTAACGGTTTTTACGGGTCTTTCTCTCGACGACAAGAAGTTAAGATACTTTTTTCCGAGTTATTTGATAGATCTTTTTAATCAAGAAAATACAATTAACCTACTTTAGCTTTGACCGATAATGGCTACCTGGTCAAAAAAAAGTCTGCTACCCCTTAAAACTTATTAAAATAATTTTTTGGTGTAGGTCAAAATACGTTTTTTGACTTGATAAAGGATATAACGTTCAAAATAATTTATACCAAAGTTCAAATTACATGACATTTTTGAGGTTGGGCCATTGATATAGGTACCTATGTCACCTAGATCTTTTAATCCTCTGTGACTACCGCTGTGTCTTCAGGAAATCGGAATTCCAGTTTGCTGGTTTTGGCAAACCGCAGGATTTCTGTTGGCCCTGTCTGATTTAGATCCATTATCATGCGGCCCAAGGTTTGATACCTTTATACCGCTAGCATCGGGCAGCAACACAGAATGTGTATGATGCTTTCTTTCTCTTTACTGCATAGTCGGCAGTTTTTCTTAGCCGTCAGCTTAAGTTCAAAGAGGTGCGCACTTAGTGCGATGTGGCCAGTGAGCACGCCAATATTGCTACTTAGCCTACTCCGGTTCATCGTCCAGAGTGCGTCTGCTCTTCTGGAGAGGTTTCTTCATCAGCTGTCTTAATGTTCTACAGCCAGTATTTGCATTTCATTGAGCGATATGTTTTTGCTTAAGAATTAGTTTCAATTCATGTTTCGCTTCGGAAATTGACAATCCGACCAACTGGCTTCTTGGTTCTACCAGGGTCCCATTTCTTGCCAGGTTGCCACGTCTTTTTTTTAGTTCTCTAAAGAGTACTCTGCTAGTGGTCTCTCTACTGGCAAATTATGCCCGAGCTCAGCCGTAGAGGGTAGAAGAAAAAATCTAAAAGTGAGCCGCGCCACCGACTTAAGACGGTACAAACCGGAAACCCCTAGGTCTTGTAGGCACCAGCAGAGCCACGCGAAAAACAACAAACAATTATGGTGAACTAGATAAATAAAACTATATTTACAATTACTGCAATATATTAATTAAGTAAAAAAAAATGATGTTCTGATTTTTTTTTTACAATAAATTCTGTATTTTCTTAAAGTGGTTTAAACGAATTTAATACATAATTTGGTTACTTTTAAGCTATTGAAAACCTCATTGGGACGTCACTGGGAGCAGGTACAAATTTAATGAAAATAACTTGTTACTTTTAAATTATTGAAAACACTTAGATCAAGCACATAATAACTGATAAGTTAATAAAATTAAATTCAATACCATGTAACCAATTGAAAACTTCACTGAGACGTCACGGTAACATCGATTATCCAAGAAACGAAACACCAAGTAGTATTATCATAATAATTTCTGCTAAAAACACCAGGCAAGTCTTTATAACACTGAAATTTATCGTCGATTTGGATGGAAGGGCACGTGGTACTTCACGATGGCTTCACTTCATCAAATCCCACACGTGGTGATCTTAACTCGACCCCAATAACCAAAATATTCACCACATAGGCACGACAGAATGGTCAAGTTAGGAATTAAATGGTTTATCTTCCTAATCCAATAAAGATGGCCCCAAATACAGCCAGATATGAAAGAAAAAAACCGTAGAAGTTCCGCTCACGTATTAATATCAAATCGTTCCAAAAACTCTCAACCGACTTCCACCACTGACACCAAACGACTCATGATCACTCCTCGCTCCCAGACCGGATATCAGAAAATGTCCCGGGACACGCGTCAGCCAACCTTTGCATGTATAAGTTCCTAGTTCATAATCGCGTTCGTCCGCATTAATTGCCAGTCCATTCCCACAGAAAAGCAAACCAACAATAATATTTCTGACAACACACGACAATCGAGGCCAATAATCAAGGCGAAGTCTAATAACAGAGACAAAAATGTCACAGCTATTAATAATAGAATTCTATTACTACTAGATAGGCAACACTACATACAACGAACCAAATGCAGTATGCAAAGCTAATTACGAACGCCAGACTATCATAATAATGAAACGGCAGATGGGAAAAAAAATAGGCACGTGACAAGTTCATCGGCTACCTCGTTTCTATTTATTCCTGTGTGCCCAGGCACCCATGCAAGAGTGACCTTATTTGCAGTCGCTAACTCAGTGAGGGCCTGCATGCAGTCCCACATCTACGATGATGTGGTGCAACTTACGAGGGCCCCAATGGCCGCGTAAATGTCAGTGAGAATATCAATCTCACTGTTGGTTACTCTGTTTTTTGTCAGGTGCGTGGCACACCTGAGTATGGCATAGACCTCAGCCTGGAAGACCAAGACATATTTCCACAGCGGTATGCTTTCCCTGTGTTTGCAGGATGCTCCAATAACACCTGCGCCGTAGCGTCTTTGGTACCCTGATCCGTCAGTGTACCATCGTTTCACTCCTAGGCTGGTCAATGGCGTTTTCTTCAACCAGTCTTCTCTGGTAGGTTAGTTTAAAGTAAATATCTATATGTTATTTTAATATTTATTTTTTTAATTTTAAATTAAATTTCTGACAATATAATAACTAATATTAATGAACATTCTAGAAGGACTGATTGGGGGCTTTAAACCGCCGGCGGTCTTGGTTAATTTTAAATCAATGGTAAGTCAGTTTTTTTCGTTAGTTAAAAAGTAGTGAGTTCTCAATTTAATCCCAAAAAGATGCCCACAAAAAAAAAGGTGGAGTCTGGAGCTAAAGAGAAGTTACTGCTAAAATAAATAATAACTAGAATAAAAATCGTTGTAGGGTATTGTCTCTTATTCGAAATAGATAAAAAATTGTATTTCTTGCTTTAACTACCGTAATTATTTCTTCGCTAGTTGGATTTTAAGGTAAAAAACATAGTGACAACTGATAAAGCATTCACGTGGTACATAGTAGATAGTAATACGTGTCCGCTTGCACTCTATCTATATCTCTATCTATATATATATATATATATATATATATATATATATATATATATATATATATATATATATGAATTCAGGGTCACTGATATGTAGGAAAACAATCGATTATCTCTTAAAGATAGTTAGCGAAAAATACAAAAGTTTAAGGGTTTTTTAAAATTCATTTTAGTAAAGAAAAATTAAGTATACAGGATTAGTCAGAAAATCATAACTAAACAAAGATGCTTTTTATTTATTGGAATACCCTTTATATTATTTCGTATTTTAAATCTTTCAAAAATTTTAATCAAAATTAATACAGCCCATCATATCTTAAATGTAAGAGTCTTTAAAATATTGAATTTTAAAAATAACTTTTTACTGTTCTTAAATGTATTAAAGAAAAAGTCAAAAATGATGGATATTTATTAAAACAATTCAACTCATGTTTAAAAAATTGCATATGCCAAAGTGAATTTGTCGCTTTGACAGCGGCAAATTTAGCTGCAACTTTTACAGCGACAAATGCACTAGTGGTTTTTTCACTTATTCATTTGTTTATCAATTATCGCGGTGTTGGTGGCAAAAATAAATAGCTTGACATGTTTGTCAACAACTTATTGAATTTCTAAGCAATAACAATAAGTTGATTCAGTGGGTATTTAAACGCCAAAATTAGTCATGTTGTTAATACCTGCGTGCCTACTAATACAGTTGCAATCATCAATTTGGCGATAATTTTTTACGTTTTGCGATGCAAAAAGATATAGATTTGAGCAAGATACTTCCATCATGGTAATGGAGAAGACTACAAAGAAGCTGTAGTTAAAACAATTTAGAATACCACCGGTAAAATGCTACAAAGTAAATATAACGAATTTAATATTGTATTTAACCCTTTTACCGACGTTTAGTTTAATTCATCACGTAATGCACGTAATGCTAAACGTAAAATCCTACAATTACAATCCGAAAAAGAAAATTTAGTGCATCAGCTTTTAATAAATCTGAAGTATTTGCAACGGCCAGATTATATGACAAAAATGAACAAGAAGGACTTTAAAAGAAATTATATTACAATGTGGCGTGTAAATTAGTTTGGCGCGGAGGAGAAGCAGCTTACTGCAAAACCACTTATTTCGTACCTGAAATTAAAAATATTGGTAAAGAAACTGAACGTATCGAGTATAATCCTATATTTTCGAAAACGAGGCGGTAACAATAAATTATGTGACAGCAAATGGATTACGCTTAATATTTTAGAGGAAGATATTTTTCCAATATGTTTATTTAAAAAATAAAGTATAGTAAAGGAGATAAAAGAAATACTTTAAAAGTTTATTTAAACAGAGAATACACAAGCGTGGGTTCCATTCGGAGACATGAGTGAAATTAATGAAATTAGTACGACAGAGATTTTGGAAGCGTTAAACAGTATGAAATTGGGTAAGACTACAGGGTATGACAGTATTACGACTAAAATGCTAAAGGCTTGATAGGGTGTGTTAGCTAGTCTGCTGTACCGCATTTTAAACTTTTGTTAGAGAAGAGGCAGATGACTGGTACAAGGCCGTTATCGTTCCACTTTACAAGTGACAAGGTTCGCAGTAGGACTGTAAAAACTACCGAGGCGTTAGTTTATTCTGTATCGTTGGCAAACTCCATGCAAATAAATTAATTAAAAGAGTGACGAATGAAACTAAGGAGATGATATGGGATGTGCAAGAAGGATTTGGAAGAGAAAAAAGATGCACATATTAGGTATTTTTATAACGAGGCATAGTCGAAAAATTCTTGGGTAAAAGTCACAAGGTCTACTGCGCTTTCGTAGACTTAGAAAATGCCTATGACAGAGTGGGGAGGAATGAATTATGGTCGTCATTGTCCATGTATGGGGTAAGCGGTAGTTTGATGCGAGCGCTGAAATAACTTTACGAGAATTCCACTGCTTGTGTCAGGATAAACAGAGCTTACACAGGCTGGTTTAACATTGGAAAAGGTGTAAGACAGGGATGTGTGGCTTCACCACGGCTGTCTAACTTATACATTAACAATTGTTTAAAAGAAAAAAAAATGTATAGGGATTAATAATGAACGATTTGATCGTCAAATGCCTCCTATACGCCGATGATCAGGTTATATTAGCATAAGTTAAAAAGGAGTTGCAGGCGATGGTCGATATTATTCATGATGCCCTAAAAATCTAAGAAATAGAAATAAATGTAAGACGAAAGTAATGGTATTTGAAATCAAATATCTAGAGAAATTTGAGATAATCCATAACAGACAATATGGATTTCGACAACTTCGGTCTACTGGAGATTTGCTGGCTTATGTCACTCAGCTCTGGACAAACACTATTAAAAAGTTTGGTGAATCCCGTGCAATAGCCTTGGATATATCTAAAGCCTTTGACCGCGTTTGGCACCAGGCATTGTTAAGTAAATTATCTGCCTACGGTCTCCCAACCAAACTGCGCCAATGGCTCTTGAGCTTCATGCAAGATCGCTCCTTACATGTGGCATTTGACGATATTTCTTCTGATGCGTTTAAAACTAATGCCGGGGTCCCCCAGGGTTCCATCTTGTTCCCCACCTTATTTCTTTTACACATTAATGACCTCTTGAAAACCACCACGAACCCCATTCACAGTTTCGCAGACGATAGCACACTTGTCTCAACTTTCACATCCTATCGATCACTTTCGGTGAATGATACAAATAGACTCAGGCAGGAACAGGTTGATTCCATCAATAGAGATCTTAAAGCAATCGTCGAGTGGGGAACCAACAATCTTGTTCAGTTCAACGCACAAAAAACACAAAGTGCCACGTTTTCCAAGAAAGTGAATTCCTCAAATCATCCCATCACAATGTCTGGTAAACCTTAAACCAAGTCCCTCCATCTCGATTTTGGGAGTCACGGTGTCCAATAATATGTCTTGGCATGACCATGTTGCTAACATCGCGAAGTCGGCAAGCCAGAGGCTAGGTTTTCTGTGGAAATCCAGAAAGTTTTTTACTCCTGATCAACTGTTGACGACGTACAAGGCTCAAATCCGACCTCTACTGGAGTATTGCTCGCACATTTGGGGTTCAGCACAAAGGCATTCTCTTGGTCTTCTAGATTCCATTCAGAAAAGAGCCATTCGCTTGATAAACAGCTCAACTCTCACAGATACCCTTCACCCTCTAGAACATAGAAGAAGAGTTGCAGACCAGTCATTGCTCTACAGATATTTCCATGGCAGATGCTTTAGAGAAATAAAAACTCTTGTACCACCATTGGCCACATTCGGTCAAAGAACTCGGCACGCTGATCAGTCTCACCCATTTACTCTCAAGATTGACACTATAAGGACCAATCTTCATCAAGAATCCTTCTTTTACAGGGCTGCTACGGAATGGAATAAGCTTCCAAAATCAGTTTTTCCAGAGAACTATGACCTGCAACTTTTTAAAAAGCGTGTCCACAATCATTTCTTTTCTATAATCCCTTTCCCTTCTAATAGTCGCAGTGCGGGCCGTCCGCGGCCCACACGATAGGTCTACCCTTTTTGCGACTATTTTCATAAAAAAAAAAAAAGAAACCTTAATAAACTGCGAGGTGATGATTGAGAGAGAAAGAGTGGAACAAGTGAATCAGTTTATATACTTGGGTTCAAAGTTTACGAAAGATGAAAAGTTTGTTTGACTATTACGTTGACCGGAGTGGAATAAATGAATGGCGCCCTGCTTAACTTTATGAGCAGTCAGAATGTGTCAAAAAAGACACGCTTGAATGTGCATAGAGAAGTGCATATTTTTATGGTAGTAAATGTTGGGTTTGGCACAAGAAGCACAACAATAATATTAATGCTGCAGTGATGAGTAGTCTGAGAAGTGACTTGGTTAGATAAAGTGAAGAATAGTGAGATAAGGAAACGCTGTGGTATGAAAGATGTGGTTATAGAAATAGATTAAAAATGCTTAGATGGTTTGGACACATAGGGAGGATGGATGAGGGAAGATTGACGAAACATATTATAAGGCGAGTGTAAATGGACAGGTTGATCTCGGCGAACATATCTTGATCATATCTTGACATTGTTTTAAAGAAAGGCCACGTCAAGAGTACCAACAACTGACGAACATAATATGAAAGCACTGATGAAAGTAGAAAATGCAAAAAAATGTGTAACATCCTATGCCTTTTCCTGGGGGATGACATGGCATGACTATATGTATGTATATAGGGTATATAATATATTGAAAAAAAATTGGGGTTCATCATTATTACAGTCATAACATCTTGTCAGATGTGTTGTGAACTCTATTTATTGTCAGTTGTTTCTGGTATTGGCTGAGGCATTACTGGGGTTCACCCGTGTATAGTGACGGCCGTGGTGTAGTTGCTAGCGCGCCAGCCTCTGCACCAAGAGACCCGGGTTCGATTCCCAGGTCAAACCAACGAATTATAAGCGACCGCTGCCGTTCGGAAGGCAATGGCAAACCACCGAATGTATTCTGCCTAGTATAGCCTCTCTAAACTAGCCGTTCGGAACCGGCATTAAACTGTAGGTCCCTTCTATTCATGCAACACTGATTGAGCGTGCACATGAATAGTTGCAGAGAGGTCGCCGACGCCCCCAGGGGTATGGCACAACAAGAAGAGAGACCCGTGTATAAATAAATAAATAATGTAATTAATTTTATACAACTAGCAGTGGATTATTTGCATGAGTAAATATAGTTTCAAACAATTTGAAAAATATATTTTAACTAAAAATTTGCCAAAATTAAATTTTATTGTAAATTTTTTAGGACTCTTTTTTAATAATGAATTTAAAGAACAATGAATATTTATTAAATATTGGAAAATTTATGCTTACGTGAATTTTTTGAACAAGACTTTTCTATACGACATTATGAGCGGAAAATAATAACTGAGCTTTCAAGCCATTCAATGGCTATTCATCCGGTTGCTATGGTTGCCGGTATCCTACCTATTTACGACAATTATGAAATTGTCTAACGGGACGCATTGTATTATTTGTTCTTTGAAAATGTATCGTGGTAAAATTATAATGCAGTCCGCGGATGCACAGTTGAGTTCTCGAATCGTTGTTATACTTTTTCAGTAAAGTGACACAGTTGGAAATTATTATTGGCTTTGACAAATTGTTTTAATAGCAGGTACGTGACAGGATCAACAGTTAATTTAGTTTTGTCACAAATATACAGGATGTCATCACTATTGGGACATAGAATAATACAGGTTGTTATTTTGATCAAATTATGAGGAATGGACCAAGTATGCCCTAATCAAATGTTGCTGTTGAAAAAGATACAAAGTGTCACGTGCCTATTTTTTTCCCTTCTTCAGTTACATTATTAATTGGATCTCTGATGGTTTTGTATTTCTCAGGTGCTCGTAAATAGTTTCGCTTACCGTATTTTGTTGTAATTTGAATTTATCACTCGTTGTAAATAGTGTTGCATACCTAGTAGTGTTAGGATTTAATTATTAATGGCTGTGACATTTTTGTTAATTGGAGTGGGAGTCTTTGTTATTAGATTTCGCCTTGATTTTTGGCCTCGATTGTCGTGTGTTGTTAGCTATATTATTGTTTGGTTTGCTTTTCTGTGTGGATGGGCTGGCTATCAACACGGACGAGCGCGATTATGAGTTGGGAACATAGATTTGCAAAGGTTGGCTGACGCGTGTCCCGTGTCATTTTCTGATATCCGGCCTGGGAGTGAGCGGTTGAGAAGAGTCGCTTGGTGTCAGTCGTCGAGGTCGGGTGAGAGTTTTTGGAACGATTTGATATTAACACGTGAGCAGAACTTCTACGGTTTTTTTTCTTTCATATCTGGCTGTATTTGGGCCATCTTAATTGGATTTTGAAGAAAAACCATTTGATTTTTAACTTGACCATTCTGTCTTGCCTTTGTTGTGGATATTTTGGATTTTGGTGTCGAGTTAAAATACCCGCGTGCGGGATTTGATGGAGGAAAGCCATTGTTAAGTAGCAGGTGCTGTTCCATAATTCAAACCGGCCACAGGAGTAGGCCACAGGATTCGTGAATTCGTGTACCCAAAGGTTACAAGTGATTTATTTTAGTATATTTAAACGACGTGACTTATTTTTGACACCACGATTAAGTTTTGTTTTAATTTATTAATGGGGTACACTGTTGAAAACTATTTATTGCATTGGATAATATGCCAAGGCTGAACTTTGATTAAAATAATGTTCGCAATAGTTCTTTGTGACCAAGTAAGAACGTTTATTCATACTTATTTGTAAATATCCTACAATATTGCTATTTTGAAGGACAGCCATCGTAAAAAGAAATTATTTTAAATAAGCTCTATTGTTTTAACAGTGTAAATCTTCAAAAATACTATTTGGTGTTTCTGTTTCTTGGATCATCGATATAACAGTGGCGTCTCAATGAAGTTTTCAATTGGTTACATAGTATTGAGTTTAATTTTATCAACTTATCAGTTATTATGTGCTTGATCTTAGTGTTTTCAATAGTTTAAAAGTAACTAATTATTTTCATTAAATTTGTACCTGCTCCAAGTTGAATCTGAATGTATACATTACTGAATATACATTATGTAGTTATTGTGATGGTTTCAAATTATTATTTTTGTTGCAAGTCCATTTATTTTGTATTTTTTTTTTAATCTTTTGCTATCAGGAATTCTATATAAAACCAATTATTTTTGAAATTTTAAATATTGTGAACATTTTTTTTGTTTTTAATTCTCTTTTAGGTTTACTCTCATTAGGTTTTTATTATTGTCTGAAAGATTGTTACAATTAATTTAAATATTATTTTAAGAAAAGTGTATTAAATTCGTTTAATCCACTTTACCAAAATACAGAATTTGTTGTAAAGAATCAGAACATCATTTTTACTTAATTAATATATTGCAGAAATTGTAAATATAGTTTTATTTATCTAGTTCACCATAATTGTTTGTTGTTTATCGTGTGGCTCTGCTAGTGCCTACAAGATCTAGGGTTTCCGGCTTGTACCGTCCAAGTCGGTGGCACGGCTCACTTTTATATTTTTTTCTTCTACCCTCTTTGGCTGAGCTCGGGCATAATTTGCCAGTAGAGAGACCACTGGCAGAGTACTCTTTAGAGAAATAAAAGACGTGGCAAAAGTGTAAGAGATATTTTTTTTTGCTAATGATATTACAATTTAATAATAAATTGTTTTGTAAAAAAACAAAAAAAAATTACTTTAAACAAGGAACATTATTTTATATTAAGTTGCAAGGGACGCCACATTAAATAATCATAATGATGAACATTTTTAATCGATGAATCGTTAAAATCGGACTGTATTAATTTATTGTTTAAAAAAGTAATTTATCACGATCAAACTTTAGACAAATTAAATGGGTCAAAATGTATTGGAATAAACAATATTTACTCAGAAATAAAAACCAATTTTGTCGTCCCTTTGTCTCACATTTTGATGCTACGAAAATATTGATATCGAAAGGAATATTGGACAGAATGTTTCTTACTTTGATGTTCTCCTTTTAACTGCGAAGAGCCAGGACAGATTTGTCTGTCTCCGTATTGATGGCGAAAATGAATTAAGGCGAACTTTGAATTCTTTGGCTTTGCAGGTACTAGATCAACTCGACAAAATTAAATAGATTGTTGTTTCGAGCAAGCTGACAATACAAATTTTTGGGTCTCAGGTGACCTCGATAAAACTTTATTTATGATATTAACTCGACTAGGATTAATCTTATACTACTTAATACGAACTGGCTACGACTGGTCTCGATCTATTACTGAATTGTACAAGTCTGCTTCTCTCTGAGTGTAGTACCGTGCACTTTGAAAGAGGGCAAAAGCCGACAAAGGTCTTTTAATCCAAAATTCGAATTGCATGACAAAACAAATCGGATAAATTATAAAAACAAATAATTTATAAAATTGGTGGTGTGGACATTATTTTTATTTCAACTTAATGATTTTAACAGCCGTTGCAATGTTGATTTCACCCTCCACGTGCATAAATTAAGAAAAAAACTATTTAGAAATAATTTATTAAAGAAATAGACTTGTCAAAAGTCCCTACTTTATCTCCAACGAAGCGGATATCAAGTGCCGAATTAACCCAAATAACCACATCTTTACTTTTTCAACATGTTAATATTTCTGTCTAAGAATATACGCACAAACTGCTTTGTTTATTTTCAAGCAAGGTTATTCGGTAACCATCGTGTCTTTTTAACTCTGACTGATTTAACCGGAAGTGGATAATAACTACATACATGTATCACGTCTCTTTTCCGTATGGGAAGACAGAGACCACTTCCTTTTACTTGCTACGGTTCTAACACATATCTTTTGCTTCCTCTACTTTCATCAGTGCTCTTATACATGCTCGTCGGTTGTTGGTACTCTTGACCTGGCCTTTCTTCAAAACAAAAAACAAAACAAGGTTGATCTGATCGAGATATGTTTGCCGAGGTCGACTTCTACCGACTTGTCCATTCACACTTGCCTTATAAATTTGTTTCGTCAATCTTCCTTCATCCATTCTTTCTACATGTCCAAACCATCTAAGCATTCGTTTATCTATTTTTGTAACCACATCTTCTTTTACACCACAGCGTTCTCTTATCTCACTATTCTTTACTTTATCCAACCGGGTCACTCCGGCTATACTTATTAAACTACTCATCTCCGCAGCATGAATCCTATTTTCATGCTTCCTCTGCCAAACCCAACATTTACTACCATACATACGTGTAGGAACCAACACTCCTCTATGCACAGCCAGAAGTGCCTTTTTTGACACCTTCTGGGTATTAAGAAAGCTATGCAGTGCCCCATTCATTTGATTTTCTGCCAACACCCTTCGCTCAATGTCACTGTCATACTTTCCATCTCTCGTAAACTTTGAATCCAAGTACACTAATTCATTTACTTGTTTTACTCTTTCTTCCTCATTTGAAACTTTACAGTTTGTCATGCTTTCTTCTCTTTCAAAAACCATTGCTTTCGTTTTGCTTATATTTATTTTTATTACTTTGATTTTCAGGGCATCTTTCATAACATTAACCATAGCCTGCAACTCCTCTTTAGATGACGCTAATATGACTTGATCATCGGCGTAAAAAAGGCATTTGACGATCAAATCATTCATTTTTAATTCATACGCACTCTCTTTTAAATCTTGTAAACCAATCGTATATGTATAAGTTAAACGGCCGTGGAGAAGCCACACAATTCAAGGTTAAAATGCTTAAGAACCTTAGCAGTTGATGATAAACATTCTTTCTATAATTAATGTTGATCTTTAAGCTTTACACAATTGAAAGGACTGGTTTTAAAAAGATTTTTTTAAAGTAATTTTTTTTTAATTCTATTGAAAATCGAGTACCTAACGAAAAAATTCTTGTAGTGACCAATAACTGTTGAGTAAGGAAACTAAAGATGGGATTATTTAATCCCTATGTTTAAGAATAATGGCGTAGTCTGCACATTATTCTTTAAGTAAATTGAACTGTTAATAGTGTTAGGATATTTAGTCTTGGGTTATTTAATTTACAATGCTTAATACAAAAACTAAATAATTTATTCTAATCATTTTTTATGAAATATAATAAACTATTATTTAATAAATCACATAAATCATTTTTTTTTGTAGACTATGAGAAGGCATTTGATATTATTGACCAACACAAAATGCTCGAAGCTCTTTGATTGCCAAATAGACCACCGATACACCGATTAAAAATATCTATGAAACCGCAACATCATATGTTAGGCTCCATGAAGATACAGGCAAGTTTAAAATCGAACGAGGAGTTCGCCAGGGTGACACCATATCACCAAAACTATTTACAAATTTACTCGAGTACATACTGAAGGAGATCAATTGGAAAAACTTGAGAGTTAATATAAATGGAGAAGACTTGAACCACCTTGGGTTTGTCCTGATTTCGGATATTATATTATTATTAGATATTATATATAATAAATTCTACAAAAACACAATATATGACAAATCTAGTGATTAGTGGTAATATCCCCTTGAGTGGGCACGAAGTGCAACAAGTTTCGTCCTTCAAATATCTTGGTCATGAAATTCGTGTTGGTCAAGACAACCAAACTGTTGAGTTTCAAAGAAGAATGGGCCGCTTTCGAGAACCTAAAAGAGGTATTCCGGTCCGTCATCCCGGTATGTTTAAAGAGTGACACAACGGGCTATAAAGAGAGCCGTTTTGGGCATTTCCATAAAAGATAAAACTCAGAACAACGAAATAAGAAGAAAAACAGGTATAGCGGATGTCGTCAGGAGAATAACAACATTAAAATGGAATTGGGCAGGACACATTGCAAAAATAACTGACGACGATGGACCAAGACAATCTTTGAATGGAGGCCGAGACATAAGGCTTACCGAAATAAAGGTCGACCACCAACCAGAAGGACTGATTATACAAAACGCATTAAGCATAACTGGATGCAGGCGGCGCAGTGCAGGAAGGAGTGGCACAGATTACGGGAGGCCTATGTTCAGCAGTGGACGCGACAAGGCTGATGATGATGATGACATAAATATTTACTTTACAAGTCTTTACATTCACAACTATACGTAACTATACGTAAACTTTTTAAAAATATATCACTTTTTAACTGACTAATTAATTTTTCGCGGCACCGCGATCTTTTAATAGGTATGAACCAACGTTCTCAAAATTCTCTAAAATTATTCTGGTTATATCACAGGTGGCCAATTGCCGCCCACAACTATAAATTATCCGCTAGTATAACGGGCGTTTGATGCTACCAAAAAAAATTGGCAGTTGTAGAGACTGCCGGTAGAAGTGAAAACACAATATTTTTTCGTAAATTTCTAATAATAAAATCGAATAATATAAAATTATAGATAATCAGTTTGCAACAAAAAACAAAGCACATATTTTATTTTTGACAATTTAAATAAATAAATAATGATTTCGAAATATTAAACTTTTAAATAAAATAAAAACCTAATGAAATAAAAGTCGGAACCGTTTTCATTATTTTAAACTAAAGATTTTAATGATATTAGGTAATAAACAATAATTTTGCATTAATAACCATATTTTAAACTTCAACACATCAATCTTAAATTATTATTGAATATTATAAAAAAATTTATTTCAAAATCCACGATAAAAATATGATTGAACAACCAGAAATCTGTTTTACCACGGTAGTAACAAAACGACCAAGCGTGATGCATTGCAGAGGTAAAATATTAGAAAATAAATAATAAAAAATTTTCAATCGCCAAAATAAATACGAGAATTTAAAATACTTTTTTATTATTTATTCTTTATTTTAAAAATATTAGTATATTTATTTGGTACTCACTGTTGTACTAAACAATGATTCTACAATTAAAAAATTCAAATTATAATCAAACAAAAGCACTATTTCAACGTATAAACACATTGAACTTTTTACTAAATCCATTTAATTTCAATTATAAGAGATAAACAGCACTAATGTTGCACAATACCACCGTCTAAAGACATCTTCAGAATATAAATGTACTGAGCTGACTGAGGAAAAATTCAACTTTTTCACAGCCGGCAGTTTTACTTTTGGTGAATCCCGTGCAATAGCCTTGGATATATCTAAAGCCATTGACCGCGTTTGGCACCAGGCATTGTTAAGTAAATTATCTGCCTACGGTCTCCCAACCAAACTGCGCCAATGGCTCTTGAGCTTCATGCAAGATCGCTCCTTACATGTGGCAGTTGACGGTATTTCTTTCGATTCGTTTAAAACCAATGCCGGGGTCCCCCAGGGTTTCATCCTGTCCCCCACCCTATTTTTTTTACACATTAACGACCTCTTGAAAACCATCACGAACCCCATTTACAGTTTCGCAGACGATAGCACACTTGTCTCAACTTTCACATCCTATCGATCACTTTCGGTGAATGATACAAATAGACTTAGGCAGGAACAGGTTGATTCCATCAATAGGGATCTTAAAGCAATCGTTGAGTGAGGAACCAACAATCTTGTTCAGTTCAACGTCCAAAAAACACAAAGTGCCACGTTTTCCAAGAAAGTGAATTCCTCAAATCATCCCATCACAATGTCCGGAAATACCCTTGAATCAAGTCCCTGCATCTCAATTTTGGGAGTCACGGTGTTTAATAATATGTCTTGGCACGACCATGTTGCTAACATCGCAAAGTCGGCAAACCAGAGGCTGGGTTTTCTGTGGAAAGCCAGAAAGTTTTTTACTCCCGATCAACTGTTGACGACGTACAAGGCTCAAATCCGACCTCTACTGGAGTATTGCTCGCACATTTGGGGTTTAGCACCAAGGCATTCTCTTCGTCTTCTAGATTCCATTCAGAAAAGAGCCATTCGCTTGATAAACAGCTCAACTCTCACAGATACCCTTCACCCTCTAGAATATAGAAGAAGAGTTGCAGACCAGTCATTGCTCTATAGATATTTCCATGGCAGATGCTCCAGAGAAATAAAAACTCTTGTACCACCATTGGCAACATTCGGCCGAAGAACTCGGCAGGCAGATCAGTCTCACCCATTTACTCTCAAGATTGACACTACAAGGACCAATCTTCATCAAGAATCCTTCTTTTACAGGGCTGCTACGGAATGAAATAAGCTTCCAAAATCAGTTTTTCCAGAGAACTTTGACCTGCAACCTTTTAAAAAGCGTGTCCACAATCATCTCCTTTCTATAATCACTTCCCCTTCTAATAGTCGCAGTGCGGGCCGTCCGCGGCCCACACGATAGGTCTACCCTTTTTGCGATTATTTTCATAAAAAAAAAACTTTGCCCTCCGCCAGAGGAAAAAGTATGCTAGTGTGGCGGCTAACAGTTAAAACGTCATGAGTTTTGATGTTAAATCAAAACTTGCAAATTGACATTTTTTAATGCTGGATGACAACTATAAAATAAGAGACGTTAATGAGGCATTTTTGTATCTAACCCTGTTACATATTTCGTGTCTATGACCCAATTACTAATTGTACGTTTGAAAAAACATTTCATTTATGCACAGTATATACACATTGACCTTTTCACCAAATCCATTCAATTTTACTTATAGGATGTACACAGCACCAATGTTGCACAATACGTCAGGATGTCGGTGAAGCGAACCCATAAGACTTTCCGGTACCAAAAAGTGCCCAACGCGGCTATGTCATGAGCATGTCGATGACGCGAACCCATAGGATTTTTCCCTACCAAAAATTGCCCAACGCGGCTAAAGAAGTTTTTACTTTAAAAATCGTACGAGTTTTTGTAAACAACTCGCCGTAACTTAAATTACCTAATTTGACTTTTTATCATTTTAACGAAATTTCCTCACGACAAAGGATACAAGGATTTTATAATGTGGCAAAAAAATTTAAGTTAAAGATAGAAAAAATAACCGCAGCATTTTATAATTAAAAAATGTTATCACGATTCGACATTTCGCCAACCAACTCACGTAAGTGTGGATAGGCATACCGACCTCTGCGTATTTTAGTGTCGGTGTGTATTTTTGATGCGAGCGTGTGGATGCATTTGAAACACGGAACATAAACATATTAAAAGAGGTAACAATTTGACCCTTTGCGAATTGCGACTAATTAAAATTCCCAACGCCCGCAATCTCCTTCGAAACATTGTTTTAAAAGCTTTCGCGAAAACAAAGTTTGCGGAGCAACTTTAATAATGGCGTATCGTGTGCCAAAAGCTATTCATTATGTTTCGTTATGAACTACACACACCTTATAATCTATAACACAAATATTTTATCTAATAGATCACAATTTCAAGATATACAGTGCGTCCATTAAGTAACGCAAAAATTCATTATAGCTCATTTTACCAATGAACGACGGTATCGGATTAGTCACCGAGGTATCAACTTAACGGGCGCACTGTGTTGAGTAAAATATTAGTAAATTCATACATACATACATTACATAAATACATATAGTCACGCCGTAGGGGTAGGCAGAGACCACTTCCCTCCACTTGCTACGGTTCTTACACACATCTTTTGCTTCCTCTACTTTCCTCAGTGCTCTCTTACATGCTCGTCGGTTGTTGGTACTCTTTCTTCAAAACAATGTTGATCTGATCGAGATATGTTCGCCGAGGTCGACCTCTACCGACTTCTGTCCATTCACACTCGCCTTAATTTGTTTCGTCAATCTTCCTTCATTCATCATTTTAAGGTGTTCAAACCATCTAAGCATTCATTTATCTATTTTTGTAACAACATCTTCTTTTACACCACAGCGTTCTCTTATCTCACTATTTTTTACTTTATCCAACCGAGTCACTTCGGCTATACTTCTTAGACTACTCATCTCCACAGCATTAATCCTATTTTTATGCTTCTCTTGCCAAACCCAACATTCACTACTATACATAAGTGTAGGAACCAACACGCCTCTATGCACAGCCAGACGTGCCTTTTTTGACACTTTCTGGCTGTTGATAAAGCTATGCAGTGCCCCATTCATTTATTTTTCTGCCAACACCCTTCGCTCAATGTCACTGTCATACTTTTCATCTCTCGTAAACTTTGAACCTAAGTACACAAATTCATTTACTTGTTCCACTCTTTCTTCCTTAATCGAAACGTCACAGTTTGTCATGCTTTTTTTTTTTTCAAAAACAATTACTTTCGTTTTGCATACATTTATTTGATTATCTGGGCTTTATGCATAACAATAACCATCGCCTGCAACTCCTCTTCAGATAACGCTAATATGACTTGATCATCGGCGTAATGAAGGCATTTGACGATCAAATCATTTATTTTCCATCCAGACGCACTCTCTTTCAAATATTTTAAACAATTGTCGATGTATAAGGTAAACAGACGAAGCCACACATCCCTGTCTCATACTTTTTTCGATGTTAATTCAGTCCGTGTAAGCTTCGTTTATCCTGACACAAGCATTGGAATCCTCGTAAAGTGATTTCAGTGCTCGTATTAAACTACCGCTCACCCCATACATAGACAATGTCGACCACAATTCACTCCTCACCACTCGGTCATAGGCCTTTTCCAGGACTATAAAAGCGCAATGGACCTTCTGACTTCTAGCCAAGAATTTTTCGACTATACCTCGTAATAAAAAGACCTGATCGTTACATCTCCTTTCTTTATGTTAGTGAGGTATAATAAAACATTGCGGCAAGTACAAATTATTTGTATTTTTATCTTATATCCAAATATATTATTACAAAGCCATGATAAAATTTGAAACGTTGGCAAAAAAACAATTTTAGTTTTTTCTTCAATATATCCACCGATTCAAATCATAACTTACCTTTTAATTTAACTATTATTTGATTACAAAACCTTACGAAAATTAGTAATAGTATATTACATACCTAGGGCAGTAAAGTAAGAAATATCTCAGAGCACATGTTTGTTGACCGATGCAAAGCCGAGATAATCTTCTTTGTGTTTCTTACTTTAATGTCCGTGGTGTGTATACTATTTTTTTTCCTACTGTAGGCGAAAAGCGACAACTTCGTTTTGCGTAACGGGCCGAAAGTGACGCTTTCTGCACATTAGGGAGAAAAATTATTTATTCTCCCTACACATATTTCAAGAATCTTTTAGCCATTTTTCCTGAAACAGCAAGTGAATATCTTATAATTTAATTTTTTTACATCAGTGAATTTTTCAAGAATTTTAATCATTTCGATGCCGAATCTCTGTAACAATTTTCCATTAAATTTTTTATTAATATTTCTTTCTCGCTCAAAATTTGCCTACAGATGGATTTAAATCCGAAATTAATTGCCTTATAACACCAGTTTAATTTATCCACTGTGGTATTTACTTCGTTATTATTTCGCTTTGTTAATAATACACTAATTTATTTATCCATGTAATTTAAAAATAATATTAATGTATGTAGTGACGCTTTCAACCACCATAATCAGTTTCTATTTGTATTGTACGTACCCTTTATGTCAGTTCCACATATTTTACTAAAATTAATGAGTGTTTGTTGTCGACAGTTATATTTTTTTGGAAAGTTTATTTTCCTTTTTACCAGCTAAAACTTGAGTATACGAAAATGTCATAAGGAAAATGAATCGTTTACATGAAATATTTTGATAGGTTTGTATAATTTAATTAGTTAATGTAATATTTACCCAAACAACAGTATATTTTTAAGTTTACAATCTTTATTGTAAACCTAATATAAAAATTATTTATTACCAGTAATGTAGTTTTAGTAATGAAGTACATTATTCTAGTAATAAAATTAAAAAAAAAAGATAATATTACAGTGAATGTTAAAGGTTAAAACAAAATCCGTTAGTTCCAAATGAAAGCTATATAAAAATAAATTATAGTTTACAACAACTAAAAAACAAGCAATAAAAACAGACGAAATTGTTTGTAGGTATTATCACAGGTCCATATCTAGTTGGTTAAACCATTGGATGGTCTGAGGTGTTGCATGCAAAAAGTCAACAGTTATGCCAGAAAATGCACTTGTCGGACATTCGTAGGTAATGTGATGCATTGTTTAAGAAGCAGCACCGCAATCGCATTCTGGACTTACGCACATCCCCCAATTGAACAAGTCCGATCCACTTCTACCATGGCGAGTCCGGATCCTGTTTAACCGAACCCAGATTATACGGGGCATGATAAAACCCTGTGAAGGATTACCCGGATCTAGCAAGGAGTGCCAGGCCGGACCAAATTTGCTCTGCTAACTCAAAATTCACTTGTCATGTCCGTTAAAGTTGTTGGTTATAAGCTGTTAAGCTGTGGGGTGCTTTTATTCCGAAACACAGAGTTAGTTTAAAGCACCCCACGCTTTAATAACAGTGACATAAATTTTTTTACAAGTAATTTTATTCTTTTGTTAAGAATTATTTTTTACTTTTTAGTTTAATTATCTCTGTTATTTGCACCAAGTCCATACAAGTTTAAAATTTATCTTGTCGAAGCTCAGTGCTTTTAAAGCAGCCTGGTTGTCTGATATTATACTTATGTTTTTGTTTGCTAGATTTCGTTTGGTCAACTCTTTTGCACACAATTCGATAGCAAAGACTTCAGCCTGAAAGATTGTAGCATACCTGCCAATATTGGTAGAGATTTCAATCTTTGGTTTCCTGCTGAAAACTCCGGCCCCAACTCCATCTGGAGTTTTTGAGCCATTTGTGTACATTACGTATTTAGTCTCTGGGAAGAGGATTTTTTTCTCATCCATTCGTCTGTCTTCGGAAAGAGGACTTTTAACGACTTTTCTACGTGAATTTTTGTGGCTAGCATGTTACGAGTCATTCCGAGAATTTAATGTTTTTTTATTTGCTCTAGCTGTCTGTTGTAACCCTTTGGCCCACCAGACCACTGAACCATACGTGACCATAGATATTATCATTGTTTGATAAATCCAGTAAATCTGTTTGGGGTTCATTCCTCAAGATTTGCCGTATACTTTTCTGAGATTCCAGAGAGAAAACCTGGCTTTGTTTATTGTTTTTTTCAGGTGAGCGTTCCAGGTGAGTCTTTATTCTTCGCATACCTTCCACAATAAATTATTTAGGCAATATATTTGATTCTAAACTGTCCTTTATTTCTTACGTATCCTTACATTAAAACATCGTTTTCGCTGTCAATAGGTCGTATGGATTTATTGTTCGGAATTCACTGAGATGTTTTAAAAACATTGAACTACCTACTCATTTGATTAAACCTCAAACCTTAAATAGGTCCACAGTATAAAATTCACGTTGTTAACTTGAAGGCAGCACAGAGACGATTTTTATAACTGTTAAGTTGCAATATTTATGCTACCTACCCTGCTACAGGAATATCACTTGTTATTTTTCTAGCTAGGCATTTATTTACCATTCTAGAAAACAGGAAAATATGCTTTTCTATGATACTTCACGAGATAATTTACAGGATCTTAACTCATATAGATTTTTAATATATATGAGGAAACATAAATTTTTTTAAACGTACAATAAATAGTCCGTTACTGTAATGAGCTGACTGCGGAAAAATTCAACTTTTTTACCAGCGGCAGTTTTACTTTTAATTTTCCCTGCGCCGGAGGAAAAAGTATGCTAGTGTGGCGGCTGTCAGTTAAAACGTCATGAGTGGTGATGTTAAATCAAAACTTACAAAATTACATTTTTGTAAGGAAGTCCCTTATTGCACGGTACGGACTTGGCGGATGAAAGATAGGCGAAAGAAATTGTAAGATTTTTCCGTCACGAAACACGAAACATCAGACGCGTAAACCGTGTACCAATTATATCCGCGCAGCCAATAGCATACGCGCTATGGATAACCCTTTTAATTGATTAATATACATCAATAATGCATTATAATATTATGTATGATATAATGTATCATGATAGTGGCTTAGAAGATAATAACAATGACGCTAGGTAAGTGTCAGAGTTAAAATGCAACAATATGTGAATAATTTATTTTTAACCTAAATTATTTATATTACGAGAGTCTTATTTTTTTATAGCCAATTAGTTGACAAATTGACTAAAAAAAACATCAAATAAAAGCAACAATGTCGAAAAATGCAAAAACAAGCGTGGGAAAAAATTAAATACGTCCTACCAAGTGTTTCGCGACATTCACGCACTTACTTTTTTAATGCTGAATGACAACTATAAAATAAGAGATGTCAACGAGCCATTTTTGTATTTAACATACATACATACATAAAGTCACGCCTTTTTCCATTGGGGTAGGCAGAGACCACTTCCTTTTACTTGCTACGGTTCTTACACACATCTTTTGCTTCCTCTACTTTCATCAGTGCTCTCATACATGCTCTTCGGTTGTTGGTACTTTTGACCTGGCCTTTCTTCAAAACAATGTTGATCTGATCGAGATATGTTCTCCGAGGTCGACCTCTACCGATTTGCCCATTCACACTCGTCTTATAAATTTGTTTCGTCAATCTTCCTTCATCCATCCTTTCTACGTGTCCTAATTTACACTCCGTATATTAGTTAGTTACAAAGTACTTTTGTTTTTGGGAAATTTGAGATAAATTAAATTTTTATTTTGAATATTAAAGTTCATAAGAAAATATTAAAAATAATTACAAAATATCAGTACTGGTCTTAATATTTCCCCCATTTTAGAACCAGGCTGTGTATTAAAATGCCCTTATACCTCACCATTCTATCCTTACCTCTTATAAAATTAAAATTCCTGAAATATCGCTATTTACTCCTTACACTTTTGGGTTATTGATAAAATTGGGATTTTGGGTGAGATGATGAAATTCCTATTCTGTAAATTTGGAGCCAGAGTAATATAATTTCCAAATTGTTTTTACCTATATTACGTTTGGGAGAAAATTCAGAGAGTTTAATAAATTTTAAGGTTATTTGCATATCTACAAGGGTTTTGCATATTAATGTCTAATTAAATAGGTTAACAAAACACAAAAATTATTTTGTTAATACCCTTTATGGGTCTGATGAATTTTGCGATTTGAATAATAGCTTGATTAATTAACGTTTACATTTCAACTTAATTTTATATAATACTTCAAAATCTTAACTAAGGGTTATATTTATCAACATTCCTAAGGTTCTACTAGCTTAAAATTTTTTAAATTTTCCAACTCATTCAGCTATGTTCTCTTCAGTCTTCTCAGCTAGTTAGTGTTGTCGAAGAGCTGGATGGCCTAAACATTCACATGATTGCAGAGTCGTGTTTCATAAATCTTTGCAAATTTGCTTATTCGCAGATCAATAGTTTTCATTTAAAGGTCCCCATAAAGATTACTAACTCGAGGTTTTTAGGATGTAGACATACAGAAGAGTTTTAAAAAATACCTTGGACGGGCAAAGTAACAAACAACAAAGTACTAAATAGACTAAATAAAGACAAAAAAAAACTACAAAAATAGAAAAAATGCAATACCTCGGACATATTATATGACATGACAGATACCGTAATCTGTAGCTTGTTATACAAGGAAAGAAACAAGGCAAGAGATCAGTCGGTAGAAAAAGAACTTCATGGCTCAAGAAAATAAAGATAGTGGAATGAAAAAACCACCACGTCTCTATTTTGATCTGCTCTTTCAAAGGTTCAAGCAACCCTTATGAGAGCCAAACACCGCTAGGAGTGAGTGGCAACAAAAGAAGAAGAAAACAACTTTGTATTGATTAATATTTATTTATTAGTTTAAAATTTAATTTAATGTAATTTACTTAACTAAAATTTAAAATTCTTTATTTTTTAATAATATAAATACTAAAAATAATTAACAAATCTATTATCAATATATATATATATATATATATATATATATATATATATATATATATATATATACATAAATAATCAATAAATAATAACACAAATTACATCAGCAAAGCGGATTTCATAAAGATGTTCTTTTATTTTTGAGAATAAATGGTAGTCGCTCAATGCCAAATCTGGAGAATAAGGTTGTTCAAAAATTTTAAATTCCGCATTGTGAATGGCGGTCATTACAACACAATTTTTGTGGGCAGGAGTGTTGTCCTGGTGAAAGAGCCCACCTCTACTTAATTTTTCTCTTCTCTTTTTTCTGATCGCTTCGCGTACTTTTGGTATTAAATTTGCATAATATTTACCTGTTATGGTACGCCCACTCGGTAAATAATCCATTATAATAACACCTGCAAAATCCCAAAAAATTGTAGCCATGATCTTACCAGCTGATGGGACAACACGAACATTTTTTTGGATTCTGGATCAAAGTGATGAACGCATGTTTCGTCGACCGTAAGAAATTTTTAATATATCGGGATCATTGTTATAACTCGACAAGCGTAAGGGGTCACTTGGAAATGCGCGACCGAAAGAGAGACGCAAGCTGCCTGACAAAATATAGAAAAAGGATCGATGCCGCGATTGTCTCTTGGCGTATTTGGGGTTCAAGTGACTCCTTATGCTTGTCGAGTTATAATGATCTCCAAATTCGTCTTCGCTGCAACCTGTCGAAAACGCTTCTGGTCTGCCATTAGCATTCGTGGAACCCAACGTGCAGAGATTGTTTTAAGACCCAATTCTTAATTTAAATTTTTTTAACGCTTTCAACAGAAAACCTACATGTCTTTGCTATAGACTTTACTGTAATTCTTTTTTTATTTAATACCATGTCATGGACTAAATTCACATTTTTTTGGTCACCGAAGTTTTGGGGGCTCCTGCACCTGTTATTTGTTGACAGGACTCTCTTCACAGTTTAAAATCTCGTGACCAGTTCTTGATTACTTGGTAAGAAGGGGCAAAGTCACCTTATACTTCTACCATGTCCTTATAAATTTCTTGCAGTGATAATCTTTTTCTACAAAGGTATTTTATCGCACCTCTTATTTCAATTTTGTCCATTTTTGTAAAATCACGCACACCTCAAAGGAAAAAATAAATATTTAACATACACGAACTAATGCGCTTATGCTATTTGGCGCACACAAATGTCATACAATAATCTTTTGCCTGACACTTTATTTATATTTGTCATTTAACGCCTTTAATGTTAGGGACAATTCGTGAGCTATCCTTGTATATTATTATCACCAAACTAATTAAAACGGATGGCATAATAAATCAATAATTTTAAAGTGTCCATAAAAACATTTTTGTTAAACTTTTTGCTCTCCAATCCTTATTTTTATTGATGCAGTGTTACTTTAACAAAACATAAATAAAAGAATTTTTAAAAGAAAGTTCGGACAAAAGAATTTGTTTGTTTTGCCGGGATTACGTTTCAAGCTTTCGTAAAAACCAACGCTTCAAAATTGATTAAAGAAGTTGGCTACTCGTTGACAAATAATAAGAGTGTTGGTTATTTTGAGCAGCAGCCTTAAAAAAGTAATGCCGAACTTATTTAAATTACAAAGTTGATGCGAAAAGTTTTTGGCTTCGTCATACATTTTTTCTTTGCCATTATTATAATGCTTTATTGTAGTTCCGGTGTCGAGTAACTTATTTATCTTTTTCAAAGATAATTACTGTTACTACGAATTTGGTATAAAATTTTTGTTTTTTTGACCAATAGGTAGTGTTGTAGATTGTAGGGGGGGTTCGTGAATGTTATGCAACCTCTCAAGCACCTCGATCTATCAGATCTTTTGTGCATAACCCTTAATCTATTCGAGGCCCAGGATTCCCAGACTTCGAGCAAAGTTTATTAGTTTTCTGAGGGCTAATTTTCTGACATCGAGTGACTTTAGGAAGGCTCCTTTTAGAAACTTAAGCCTCTTGCAGAAAAACGCTGGGCATTCTCAAAGCAAATGTTCTGCAAATTCAGCGAAGTTTTTGCACTAGCGGCAACTATCACTCACTGTTTTGTTCATCTATTTAAAGTGATACCTTAGTAGGCAGTGTCCAGTGAGGAGCCCTGTCACTAGTTTCAAGTCTTTCTTGTCCAACTCGAGAAGCTGTTTAGCTTTCTAGGGCGAAAGGCTAAGTGGGTTTGGGAAAATCCACAGAAGCGTTCAAGGTCGGAAAATTGTGTATTTGCCCCTTTTTTGGCAAGGCAATCTGCTTCTTCGTTGCCTTTAACTCCCTTGTGACCTGGAACCAACATGAGAGTAACCTAACTGTTCGCTGCCAGTTATCTCAGGGACTGTTTACAGTCCTAAGTCAGTTTATACTTACAAGTGTATGATTTCAGAGCTTTTAGTGTTTCGGGTGTTTCTTTTAATGCACTCATGGGCATATATCCCTATGGCATGTAATTCTGCTTAAAAGATGGTTTGGGTGTCACCAAGAGGTTTTAAGAGCCTAAATTTCGGCCCTATAACGTCCACTCCAACCCTTTCATCCATCTTGGATCCATCATTGTACCACACTACAGCATCCCTTTCTAGTTGAGGTTCGTTCTCTGTGCAAACTTGGTGGTTGTTTATAACTACTTCAAACTGCTTTTCAAAGTCGTACCTAACTGGCATAATATCTGTCGGCTTAGACATGGATCCTAGGAAAATATTTTCCAAAATCTTTAAATGTCCATTCCGATTACTTGCTTTAAAATTTATTGTCTGACTCAGTCTGAAGGCACTGATTGCTGCTTCTTTCATTACACATAAGTGCAATGGTGGAAGGTTCAGCATTACCTCTACGGCTGCAGTAGGGCACGTGATTCTCAGACAAGCTAGCCACTGCACTTTCTGCAGCTTAAGTTAAGTTGAAATTTGTTGCATTTTTGGCCACCATATCAATAAAGCATAGATGACCATTGGTTTAATGATTGTTTGGTATGACCAGTAGATCATTTTTGGTTTCAGACCCCATGTCTTGCCAAAGACTCTGCGGCATCTCCAGCTTGTCGCTATAGCTCTGGAAAGAATGTGGTTAAGTTGGCTGTTCCATGTCAGTTTTTGGTCGATTATTACGCCCAAATATTTTAATTCTTTGTAAAAATTAAGCTGAGTTTCATTTAGAGTTGGGGCTTTAAGTTCGATATTTCGCTTCCTGGTGAATGGAGCCAGCACTGTTTTGATGGGATTTTCATTAAGTCCTTTTTTTGCGCACCAGTTTCTGATTGTGTTTAGAGCTAATTGCATGCGATTGAAAATTACTTTGTAATAATTGCCCCTATGGTAACAACTGGGTCATCGGCGTAACCTTGAGTCGTAAAAACCAGAGGTAGAGCCGTTCCTGAGCGTCAACCAATGTAAATTGCAAACATTTGTAAATCGCAAACGGGTGTAAACTATTCGCGATATCTCTGCCTGGTACGCATAACACTTTGGATTACAGTGCACCATAAGACCAGAGATTTGACGGTAGTTCCATTATGATATGTAGAGGCATTTCTTTTAAAGGTCACACAAAGTGGACCAAATTTCGTTGGAAAATATCAGACAAGTCTTTACGAAGTTGGTATTTAAATTTTAATTTGGCCAGCAGTAAGTTAAACTTAAACTGTATTGAGCATATTGGGGACTACCTAGAACGGCGCATAATCTAATAGTTTAGCACCAATCATCCTAGATAATCTAAGACACGCTTTAAGGCAAATGAGAATGCTTGAAAATAGATTTTATTTGGAATTTCATAAGAAGCCTTTGAGAACGAATAAAAGCTGTCATTAAAGCCAGAGATAGAAATACCAGATACATAAAAAAAATTCATTGTTTTGCTATGTAAGATTTTTTAAACGTTTTTTTTGCAATTTTTTTCCGAATTTTTTATTTTCAATAATCTGCAACGACTGCATGTAAAAATAAGAGTACATATATATTTGGTAAAACAAAATGATGTAAAATATTGATGTTTGGTAAAATATAAAGATGTAATCGATGTTTACGCTAAACAGATATGAAAAACTAAAAACTGTTGACAGGGGTCACGCAATATCGTTGATGTCTATTATAAAAATGGATAATAGCAGAGAATAGAGACGTTAATAAAAGTTTATTTCTTATGGGTCACTGTGGCTGGAATAGTAATTTTCCTAACAAGTGCGGAAAGTGATGCTTTCCCGCACGCGACTGCCGTTAACCCGAACGACGCGGAGCGGAGTTCGGGTAAGCAGTCGAGTGCGGGAAAGACACTTTCCGCATGAGTTAGGAACAATACTTTTTCTACAAGCGTAGGAAACAAATTCATTTTTTCAATTATTTATTCATGCAAATGGAAACAACTAACAAGAGTAACATTTTCTATCCACTAATTATTCGTAATATTTATTGTAAATGTACAATTTGATGCATTATGTAAATTTATAGCGGAAGCCAGCATATTTTTTGAAGATGGCTGATTTCCTGAAGAAGAAGGTAACTCGGGCAATACATTATCGAAAGAAATCGAATGTGCAGGCACAGGCATCAAATCGTCGCCGATCGATATAGACGTGGATGGTTCTAAAATGCACCCGGAAGACGATGTAGTGTTCAAATTGAGAATTTTGTTGGACATTTCTTTTTTTCGATTGGTGGAGTCTTCTAAATACCCCTCTGCAACTGAAGTCGATTTCCATCCTCCTAGGCGTTTGATATTAGTTATACCCACACCACAGTCAGCAAGTAAAGTGGCTGAGGAACGCCTGAAGCTGTGACCAGTGTAAAGCTCTGGATTTTGAAAGCGCAGATATACTGCTATTTCGGAGGGTATCTTTCCTATGGTATTGATTCCTACACATTGCACAGTACATTTTCCACTTTTGTAATACAAGAATAAACGACGGTGAGGAGTCTTTTGGACGTAAATGTACATACTTTCTGTATACGTTCAAAAAATAACCATCATTTGCTTCTTCAGATATCACGAAGGATCTAGAGGAATGATTTTTGGAATCCTTGATATTAACAATTATCAGGTTTTCTTTGTCGTCTATGTCGTCAATGGTGAGTTTTGTCAGCTCTTCTCGTCTGCAAGCACCAGCTAATCCAATAATTGCTACTAACTTAATCATGAGGTATATGTCATCGGGTGCTTCAGTCATAAATTTTGAAACGTCTTCTTGAGTGAAGATTTTGGCCTTTTTCGGTCGAAAACCGACATTCTGTCTTTTAATGAATGCAGTTGTTTTGTAAAATTTGCTAATATCCAAATTTTGCTTTACTTTGAATACACTCTTCAACATTGAATATCTTGCCCATAAAGTGTTCGGCTTCCATGTTTTAGACATTTCTAGAAAATAAGCCAAGAATACTTCTTCTTTATTTGGTGTTTTCACTTTTTTATTGTTGCACCATTCAATAAAACTCGTGTATTGCTTCTCATACCTTTGTTTAGATTTCGTTGGTAATAACTCTAAGTTCGCATCTGTAGCTGCTTGCACGATTTCTTGTGGAAGTTCTTCATCAGATGTGTGGCCATTGTGGCAATTTCACTGAATCGAAAATTTTATATAAGTAACGCTTTGTCTGTCACTCTGACAATTACAAACAAATTTTTGTATTGATCGGCATGACAACATCAATTGTTACCTACTCGTTATCAGATCAATCAAAGCCTATATATAGGGTGATTTTCATAACACTACATTTTTATTTATCAATATTTGTTCATTTTTTCAATAAATAGTGCAAAATGATGGATGATTTTGAACAAACTCACTTAGTATTGCAACAAAAAAGCTTGAACTTTCATATTTTGTCACCCACCACTTATATTTTACGAGAATATCATATAAATGTTTTTCCCGCACTAGTGTGGGAAAACTTTTCCCGCACAACTGTGGGAAAATGACACTTTCCAAACTGAATTGCGTGCGGGTAGAGGGTGAATCACGCACGCTTGTAGAAAAAATTTATTACAACTCGTTATCGTTAGATGGCAGGACAGCATGGATTCGGATCGTCGTCAGTTGTTGGGCGGAGCTCAAGAGTTTGTAATATAAAGGTGGGGAATGTATGCCGACAAGTCCCCTCTCTTTAATAGACTGATTGCACGTGTCGCCGTCTGATGGTTGGTGTACGAAAGCTTGCATGCACGGTGTCGCTATCTGATAGTTGGGGTGGAAACTTTGCAGTTTGGGGTCTTTGGTGTGCCAGACACTGACCCAATCAGGATGTTACCTGTAGATTACATGGTATGTGTCAGGTCAGGCTCAATGTAATTTATCATCCAACAAAATTAACAAACACTCTTTTTCTTCTTCTTATATTAGGCCTTAAACCTGTTCTTATCCAGTCTATTTTTCTCTAATCCTGCAGTCGTATTTGCGACGTAGACTGCCAGCTATCTCGTCATCTTTTAAAGGGCCGTCCTGGTGGTCTGGTGCCCGTTGGTTTTAAATCCATTGATATTGTCACGTGCCTATTTTTTCCCATCTACGGTTCATTATAATTGTGTCTTACTCGTAAGTAGTGTTGCATACAGTACTCTGTTATAACTCGAATCTATCATTCGTTGTAGATAATGTTGCATAACTTGTAGGGGTAAGATTCGATAGTTGGTTTGCAATCTCTGTGTGGACGAGGACGAGGCACAGATTTGAGAAGATTGTGGGTTGACGTTTATTCCGCGCCATTTTTCTTGATTTCCGATATAGGAGCGTCAATCGTTTGGAGAGCTTCATCGAAGTCGGAGGTGTTGGTGAAGGTTGTTGGAGACGGTGCGTTATTAGCACGTGTGCGGAACCTCTATGGGATTTCTTTCATATCTGGTGTATTTGGGCCATATTAATTGGATTTTGAAGAAAAACCATTTGATTTTCAACTTGACCATTTTGTCTTGCCTTTGTTGTGGATTTATTTTTTTGGAGTTTTGGTGTCGA